>JANSJP010000059.1:0-377752 GCA_024734325.1 Lactarius hatsudake
GCCCAAGCGGCCCAAAGAGCAGAGGCCCGTGTGAGAAGAGCCACGTAGTGTGATCAGTGGAGCTCTTTCTGGGTGATGGGGTCCTTTGAGGGCCTGGGTCTTCAAATCGATAGAGGGCTCACTAGCGCTCACTTGCCGTTTCTACGCGCGATGATTGGGAAGGTATTTACGTCATTGTCATGACGATTACTACAACCAACACACCCCAAACACCCCACCCTTAATAAGATAGAACTTATAAAAGCGAACTTTTGCCACCTTTTCCCCATATAGCGTAGCATGTCCATCAACTCGGGCCAACGCTACAAGATCCACCGAGCATCATGAGCTGTCATCGATCTGTCTGCCGCAGACCACAAGTCCATCCTCGGCCATACCTTCCACGGCGGAGAGAACCAACTGGTAACAATGCTCGCTACTTCTACAACTTGTGCCCCATACAATGACGACATCTAGTGGATGACAGAAAAGCATGTCAACGGCCAATGGACTATTCGATCAGTCGAGCACCAGAAGTACCTCGGAATTGAGACTAGTACCCCAAAAAATGGAACGCATCTCGTGGGCCTCGAGCATCCTCAGTTTGGGATATCGAGATTCTATCAGATTCTAGGAACCCTACTAGTAAACCCAATGTTAAGTATGTTTATCACGTACCCCACTGGCGATTGCCGTTGATGTTATGAATGCTTTGACAGACTCGGCCATTGGGTCCGTGGCACTCGTTTCGTCGCCGAGTGCCCCCTAGAATACGGCGCCGGAAAAAATCTTCAACTGTGGACGGCTAGCTCAGGAAAGAACCAGGTCTGGATGCTCGAAGAGTGTGAGTTGCATTCCGATGAAGTCTGGGGCGACTGGCGCGGCTAACTCGGCTTTACAAGACTCCTCCTGGTTTTCCCATCGCGGCACGTCCATCAAGTCGGGCCAACGTTACAAGATTACCAATGAGCAAAATAATCTGGTCGTCGATCTCTCCAGCGCGGACAATAAGTCCATCATTGGATGTGACTTCCATGGCGGAGAGAGCCAACAGGTAACAACTCTTGCTACTTGGATAACTTGCGCCTCATACTAGTACAACCACGACACGCTCCAGTGGGTCACAGAGAAGCAGGCCAACGGCCAATGGACTATTCGATCAGTCGCCGCCAGCGGGTACCAGAAGTACCTCTGCGTTGAGAGAACCCCAGACAATGGAACACATCTGGTCAGCCTCGACCAGCCTCAGTCCTGGGATATTGAGATTCTTCCAGACTCTACTAAGCCCAGTGTTAGGTACGTTATGGCGTGTACCCCACTGGTCGTCGCTACTTACTTTGAGTTTTTGACAGGCTCTGCCAGTGGGTCCGTGGTACTTGTTTCGCCGCCGATTACCCCAACGATGGGGGCGCTGGAACCAATCTTCAAATGTGGACGGCTTTTGGAACAAGGAACCAGGTGTGGGTGCTCGAAGAGTGTGAGTCACGTTTTGGTGAGGCCTGGCGACTGGCGTGGCTCATTCAGCTTTACAAGATTCTTCCTGGTTTTCCCATCGCGGCACATCCATCAAGTCGGGCCAACGTTACAAGATCACCAACGAGCAAAATAAGCTGATCGTCGATCTGTCCCGCGAGAACAATAAGTCCATCATTGGATGTGACTCCCAAGGCGGAGAGGACCAGCAGGTAACAACTCTCGCTACTTGGGTAACTTGTCCTCATACAACTTGAACTACGACACGCTCCAGTGGGTCATAGAGAAACAGGTCAACGGCCAATGGACTATTCGATCAGTCGCCGCCCGCGGGTACCAGAAGTACCTCTGCGTTGAGAGAACCCCAGATAATGGAACACATCTAACCGGCCTGGACCGGCCTCAGTTCTGGGATATTGAGATCCTTCCAGACCCTACTAAGCCCAGTGTTAAGTACGTTATGATGCGCACCCCACTGGCCGTCGCCGCTTACTTTGAGTTTCCCTTGACAGGCTGTGTCAATGGGCCCGTGGCACTTGTTACGTCGCTGATTACCCCAAAGATGCGGGCGCTGGTACCAATCTTTCAGCTGTGGACGACTTGTGGAGGAAGGAACCAAGTCTGGGTGCTCGAAGAGTGTGAGTCGCTGTGGGGTTTGCGCAGTGTGTCGACCGAAGGGGAAGACGTAGATGAGGTGGACTTGGGGTGAGATGAGGTGAGTACGAAGTCGGTTTGGAGATATGGCACAGGAACGTAGAGCTAGAATCGGCGTGGGTGCGATGTGCAGATCGGCATCACAGACGGAGAGCTTCGGAAAGAGCGGATTAATCCGAGACACGCAAGCCGAGGGATTCAAATACATGAAGGGAAAGCCACAGCACACAGACAGGGTGTAATAGATGCAACAAGGACTACAATGAGAACGGACACAGTCGGATTGCAATAGGTGGATGCGAACGGGACACAGCGAATGGTGGCGATTCGGCGTCGTTGCATACGCAGCGTGCACGTGGACCTTACAACATCGTACGACTGGCGCAGCTAACTTGGCTTTACTAGATTCCTGAATCGTGAGGGATCATGTCACTAATATCCTAGTGTGATAGTGAGAGTTTGCTGTCTGTCTGGTCGTATTCTTAATCTCTCCAGGATCTTCGAAGCCATGTTCCCTTCTGCCGCAGCGCCACCGGAACCGTCGACGCCAACAATGGATAAAAATTGAAAAGATCATACGAACACGTAGGATGGCCACTACTTTCTCTTAGCACGACGCAGACAGACAGGGACTATGCTTCGGCGCAAATTTTCCTATTGACGACGCCCAAAGGAATCATTGAAACGGCTTGGGTCGAAGATTCTGTAGATTTTGTAGATTCAGATCATGTTCTGGTGGATTCTATTCCACCGGAGGTGGGAGTGCGAGCATGCCTGCACGCCACTCAGCCTCAGGCTCGTCAATGCTTCTGTCTTCGTGTTGCTACATTTTTATGAACACGCATATAGATATAGTACGGTTACAAACATGGTATTACAGTCGAAATTGTCATAACGCATAGTGTGATAATGCATATTTTTAATAACGCATAGGGTTAGGGCTCTGAATCATTGAATACATAGGGAAGCGCCGGTGAAATTGCATAATGCATAATGCATGGAGAGTTGGCCATCAAATATGTGTTATTGAGCCCGAATGTGCCTCTGAAATTGCTCATCGTGACTCAGAATTTTCACTTTTCTTACATTTTCCTTTGGCCCAACATGCCCATTAACCAAACTTGCAAAGTCCGAGCCAAACTTGGACCATATGCCTCAAAAGGCTGCACAAGAGGCCGCAGCTGAAAATGGCACGGTTGAAGTGGGGGCCCGGGACGAGCCAATGACGGTGGTGGGAACTGAGCTTATGGAAGCAGTTGCAGACTCAAAACTTGCCGCTGCATTTTCGGGCCACTTCCGAGTCTTGAGGACCTGGTAAACCCTCCTGGTGAGCTGGAAGTGGCGAAAATCCCAATCAGTTCATGAGCGATGCTGATATCATTGAGGTGGCATCATATGAACTTTCCAAGGTTTTGAGGAAATTTGAGGCCTAGCTGAGGACAATGGATTTGTGAATGAGCACCCAGCAGAGGCTGGATGGGTGGCTTGAAGCTGGTGCATCGTTGTTGTCGTTGACACTTATTGATTGCTTGCTGTATGCAGAAATCCCCGGATCGTGGGAAAACCGTGGTCTTGCATATTTCTGATAATGCATAGCCTTTTGGGGCTGAATCACGTTATGCGTTATGACAATTTCGACTGTACTGGTATAGAACAAAGTGACTTGTTGTTTTCACATGCAGGATTCAGGAACTGCAGGCTGCAGTGCGTTTCCATCGCTAGTACAGTGTCACTTATTGTAACATAAAAATGCGCAAGCGCAATCCCCAGTTATCCGGACACAACTCCAACTGGAGTGAGGTTGATGCAGTAGCAATGATCAATACCAGTCAGTACCAGTCAGTGGCGGGATACCAGGAGCCAAGCACGGGGGTACAGACACTTCCACGAGGCTAGTCCAGTGCTGAAGTTTTGTAACGCCACCACGGGGGCGTTAGGTACGACGTGTACCGCGTTAAGTCAACGGGACTGGAAGAGCGCGAGCTGGTTAAATGTTGCGATCGGACTCACCGGTACGGAGTACAGACTCACAGGGTTCTGACTACCTTAGTATTAGTCAGGGACAGTCGTATCAGTCAGCATCGAGCAGAGTATCACATGTATCGGACTTGGCTTCTACCTAGGACAGTTGTACTAGGGTTCGAGCTATTACCGCTACTGGGTACCTTACATTCAGGAGGAGCTTCAAAGCTCCTCGTCAATTGTATATCTACCGTCGTGTACGAAGACCGAGCTCCTCAGCTTGGTCTTCTTGAATCGCAAGCCACTATTCTCTGGCTCCTCTTGATCGCGTCCTTCTCTCTCTCCTTAAGCCTCCTAGTGCGCCTGGCCTTTGTTTGGCAGGTCCTACGAGAACGTATACGCCTGGTGGAACTAGCCCCAGTGCTGTGGATGATCGCGTTCCTACTATGGACGTGTATCTACTTTCGCTAAGTCGCTCCTCGCTAGCCTTGCCACTGTACCAACGCTCAAGTCGAGCACGTTAGGACGGGCCTAACGCAACATTAAAGCTCAGTTCGATGATGCAGTATCGCTCGCTTCCCGGGAACCGAGGATAATAGTAAAGGAGTAAGGCTCAAGCGCAACGGCGAGCTAAAGTATGGACTCAAGCGCAAAGGCGAGTCAAAGGTCGTTCGTGAGGCAAGGACAACGTGGTATTACACAAGAAGTCAAGTCTACCGTACAAGCTAGGTAGGGCGCGACTTATATACTAGTACAGGATGTTTGTGAGCAACAAACATAGGCGCGATTGTGAGTCAAGAGTCCTAGAACGTAAACAAAGGAAAAACCATATGTAGTATGAGGGAATTCCGCGGAGTCATGCGGGCTTCGGAATGGTCAGCGGACCAGGAGAAGCGTACCACGACCTACCCTATCACCGAGGCGCAGGGCGCAAGACGAGAATCAAGGGCGCGAGTCACCGGATCGTATCGTAATTGTACAGCCAAAGCAAGGTCAGAAATCGTAACATTACCCCCCCGTCAGAATCGAAGTCGCCACGACTTCGACTAGTCGCTGGTATAGGCGTAATCCTCCTCTGCAGGGATGTTAGCGGGTACAGGAGACGGAGTGCGGGGGCAGGTGTGTCGGCGTAAAAACATAAATCGTCCTCTCTCCCCAGTCCCAACACATCTCATACATGGGGCACTTGATCTCCTCATGTGTAGCATTACCGCAGGCACTTCCCGCACCACCTAGGACGAGAGTCCGGGTCCTGATGCGCTGGCGTCATAGGGGAGAGACGTCGGATGAGGCAGACGTCGAGCCGATGAGCTCGACTCCCACACCACTGGCACGGTCCCGGGCCCGTCGCTCAGGACACTGCGCCACTAGGTGATCTTCCGACTTGCACTGGAAACACTTGCGCCGACGCTTGCCACCTTCCCCTTGAAGGCGGGGCATCTCGCTGGGTCCAGCATCACGGGACGAGGGGGGTAGGCTCCGGCGAGCCTCGGGGGCGCACGGGCTTCGCATGAAGCTCGGCATATTTATCGGCGATGAGGGGAATGGCCCGAGCGTACTGAAGACGCTTCCGGACCGATGAAAAGTCCATGTCCAAATGGAACTGGTCGCGCGTCAGCTCGGTCTCCAGTCGTCGGATATCCGACTGGCGAACACGGATGGCGTCCCGCCGCGTGAGGCACTCGCGGAGGCGGGAGATGTCAGCATGGAGACGAGGCTGATGCAACTCGACGAGCACCTCGTTCAACACGATGGCGCGAGGATCATGGGGGTGGAACATGTTCAGCTGGTTGTCGGTGATGTGTTGAGCCAGCTGACCGGTGTAGACTTCGTTGAGGAAGACCTGGATGCGTAGCAAGGGTGGCCTTCCCCATCGTTCCGACGACCTCCTGATAGTTGGGCGGTAGTATGTACCGTGCCGTCTGCTTGACGGTGCCCGTCTCCCCGACCAGGAGTGGGAAGAAGGTGGGGAGTGATGGGTCGTTGCGGAAGAAGGGGATGCCGGGGTCCTCGTTCTCCTTGTCCTCCTCATCATCTAGGAGGGCGAGGGCGGGGTCGGGCTCGACGATGCGGGTCTGAGGGATGGGCGTGAATGTGTGGTCCATTCCGGCGGGGAATGGCGGGATTGGGATATGGCGGCAAGACGGGGGGTGAGAGGTGGTGGGGTGGTGGAGTGAGGGGACGACGGTTTCAGGTGGGTAGGTGGGAGTGACGGGAACGTGGACGGTGACTGGTGTATCGACGGAGATGGGATGACGAGAGTTTGGGGAGATTTGGGGTCTTCGGTGGTTGGCGTGGGTTCCTCTGCTAGCGAGGCTAAGGCCGAGGTAGCGAGCGCGAGTACGGGGAGCGGAGAGTCAGGGATCACAGAATACGGCGTACGACCCTCCGGTTCGGAGGGGACACCCAAGTCCTGCGAAGGTACGGTCAGATTCTCGAGAATGATCTCGACGGGTCGGCGAGTTTGGATAGTGAAACAATGGGGTAGTCGTCATGGCTGAGTAAAGCAAAGGGGGTGAAGCGACGATGTGGTTGAAGGGGGCGTATTTTATATCCTTCGTCCAGCCCCTTCGGCGGTAGGATTTAGGCGATAGAAGTCGGTAATCAGGTCGGGCGTGTCGGACATTTTCAAGGGGTTCCCATGTGCTGTCGCTTATCGGGAAGCCCTTCCATTGGACGAGGAATTGGAGTTTGCGCCCTCGTCCATGTGATCGGGATTGCAGGATGCGCTCCACTTCGAACTCTTCTTCTCCATCAATCAAGTCCGGGGGTGGGCGCGTGAAGTTTGCGCCATGCAACTCCGTCTCCTTATATGGCGTGAGGAGATTCGCATGGAAGACCGGGTGTATCTTCCACGTGTTTGGAAGCTCAAGTTCGTATGACACATCCGAAAGGACCCGTTTCACTCGGAACGGCCCATGGCGTTTTGGGGCGAGTTTTGCGGTGGGGTAAAAGGTCCGGAGGTTCGTGCCTTCTAACCAGACCATTGCGCCTTCTTGATAAGGGATGAAACACGTTTTGCCCCTTTTTGCCATCAGTTCTTGCGTGCCTGATACAGTCTTGCGCGTGTTGTCGTCTGATAACCATATCTTCTAGACGTTGTTCGACAGATGGAGATGACGTGGGTTTTGGCGTCCACACGGTACGTGGTTCCCACCCCATTATGAGCGAGAAAGGCGACTCCTTTGTGGTCGCATTGGGCCAAGCGTTGTGCGCGAATTGGGCAACCGGTAAGGCTTCCGCCCAATTGTCCTGCTGCACGTTGCTCCAATGTCGAAGGTACTGTTCTAACCATTGGTTCGTCCGTTCCGACTGTCCATCGGTCTGGGGGGTGGTAGGCGGACGAGATATTCTGACGAATCCCGAGGACTTTGCAGAGGTTGGTCATGAATGCGGAAGTAAATCGGGGGTCTCGGTCTGTGATAATCTTTCGGGGTATGCCGTAGTGTGGGTATACGTGATGAAGGTACAGTCGCGCCACTCCTCTGCTGTGATCGACTCGTTACACGGAATAAAGATTGAAGCCTTTGAGCAGTCGTGGTCCGTGATCGTGAGTATGGAGTCGTATCCGTCTGACGGAGGGAGTTTGGTGATGAAGTCCATGGCGACGACCTCAAATGGTTCTGCGTTTGGGTCTGTGGTGATAGGGAATAGGTGTGGTTTTGACGGTGGGGGTTGATTTTGTTCGCCTGGCATACGCGCATCCTTTGACATAGTCCTCTACGTCTTTGCGCATGTTGGGCCACCAGTAGTCGCGTCGTAATAATTCGTAGTGTTTGCGATTCCTGGGTGTCCCATGGCTGGCGTGTCGTGGAAAAAGGTAATTACCCCCCGTTTAAGATCGTTGTCGCCCACGACAACTAAGGCGTCGTTCTTCCACCACAGCCCCCCCCACCTTTTTCAGGTTGTGGGGTTCGACCCCATCGCAATACGTCCTTTTCGTCAAGGTTTGCGATATCTGGGTCCAGGATGTCCATATCGTGCATAGACATCTCCGTCGCTCCGAAGGAAGCGTTCCGCAGGGAGGACGATAATGTCGTTGTTGTCCTCCTCATGTGTTGCATAGTCCGAGTCTTCGCGACAGGGCGTCTGCGCGACTATTCCTGACTCCGGAGACGTGCTTTAGGAGGAAGTCGTACTCTGAGAGTTCCAGGAATTCGCGTGCGATTCGTCTACTGATCTTTCTTGGTTCTTTCCAATACTGGAGATTGGCGTGGTCTGGTGTGGATGATGATTTTATGGGGGGAGCCGACGAGGTAGGTGCGCCATGCTCGGAGGGCCCTTAACCACTGCCAACAATTCCCTGTCGTAGATGTTGTAAATTGCTTTCTGCTTGATTGAAAGACTCGGAATGGAACGCGACGGGATGCAGCTTTTGATCCGGGCCGAGCTGATTAAGCACGGCTCCGATGGCGACGTTAGATGCGTCAACCTCCAGTGCAAATGGCTTTGTGAGGTCGGGGAATAATAGTGTGGTTCGCGTTCGATGCTGCGTTTGACATTGTCGAACGCGTCTTGTTCTCGTTGTCCCCAGTGCCACGGGGTGTCATTTACGGGTGAGGTCGTGTAGGGGTCGTGCAGTGCGGAAAAACCGCGGATGAATCGTCGGTAGAAGTTACAAAATCCGAGGAAGGCGCGTACTTCGCGGAGATTCCTTGGGGCGGGGCCACTCTCGGATACCCTGTACCTTTACGGGGTCCATCCGGAGGTTGCCATGACCTATGATCAGCCCCAGGTATTCGACTTCCAGTACTTCAAATTCGCACTTTCTCGGGTTTGATGTAGAATCGTTTCTTCGCACAAGCGGAGACCTTCATGGAACTACGGCGCGATGGTGGTGATAGTCGAGAGGCGTAGCGATCAAGATATCATCCAATGTAGACGATCACTTCATTTGTCAGGGTGAGTGGTCGGAAAGTATCATCCATCATCGCTTGGAACGTGGAGGGAGAGTTGGTGAGCCCGAAGTACATACGAGGGTTTGTACAACCCCTGGTTAGTCTTAAAGGCGGCCTTCCACTCATCCCTAGTTTGACTCTCACATTATTGTATCCCCACTTGACGTCGAGTTTCGTATAGAGGCGCGCGTCGCGTATCCGGTCTATGAGCTCCGGGAATCAGAGGGAGTGGGTAGTGGTTTCGAACCGTAAGTTCGTTCAATCGTCGATAGTCCTGGACCGGGCGTAACTTGCCGTCTTTCTTCTTGATAAAGAAGAAGGGAGATGCGTACGGCGACTTGGACGAGCGAATATACCCCTTTGCCAGCTGCTCGTTCCGAAAGGCGGTCAGGGCTCCTGTTCATTTTGTGCGAGTGGATAAACTTTACAATCTAGCGAGGCGGGCGCGTTAGGAAGGAGGTCTATGGCGTGGTCCCAGGGCGAGAGTGGAAGGGAAGCGATGAGATGCTTCTTCATCGAATATTTGCGATGACGTCGGTATTCTTCGGGGATCATCTCCTCGAACGTTCGTTCCTTCTTTTTCGCTGCTTCTCGCTGCGCCAGCTCAGAAGCCGTGGTGGTTTTCCTTAAAAATGCGATCTGGGGTTCCCGCTCGTCATCCATGAGCTGTTCCCACGCTTCCTCGTCAAGTTCATACGTCTCAACGCCCGAATGGAGGCTTCCATGGGCGTGGCTTCGTCTGACAAGTGAAGACTCGAGACCACGACCGGCTGAAACTCTTCGTTCAGCGTCGCTTCTCCCCACTTGATTACGGGCTCGAAGGCCGTGAACCAAGGGTATCCTAGGATCACTTCGTCCCTTCCTAGGTTTGTAACCAAGAAGCGAAGCGTCCTTCTTCTTTCCACGTTCGTACGGTGAGATCGGTGTAATGCGTGATGGCGCATCCTGATTGTGGGTGCCGTCTACATTCCAAATACGGATGGGGTGTGTTACTTCCCGCGTCCCGATTTGGAGTCGTTTAAGAGCGAGGAGCATATGAAATTGTCGGTAGCTCCCGAGTCGATCAAGACTTGTCGTTCGGCCGTTGCATGTGCAGATTTGAACAGAACTGGGATTCGCATAGATCGATATCTGCTAGTGTACACGTTCAAGTTTAATGCTCTAGCCCAGGCCGCGGGTTCAAGCGTCGAGAAAATCCTCCCGTCCGAACACGCTTCTCCACCATGAGGTCTCGTACCTCCTGAGTTTGTGCCTTCATCGCTGCGATCTGTAGATCCGCCTGCTCTTCATTCGATAGTACGCGAACTAGATTGTATGGCGAAAGAAGAGACGGCGGGAGCTGATAAACTTGAACCCGAGGGGAGTCGGGGCTGGTGATCGCGGGGACATGGGGGGTGGCGCCATGGCAGACGTAGTGGCAGCCACTCGCACGCTCTTTTGAGGACAGTTACGCGAGATGTGTCCTTGCGCTTGGCATCTAAAACATCTTCCCTCCTTCTGAAGGCGGGCTTTGTCAGTATCGGTGAGGGCCACGGAGGCTCTGGCGCGTCCAACGTCCATGGCGTTGGGGTCGCGTGTTCCTTTGGGGCTTGCACCCACTGCTCGCGGCTTTGGCCGCCCTTCTTTCGCTGGGGTTTTCCTTTGCCGAGGCGATCCTTAAGGATAAGATATTCAGCCTGCTGCAATCGGGCGGCCGCTTTCCACTGCTCCCAATTGACAGGGTGCTGGAAGCGGACAGCGTTGACTACTAACTGGTTTGGTAGTCCGTCTTGGAACAACTCCAACGTCGTGGCTTCGTCAGGGTTGTACCCTGCTTTCGTGACGAGATTCTGGAACGTTGCGACGTAGGTGTCAATATCTCCCCCCTTCATCGTGAGGGTTTGGAGGGCTTTGCGGGCGTTGGTTTGTTCGGATGTGTCGGTGTAGGCCTGTACGAACCGGTCTCTGATGGTAGTCCATAAGACTTCATTTTGTCGGAGGACTCCTGCCGCGATCTGGTTCTCCAACCATTGTGCCTGTCATCAACCCAGTCGTTTACTAATGGGCCTCGGATGTACGACAGGAAAGTCATGGCTCGCGAGGCCGGGATCGACAGCTGATCGACGGTGGGGTTCATCTCCTTGTAGAGGCGAAACGCTCGCAAGAAAGCCTTGCTCTCGTCTCTGACCCCAGTGAACTCGGGAGGGGGTTTCCTCCCAGTCGTCCGTTCCCCCCGGGGGCTGGCGCTACTGGCGCCGCTGGCGCTGCTCCTCCTGGTGCGGTGCCACCCGCCACCGCCACCGCCACCGCCACCGCCACCGCCACCGCTACCGCTACCAGATGGCACGGGCGCGCTACCGCTAGGCGGGTTGGGTGCTCCTCCTCCAGCACCACCGCTGGTGAGAGTCGTGCTGGCCGAAGCTTGCTGGGTTTGGGACATTGTGTGAGTCTGGAAATGTGTCGTTGGGTTGGGTAAGTTTGTTGTTGGTACAGAGACACTAGGTGATGAGGGATCGTCGTCGACGGCAATGCCAGAAGTAGTGTGAGTTACGAGGGGCCCAACTCCGAGTGCCTGAGGTACTATGCTAATAGTGTACCACTGGCCTTTCTTTGCGGAGTAGTCAATGTATGCCCACTGTCGTAATTCTTCGAGGTAGTGGACCTGTCGGTATTTCTGGGTGTTAGGGTGGAAGAGAAAGTATCCCTCCACTCCTTCGTGTTCCTTCCAGACGACGGCTCCTTTGACTTTATCGGAAAGCTTGTCGTCACTATATCTGTCAATGTATTCTGCCTGGAACTGGGATCTGGCGCGACTATGAAGGTTCGCCACTGTGAGAGACTTGACTTAATGTAACGCCACCACGGGGGCGTTAGGTACGACGTGTACCGCGTTAAGTCAACGGGACTGGAAGAGCGCGAGCTGGTTAAAGCTCAGTTCGATGATGCACAAGTATCGCTCGGCTTCCCTGGAGCTGAGGATAATAGTAAAGGGGCAAGGCTCAAGCGCAACGGCGAGCTAAAGTATGGACTCAAGCGCAAAGGCGAGTCAAAGGTCGTTCGTGAGGCAAGGACAACGTGGTATTACACAAGAAGTCAAGTCTACCGTACAAGCTAGGTAGGGCGTGACTTATATACTGATACAGGATGTTTGCACGGTGCAAACATATGGCGCGAGTCTGATGTGATCGTACAAAAGCGAAAACAAAGGGAGTAGTCTTAAGTGGTACAAGGGGATCCCGCGGGACGACGCGTGCCTCAGAAATGGTCAGCGGACGAAACGAAGCGTAAAACTGGCCATCCTATCGCCGAGGCGCAAAGTGCAGAATGGAAGTTGAGAAGCGCAAGTCATGAGAACGTATCGTAAAAGTACAGGAGTCGGGGAGCGCAAAGCAAGAGACCAAGACAGTTCGTAACAGTGGTGAACTCGAATGATGTGTCTTCGCTCCGTTTGGTCTCCTGTGACCGCGCGTCGTCCGTCCTTGTACCATGTACCTTCGATCTTCTTGAGTTTGTGGGGGTCAACCCATCGTCGGATGGTTTCTTCATCTTGAGTGTATACTGGGTTCGCAAGTTGCATCTCTGTGACGGTTACCGTGTCTCCGAGTCGTGTTGGGTCTTCTGTAGTGTCGATTTCCGCTGCTCTGACGAAGATGTGGTCTGGTAGTACTGTGACCTGTTCATTGTCGTGGTCTCCTTGGTCGTAGTCTGGTCGTCTAGATAGCGCGTCTGCTCTCCCATTGGCGGTGCCCTTGATATGGTGAATCTCTATGTTGTATTCAGAGAGTTCAAGTACTTCCCAGGCTACACGTCTGGATATCTTTTGCGGGGATCTCCAGTACTGTAAGTTCATGTGATCCGAAAACACTTTGATCTTGTGTGGTGATCCTGCAAGGTATTGCCTCCAGTTGCGTAGGGCTTTGACTATGGCAAGTAACTCCAGATCATAGATATCATAGTTTCGCTCGGCTGCGTTGAGGGTGTTTGAGTAGTACGCGATGGGATGGCGTTTGTTGTCTTCGCCTCGTTGAAGCAGTACTGCTCCTATGGCGTATCCTGATGCGTCGACTTCTAGCTCAAAGGGTTTGTCTAGTTCTGGGTGTTTGAGTACCGGTTCTTGTGTTACTAGTTCCTTGAGTTTGTCGAATGCCTGTTGCTGTTCCGTTCCCCATGTCCATTCCGTGTCTTTGCGGGTGAGTTTGTTGAGGGGTCGTGCGTGTGTGGCAAAATTTCGGATGAAAGCGCGGTAAAAGTTGCAGAAGCCTAGGAATGATCGCACCTGTTTGACGGTTTTTGGGGTAGGCCATTCGCGTATGCCCGAAATTTTGATGGGGTCCATGCGAATCACCCCCTTTTCAATGATTACCCCCAGGTAATCGAGGGAGGAAGAGTGGAAAGTGCATTTCTCCAGTTTCAGATAGAGGTCGTGTTCTTCGAGGAGGTCTAAGACCGCATGTACTGCTTCCGTGTGATCTTGTTCCGTTGTTGTCGTTGCGATGCCAATGTCGTCCATGTATGCCCGTATGATGGTCCCTTTGCGTTCGAAGTACTCAATGAGTGGAGCGATGATATAGTTCATCATCGCTTGGAAGGTGGCCGGCGAGTTTGTTTGTCCAAAATACATGACCAATGGTTCGTACAACCCGTACTTTGTCTTGAACGCTGCTTTCTCCTGGTCGCCGTCTTTGACGAGTATGTTGTTGTACCCCCATCGTACGTCGAATTTGGAGAAGATTACTCCACCGCTTAGGTCTGCGATGAGTTCCGGTATCAGAGGGAGTGGGTATTGATTGCGTATGGTCCATTTGTTGATTACTCGGTAGTCCTGTACTGGTCGTAGCTTTCCGTCCTTCTTTTTGATGAAGAAGAAAGGAGATGCGTACGGGGATTTAGAGGGTCTGATGTACCCTTTTGCCAGTTCTGCGTCGAGCCATTCTTTGAGTGCTTTGTCCTCTGCTTGGTTCATCGGGTAGATTTTGCAGTCGATGTGGTCGGGGGCGTCCGGTTTGAACTCAATTGCGTGGTCCCATGGTCTGGAAGGTGGAAGGCGGTGTGATTCTTCTTCACTGAAAACCTTCGCGTGTCGCTTGTATTCGTCCGGGATTTCTTTTTTCTCCGTGTACTGTTTTGCCGTGATTGCCATTTCCGTTGCCGTGGTTCGTAGGTGAATGGGTAGCGAGTCCTCTTCTAAGTCTGCGAGGATACGTTCCTTGTGTTGGTCCATGCATTGCTCGAGGGTTTGCCGTAGTTGTTCCATTGCGGATTGTGCTGTGAAAGGTCTGATGGGGTTTGTGGTGCGTATGATGATGGGGTATTGTTTGGTATCCAGGGTTGCGGTGGCCCAGTGGATTCTGGGTTGGAAGGTGGCTAGCCAGGGGTATCCGAGTATGACGTCTTCGCCTCCTACGTCTGTGATAAAGAACGGGATTGTTTTGACCTTTCCGTCTGTTTGTACGTTCAAGTCGGTGTAGTGGGTGATTTTCCCTCCTTTGTTGTGTGTCCCGTCGATGTTCCAGATGTTGCGGGGTCGTTCTAGTTCTTTAATCCCGATGCCCATTTGTTTGGCGAAGTTGGGATGCATAAAGTTGTTAGTGGCTCCTGAGTCCACTAGTGCTTGTTTGTCGGCCATTGAGTTACTCGTGCGGATCGAAACTGAAACGTGCATGGATCGATAGCGTGTTATGAACTGCGAGTTACATTGAGAAGCCCTCACCCAGGCCGATGGGTTCAGGCGTTGGGAAAATCCTTCCTCATCCATTCCCCCATCTGATTGTGAAGTTCCGCCATTTTACCCATCATAAGAGTCATTGGCGTTTCGGTTTCTTGGGGTGGTGTGGTTGGTTCGTCTAGATTGATAAGCGGTTCCTCCGCTACGCTAGGGGGTGCAGTAGGAACTTCTTCTATGAAGGCACTCCGCCCTTGGGGAGGCCCGGTTTGTCGTGGCTGGCGAGGCTGGAAACAGTCTCGTGAGAAGTGACCTTTGCGTCCACAGTTGTAACAGGAGACGTCCTTAGCGTCGAAGACACCGCGTCCTCCGCGTCCGCGTTGCATGAACCCTCCTCTTGGTGAGAATGGGGGGCGATTGTCGCGGTGGTTGAGTTCTGGGCGGTTTGGGTCGCCTACTTCGGCTACTCGAGCTCGGATCCTTCCTGGGGTGGTATCCATAGCATCGGGGTGGTTTTGGTACTGTCGCCACGCTGGTTGATTTGGTCTTTGCGGTGCTTGGAAGCGCATTTGCTGCTGCTTGGGACGTTGGGTCGTGGGTAGTCGTCCGAACCCGTCTTGTCTAGCCTTCATGTGAAGGTACTTCTTTTGCTGTTCGATTACAGCAGTCTTCCATTGCGAGTAGTTTCTGGGGTCGTGGAATTGGTAGGCGTTGCGATAGAGGTCCATGGGTAGTCCCCTTGTGAATTTGTCGAGGACCAGTTGATCATCTAGGCGATAGCCAGCTAAGCGGACCGTTTTCTCGAATTTAGTCACGTAGCTGTCAATATCCGATCCCGTCATGCGGAATCCCTTGTCAAGCTCTAGGCGAGCGTTCTCTTGTTCCAAGTTGTCGCGGAATTGCCTTTTGAATGCGATTTCAACACCGCTCCATAGCCAAGGGTCGTGTTGGTCTATCTGTTTGTCGAGCCACTCCACTGTTTTTGTGGCCCATTCGTCGACGAGGTCCCCTTGTATGTAGGTGAGGAACATCATGGCTTTGGTGTAGGGGTGACTGATGCTTCGGTTGAACTTGTTGACCCCTGCAAATCGGTTCCATTGGGATAGGAATGCTTCTGCTTTGTCGCGTTCCCCTTTGAAGATGGGGGGTTCTTTGCCAACGAATCGGTCCGTGAGGTGAGCGGGGTCGATGGGTGCCGTTGCTGTGGCTGCGGGTTCTCCTCCGCCGTTTCCTCCACCATCACCCCCGCCTCCACCTTTGTTGTCTCCAGGGTCTCCCCCGGGTGGTGGGTCGTCGGGGTGTCGTGGGTACTTGGTGTCGAATAGCGCTGTGCCGATTCGCATTTGTTCGTGGGTGACTGTCTGACTCATAGTGGTAGGGATGGACTTAGCGATAAGCTCTAGGGCTTCTTCTTCTTGTTCGTCTCGGATTACGTGGATCTCTTCCGGATTGCTGGCGAGTGATGGGGATGGTGCGGGAGTTTTAGGAGTAGGGGATCGAGCTGGTTCTTCTGCTTCTCCGTCAATGGGTCCCCACTGGTCTCGGGTTACTATTTCGCTGTTACGGATGTCGAGATTAAGTGCTGATGATGCGGGTTTTGTGACTTGGAATTTGTTGTTGGCGTCGCTCCAACGGATCTCGGTCCAACAGGTGAAGTCGAAGTTGAACTCGACTGGGATAATGTGTTGTCGATCTTGCGGGTCGATGTAGTAGGCGACGTATCCAGAGATTTCGGCGTCGTCTTTCCAGAAAGCTGATTGAAGATATCTTTTGGGAACGTTACGTTCTCCTCGTCGGTCGATGTAGTAGGGGCGGAAGGGCACCCAGAGGTCTTTGGTTTTAGGATTGGCCACGATGGATCTTGGTCTTAATGTAGCGTCTACCACGGACGTTGGCCTGACTTAGGCTTCGTTGATTGCGGCGATCCTAAGCGGTCGGTAGAATAGGCGATTGGTGATGGCGTCTGGGTACTCAGCTGGATGAGGGGCTAAGTCCCCGTTTAATGCGATGAAAGCGTGCAGGTCCTCTGCTTGAGGAACGTTGGCCGGGGGGTCTTCCACTGGAACGATGGTTCTCCATGAGGGATGGTCAACGATGTAGATATAGCCGTATGGCTTGGCGACTCGTTCGTTATGGTAGAGGAATACTTGATGATACTGCGATCCGACAGGATACGCGTCCACTGCCCACGAAGGGGAACTCGGGATAAGCTCACGGGGATCCCTGGTCTAAGGGGATATGCCGGAGGCGACTCACTTCACAGGGAGGAGAGCCTTTAGAAGAAGAAGGTGAAGAAGACGGTGGTATTGAAGAAGACCAAGATGGCGATCCTGGTCTTCCGTGTCGACTACTTATACAAATACGTGCGGGCTTTCAAGCGCCGCTTCAAACTAAACTAGCCAATAGCGTAAGTAGAGCAAACCCTAGTACAGCTATCCTAGTATGAGTCACTTCGAGTCATGATCCGATCCGTTATCGTACACAATCACATGTGCCGGAGCTTACCCGGCTGACTGATCCGACAAGTCCATGACAATATACTGCTGACGTGGTGTCATCCCCGAGCGTCAGTGTCCACTTCCGGGCCGAAACGTAACAACACGTTCACGCCCATCCCTCAGACCCGCGTCGTCGAACCCGACCCTGCCCTTGCCCTCCTAGATGATGAGGAGGACAAGGAGAATGAGGACCCCGGCATCCCCTTCTTCCGCAATGACCCATCACTCCCCACGTTCTTCCCCCTCTTGGTCGGAGAGACGGGAACCGTTAAACAAACTGCGCGATATATTTATTATCACCACAACTATCAGGAGGTCGTTGGCACCATGGGCAAGGGTCACCCCTGCTACATGTCGCAGGTGTTCCTGAATGAAGTGTACACGGGCCAGCTAGCGCAGCACATCACCGACAATCAGATCAATATGTTTCACCCCCACGATCCCCGCGCTATCATCCTCAACGAGGTACTGGTGGAACTTCGTCAACCTTGTCTTCATGCCGAGGTATCCCGTCTCCGCAAGTGCCTTACGCGTTGAGACGCCATCCGCACCCGTCAGTCGGACATCCGACGCCTCGAGACGGAACTGACGCGGGATCAGTTCCACCTCGATATGGACTTCTCCTCGGTCCGGAAGCGTCTTCAGTACGCTCGGGCCATCCCTCTCATTGCCAACAAATACGCCAAGCTTCACGTGAAGCCTGTGCGCCCCCGAGGTTCACCAGAGTATACTCCCCTCGCCCCCCGCAACGCTGGACCTAGCGAGATGCCCCGCCTCCATGGGGAGAGCGGCGGGCGTAAGCGCAAGTGTTTCCAGTGTAAGTCGACGGAGCACCTAGTGGCTCAGTGCCCGGAACAACGGGCCAGGGAGCCGTGTCAGTGGTGTGGAAGCCGAGCCCATCGGCTCGACACCTGCCTCATCCGTCGCCTGTCCCCCATGACTCCCACGCACGTAGACCCAGATTCTCGCCCAAGGTGGTGCGGGAAGTGTTTGCGGTACGATGCCACGCATGAGGAGATCAAGTGTCCCATGTACGAGATGTGTTGGGACTGTGGAGAGAGGGGGCGTTTCATGTTCCTGCGTCGACACACATGCCCCCGTACCCCTTCTCCTGTCCCCGTGAACATCCCCGCAGAAGAGGACTACGCGTATACCAGCGACTAGCTGAAGTCGTGGCGACTTCAGTTCTGATGGGGGGGTAATGTTACGAACTGCCCTATCTCTCACTAAGCGTCTTCGGACTACTGTACTTTTACAATACGTTCCCGTGATTCGCGCTTCTCGGCTTCCATTCCACACCTTGCGCCTCGGCGATAGGATGGCCAGCTTTACGCTCTGTTTCGTCTGCTGACCATTTCTGAGGCACGCATCGTCCCGCGGGATTCCCTTGTACTGTATAAAGCTATTCCCCTTGTTCCCCTTCTTGTACGATCATATCAGACTCGCGACATGTGTTTGTCCTGTACAAACACCCTGTAGTAGTATATAAGTCACGCCCTACCTAGCTTGTACGGTAGACTTGACTTCTTGTGTAATACCACGTTGTCCTTGCCTCACGAACGACCTTCGACTCGCCTTTGCGCTTGAGTCTATATTTTCGCTCGCCATTGCGCTTGAGCCTTGTCCCTCTACTATTATCCTCGGTTCCAGGGAAGCCGAGCGATACTTGTGCATCACCGAACTGAGCTTTAACTGGCTCGCGCTCTTCCAGTCCCGTTGACTTAACGCGGTACACGTCATACCTAACGCCCCCGTGGTGGCGTTACACATAGTGTGGGCCTCGTCCTCCACGCGCTCCAAGGCGTTGGCCATCTCCAGTTGACAGCGACTTGCCGCCACCTTACCCTGTATCTCCCCGACGGCAGCGATGAGGTCATCAATCCACTGGTTGAGGCACTGCAGCTCTCGGTCAGCAGCGCGGTAGCAGGTGACCTCACCCGTCAGGGAGATGTCGTGGAGGGAGGTGAGGCAGCGGTCGACGCGCGCCTGGTCCTCGAAGCCTTCGGTGAATAGGACCATGTCCTCATTCTGGTACAGCGGTTTGCCCCCGTAGTTGTAGCGGGGCACTGCGTAGAGGGGGCGGGCGTAGACCTTGTTGGACTCGTCGATGATGCCCACCACCACAGTGTAACGCCACCACAGGGGCGTTAGGTACAACGTGTACCACGCTAAGTCAATTGGGATCGGAAGAGCGCAAGTCGGTTAAGACTCAGTTCGGTGATGCACAAGTGTCACTTGGTTTCCCTGGAACCAAGGACAATAGTAGATAGTCAAGGCTCAAGCGCGAAGGGCGAGCGAAAGTATAGACTCAAGCGCAAAGGCGAGTTGAGGGTCGTTCGTGAGGCAAAGACGATGTGGTATTACACAAGAAGTCAAGTCTACCGTACAAGCTAGGTAGGGCGTGACTTATATACTAATACAGGGTGTTTGTACAGGACAAACACATGGCACGAGCCTGATGTGATCTGTCACGATCACGTGCCACGCCACAGTGTCGGTTCCAGTTTCGGATTCTTGGTTATCTCGGACATCAAGTTATCAGATGTCCTTCTGTGTTTCAGATGTGTTTCAGATCTCGGATTATATCTAGTCATCAGCTTATCTGATGTTCTGTTGTCTCGTTCTGTGTTTCAGTCTGTTCCCCCTGATGCGCTGCCCTTCTACTGTACTGTTCTCTGTTTCATTTCTCCTCGCTGGCAGACGACGCATAAGCTCTGTAGTGCTGGCAAGAGCCAGTTGATACTTGTATATAAGATGCGTAGTCTACAGTGTAAATCCCTCATTCGAGTCTTGTTCACAATATATCCCGCTTCTCCTCTCGTCTCTTGAAGTTCGACGCTCCTGCGCTTAGTCAGCGCCCGGTCCGGTATTCCAGTCCCTCGTCGGCGTACGAGGAAGCGTCCCTTGGACGGTAAACGTCTTGAAGGTCGTACAGACCTTAGTCCAGCCTCGTGGAACGATCCGGGTGATCGTAAAATGATCGTACAGGAAGGGGAACAAAGGGAATAGCTTTATGCAGTACAAGGGAATCCCGCGGGACGATGCGTGCCTTAGAAATGGTCAGGCGGACGAAACAGAGCGTAAAACTGGCCATCCTATCACTGAGGCGCAGGGTGCGGAATGGAAGCCGAGAAGCGCGAGTCATGGGAACGTGTCGTAAAAGTACAGTAGTCCGAAGGTGCGAAGTGAGAGACCAGGCAATTCATAACACACAGGGTCAGGCCCCATGATGACCTGGTGGTAGCAGGCTTCGCACTCTACCCCGTCAGGGGAGACGATGCGGAAGGGGAGATAGTCCGTGCCCGCGTTGCGCTTGAAGCCGATGGGGGTGCGGGTGTTGATGATGGCAAGGGGTTGGTGAGTGGGCCCGCCCATCACGCCGAGGTCCTGTTTGTACATCGGGGATCCATCGACGTTGACGGAGTAAGGAGTCTCGCGGGGGTTGTCAGTGTTGGTGGTTGAGAGAATATGTGGGTGCGTAGCTGGGTAGTCCCCACTGGCGTCCTCATCAATCCCCCATTCCTCGTCAGCAGCCTCCTGTGTTGCAGCTGCTGCAGCCGCAGTTGCACCCTCCATAGTTGCTCGTCCCTCCATTCCTTGACCACTTCCTTCCACGGCCATATCGGCCTGAACTCGGTGTGGTACCTGGACAGGTCCAGCGTGACTGTGTCCGTGAGAGTGTTGAACGAGGCCACTTGTCGTTGGCCCCTCGAGTACGGCGTAGTCTTCTTCTTCGCCGACCCCTGCTTCATAGGCGATAGGTTGCGCACTGGGGGAGTCAGCTGTCCCCCCGACGGTGGGGTCAGGGAAGGCTTGAAGGACGGCGATGGCGTCCTCAGCGGGTTGCTGGCCCGTGGGTGGTGACGAGGGCCCTGACCACGGTGTCGATGGTGGATTGCAAGGGGAGAGAGCAGGAGGACATGGTGTGATGGGAGACAGGGTGAGTGTATGTAGCAGAGGTTGCTGTGGGACTTAGCTCGTCCTGCGTCCACTTTAAATGTATTTCTCACAGGGGGTTTAATTCCTTGAAGTCTCGAATGGCCTGGTCAGCAAATACTTCGCCCCGGTCGACCCACTGGTTCTCCGAGTCGGGATACCCCTTCCATTTCACTAGGTATTGAAGCTTCCGGGTTCTGCCAAACTGTTACGATTTTACTCGCTAACTTGGCTGTACGATTACGATACAATCCGATGACTTGCACTTCCTGATTCTTATCTCGCACCTTACGCCTCGGCGATAGGATGGGTCATTTTACGCTTCTTTTCATCCGCTGACCATTTCTAAGGCGCACGTGACCCTGCAGGATTCACTTGTACTACATATGACTCTCCCCTTTGTTTACGTTTCAGGACTCTTGCCTCATGATCGCGCCATATGTTTGCTCTTCGCAAACATCCTGTATCAGTATATAAGTCACGCTTTACCTAGCTTGTACGGTAGACTTGACTTCTTGTGTAATACCACATCGTCTTTGCCTCACGAACAACCCTCGACTTGCCTTTGCGCTTGAGTCAACACTTTTGCTCGCCTTTGCACTTGAGCCTCACATTCTCACTATTATCCTCGGTTCCAGGGAAACCGAGTGATACTTGTGCATCACCGAACTGAGTCTTAACCGACTTGCGCCCTTCCAATCCCGTTGACTTAAACACGGTACACATCGTACCTAATGCCCCTGTGGTGGCGTTACACGAACCTTCACGAGTCCAGAATCTTCTCGGACCTCATATTCCTCCTCTCTGCCTACTAGATCCAGAGGTGGGCGTTGGTAGTTAGGCCCATGTGTCGCAGCCTCGTGATATCTGGTGAGAAGATCTGTGTGGAATACCAGGTGGATGCTCCACTGCGTGGGAAGTTCCAGGCGGTAATTGACTGGGGACATCACCTGTACTACCCTAAAGGGGCCGTGTCTCTTGGGCGCAAGCTTCACGGTTGGTTGGTTGGTACGTAGGTGACGTCCTTCGAGCCAAACGAGGTCGCCTTCCTTGTACCTGGGCGTATCCTTGTGTTTGACCCATGACCTTTGCGCCTTGATAAGGAGTGAACCGTCGCGGGCGTGAATATTCAAATATCCAATATGGGAACATGGCAGGTCGTTGTTGTTGTGTCGTCGTTGCAAGGGGGGGGGCGGGATCACAAAAACCTACCGGGGGTCAATCTTTTTGTTTTTCGATAGGGGCCACCCCCCCACCACCCACGCGTTTCCTTTTATAGTATGTCACTCCCACGTATGTTTTTTTTCAAGTATTTTTTTCGACACAAACGAATTATTGCAAAAGCGTTACCATATATGGTAGGAGTTCAGACCCCTATCAGACCCCTACGCACGGCGACGACGCCCATGCCCTGCTCTGCAACTCTCGCAAGACCATTTACGTGATACAAAATCATAGCTCATGCACGCCTGATGAAACTAAAGAGGACATCCGAGTTTCAGCAACATCTGAGCAACCCATGTTAAGTTTGCACTCACCCAAACCGTCTCGCATCCCGGCGCGTTGCATTTCATGACGCCTTTTCCTTCTTGGATCTCGATATCAGTGATAGTTACCCCACATATGCATGCGTTGAGCTGGAGAACATGCGCCTTCCTTATCCGATGCCTTCGCGTAGTTTGCACGCCAGTCACACCCTCGGGGATCGAAGAACCAGGTCCGTCACAGTGTTGGGAGGTCGTAGTCACAGTGGCAATGAACGCAGTAGATGGTGTTTGGGACAGTCCTGCGCTTGCGACTGTCGACAACTCTGGGGTAATGGTTGGAGGTGCCACGGCCTGTGCGAGGTCTGTAGTACTTGTGACTTGTGCGATGGTGACGTCTAGGTTGCATGTGGCCATTGTAACAGAGGTTGGGGCCTCTTCCGAGGTGGTTACTGGTGTGTTAGTCCTAAAAAGATCCGAGTGTTGAACACTCGTGAAGGTGGTGATTGGCGCGGCAGTCACAAACTCGGAAGAGGTGGAGGTCGGATCCCGTTCACTAGGACTGGAAGGAGGGCCAGTCAAGAGGAGAGATGGGGGAGGGTTTGCTGCAGGTGAAGTAGTATCGATCCCATGATTAATGCGAAGGAACTTACTTGAGTCGTCATATAAGTCCCCTTGCAAGTCCCAGCCATCGTCCGCTTGTCCATCTGAGTCATCCCCCAACCTGTCGTCATCTTCTGTGATCTCTGCGTCTTCGTCTACGTTGGGGGCAACTTCCGTGGTGCTACTAGATAGACGGGTTGTAAGTATAGCTCTATTGAATACATGATGTAACCTACGCGATTGGAAGCCTCGACCGATGGGCCTCTGAGATGGCAAGGGGCGTTTTGCGCCCCTTCTTCGAGAAGTACGACTTCCGTTGGTTGAAACGTGCGCCCCACACCCGCTTCATCCCATCTTTCTCGGATTGGGACAGCTCCACACGTCCATCTTTCGGAAAGTGGGCAATGGAGCTGAGTCGGTGGCGCGTGCGATAGTGGGAATGGAGGGAATAAGTCCACACAGCTGGGCTACCTGGTTCGCAAAGTGAACAGATCACAGGGACGTTGGAACAGGGTGATCTTTCGGAAGACTGCGCGGCGTTCCTGTAGTTAAAACGGACCAGGTTCGGGCACTTTGACTTGGTCCAATCAACCGAGTACCTTCCATTCACGCCGCGTCCCTTCGTGAGGTAGATGTTACACATCGATGCTGGATGGAGACATAACCCGCAGCGCTCCTCGGAAGCGTTCAATTTTGCGTCGTGCAGGATATGAGCACCCATGTGCTCTAGGACGCGCTGTGTATTTTTCTGGTCTAGTTTCACAGGCGGCACACACCTAGGGCAATCGGCTTGCCCATCAAGATCTGCCGTCGCACCGTTCGACACGTCGCAGACGAAGCATGCCCCTCCTGAAGCAAGTTCATTAGTATTCGCCGAGGTAATAAGTCACAGCGACGCACCTGAGCTTCGGTATGGAAAATTCTCCGACTGCTTGACGACCGGGAGACTCCTCCTATCGTGTTGCCTGAGTTCTTGAAAAAGGTTGCACGATAGAGTTACTAAGAACGTGCTCTCAAAAAGAAACGTCGGCTTGCCCGGCTTTTGGACAGAAAGGGATGGGTTGATAGGGTGAAACCCCCTGACCAGGGATGTTGTCGCACAACGCCTCCATTTGCAGGGACCAACACCAGTCGTGAACCTGGTTTGGATCGTCTTCAAGGGTCGCTGGAACGAGGCGAAGTATTTGCGAATCCACTTTTGCTGTCGGGTCAGCGAGTAGATGGATGGGAGCTCGTTGAGGTCGTCCTTTCCTGCAAACTTGAGTCGGTTGACCTGTGCCACGGCCAATACAACCAGGCCTTCGCATCGAACTAAGATCGCAATGGGGTTGCCGATACGAAGGGAGGGCGCGCCCAGGACACCATCGCTAGACGTGATAATGTCCGCGTCGATGCCTCTACTCACTGAATCGAAACAAGGAAGTTGCTGGACGCGTTTCAAGCGATCGGTAGAGGAACGACTGCTATGGTTTGCCATTCGGTGCCTCAGTGCCTTTGCCTTGGTTGTCTTCTGACCCTGAATGAGGATTTCCGAGGTGCCGTTGTTGCGAGGTGCCTCGTCTGCGATTGCGTCTTCAATGTCGCCTTCGTGTGTATAAGGTACCGATTGCGGTCTTGGTCCATGCGCGCTTTCTTCCTCACTTACTTCTTCGATCTCGTCGCGCTGGTTGACCATGAGTTCCCCAAAAGGAGAGAGCATGTCGATAGATGGGCTACTACCAGACAGCGCACCCAAGATGTCCTCAGCGTCTGGGATCAGATCCTCGGCTTGCTTCCGTCCAAGCAACCAGCAGGTGTGGAGGTTGACATTTGCTACCGAAACGTCACCGCGCCAGTCCCTTGGATTTATGTGGTCGGCTTTTGATGTGAATTCCCGAGTGTCCTTGGAGAAGACAGGAAGTGACAGGCGGCGCGTACCATAATCCCACTCGGGGTGCTCAGCCAGAATTGCAGCAACCTCCGTCAGCCCAGAGGCACGGCTTCCGAGCTGAAGCATGTCAACATTCGCGTCAGTGCCGACAGCAGTGCGGATAAGTCCAAAAAAAGTCTCAAGACGATCTGTGCCGAGCGAGATGAGATAGAAATTCGCGATGGGGTTGTCAACTTTCATCTTCGCGACACAAAAGTAAGCGTTCTTGACCATTAGAACAATATCAAGATACGACTGCCTGGGCATGAAGCGAGTAGACGCAGAGTTGTGGCGGTAAAGCAAAAACGCGAGATGAGCAGCCGCGCTCAAGTGGATTAGTTGTTCATCGAGATTTTGATCGACGCAGACATATGGCAGCATCAAGTGTTGCGCAAATTCACCATAAATATTTAGGGCGTGGCGGGCAAGGGCAAAGGCCGGGTCAGAACCTGCAGGGGGGGGTGGAAGAGACCAGATCTCCTTTAGCAAAGAGTAGGCGAGAACAACATCTTGTTTGTCATTTGGGTTTAGTAGCGAGCGTAGCTGGTGACTTGAGACGCCATTGTATTCGAGCTGGGAACGGAGAATGGAGGGGGTGATACAAAAGCCCAGTATCTCAACTCCTTTATTGCGCATGAATACATTCCGTTGGCGCTTGATGATGTGCTTGAAGTCCTTGTCCGCAGTAATGTCGTCGGGGCCAACCAGAAGGTTAAGGAAGTCAAGGGGGTCGAAGGAGCGCGTAGATCGGGGAGTTCACAGATAGCTCAGAGGTCATGGTCTGAATAACGAGCGCGTCTCCGCGCTTTGCCTCACCATCAGAGGCGATACAAACAGTGCGATATGTCGCATTATTTCGCCTTTTTTGTCTGTTACACGCGTCGAGGACCGTTTTGATGACCCGGGCATGTTGCTCACTTGTTTCCTTTTTACAAGTACCAGAGAATAGTATTGGCCGCACAGCGTATTCGCGAGGATCAGACGAGAGTACACCGATAGCGGCCACCGTTGCCTTTAAAAATTAAAGATGTAATAGTGAGTTTGGTACACGTAGCATGGAGTGGAAAACACGCACCTCTGATGCAAGATGGACCTCGTCGCTTTCAATAGCCCCACATAGAATATCGAGCTCCCTTTCGGACGTGAAGTCCAGGGGAATTCGGTGGTTGTGCTCACGACACGTTCCCTGAAATTTGTTGTGAGCATCATCCCACCGGACACGCTTCTCAATCGCGAGCTCATCCAGCATAAGGACTTGATGCACGATCTTGTCCTTGATCTTGTCTGATGGCTGCCAGAGATCTGAGTCGAGTGTAGTACCTCCCGAGCAAGAGCCAGAAACAGGTCTAAACGATGAATAACATGATATTACGTTTGCCTCGACGTCTGCGACAGTTGGGGCAGAGGGAGAGACGACCAGGGCCGGCAAGACCGTCTGGCGCCTAATGGTCGTGAGACTCGGCAGGGCCAGGGACTGGTGGGCAAACTGCGCCACACGCGCGCCTCCCAATCGGAGCAAAACTATAGACCGCATAATATCCTCGTTCGTAAACCCCTTTGGCTTGTAAAGCTTGTCTGCTGCGCGCTCGTATTGCTGAATGAGGGTCTTGATTCCGACTTGTTGCTTCAAACCCGCTTGTACCAGCGAAGCCACGCGATCGACCCGCCCACTTGCAATCGCCATGATCCACTGCTTGTGGTCCTCAAGTGCGCCTACTTTCACCAGCAGCTTTCGACTGTCATTGAGTTTTGACATGCGAAGCTGCTCAATCTGGTCGGTTTTCCGGCGTGCAATGGCGATAAGTGCACCGACTCCATGATACATGAGTGGGACGTTCTCATGGGTACCGAACTTGATTCTGTTTAAGATCCCGGCAAAGAGGTTGCTTGAGGTGAGTGTCTGACAGTTTCCGCATGTTTCCACCCTCTGTAGACGATATCTTCTGACATGACTTTGCCTGAAGATAGAACGCGTCGTCGATCGAGTGGTAGTTCCAAGGCACGGAACGCTCGCTGTGTAGGCCAAATGGGTATGACATATGGTGATTCGTTCCCTCAGGAAACGTGATACGGGTTCCCTCGCAAGGCCATTTCCTCGGCCGTTTCAGTGGCTTGTCGGCGTCGCGGATGGCCCTGCGCTCACGAACCTCTCTCGGGTTGCGGGCTTCCTCCTTGGCTTCCTCCATCTCGCTTGCTATCTCGTCAACGTTGATGATGTCTCGATTTTCAGTAACGCTCTCCTCGACGCTCTCAATGTGGGTCTCCATGGCGGTGGTCAAGGTGCCTTTGGTTGAGGCGGACTTGGAGGCAGAGGCCCCAGAGGGTTGACCAGGGGGATCAAGAGGGGGATAACTGCGCTCATGCACGTGTGAGCGCTGACCTGATCCGAATGAGCGTATTCCTTACCGATCTCCTATTTCCTTTAGAATCGCCTCGACTTTTGTCTCGAATAGCGCACCCTGGAGACCCCTTTCTTGGACGAAAAACGACATGAAGCGGATAAATCCGTCCAAACCATGCGGGCCTCGATCCAAAAGTTGCGGGACAATCGCGGCCATTTCTTCCTCTCCCCACCCAAATGACGACTTCATCATTTGGTTTAGGATGAGCCAGTCGTCCTCGCCTGGCTCGGCGACGCAGGTGCGTGGGTCGATTGCGAATATGCTGAGCCGATGTTCTGGAGTTGCGCTTGGCTTATCGCTAGGTATTTGTTTGACAGCCGCTTCAAGATCCCGAAGAAGGCTGACCCCCTTCTTATCCAGTGCGTGCTGCGCGGGCAGCTGGGCAGCCTTCCATTGACCTTGGGGCATGGACGCCAACTCCTGGGGTGATTCGTATGCAGGCGCGGGCTCGGGCGCGGGCTCTTGTGCAGGCCCGAGGAGCTCCATATGACGCTCAGGGGTTAGTGTGTAGGATTCACCCGGACAGATGGGAGGAGGGGCTGAGACTGTGGAGGGATTCAATGGAACCCGGGGCTTGAAGAACGAGTCAAGAACTTGGTTCGCCTTCTCTGGCTTCTTTGGCTGGGCTCCACTCGTATTTGCGTGCTTGCGACATGCAAGGCGGCATGCCTTCGACGTGCGATGCGCCTCGAGGTTTTTGTGTCCACCCGTTCCGACATGGACCACCTTTCTGCAGTCCGGACACTCCAATGTGCTTGAAAACGTGAATAGCTGTTTCTTGTCTCTGTTATTTCAAGAGTTAGACAAGCGGCATAATTCGAGTACATGTTTCCTCACTCTTGGACCTTACTTCTCACCATTGTCTCTTTCTGAACTCAAGGGAGGTTAACGAGAATCAAACGCGACCTTTTCACCCCATGCTAGCCAAGTTGCTAGTGTGTTGGCTGTCAAACGTTTGTTGCGATCCTCATCGCTCACTTAGTATGGTAGACCGACTACCGTTTTTGGACACGATTACATAACAAATAGGAGGTGTCGAACTTTTTTTTTTCGCGATCGAGTACCCCCCCCACCACCCCACCCCCGGTGCGGGATTCCGGTTCCGCCCCCCCCTTGTTGCTATCGATGATTCCATCCAGCTCCTTTGTATTCTTGAAAGATAATCCGAGCTTTTCCGTTACCTTGTAGAAGGCATGGTGAGTACGTTCTATGAGTCATTCGGCAGAGCTCAACTTACCCCTTCAATACTCATTAGCTCATTAAAAGCTGTTGATCCCGGTCCCCTTAACTTTGCCCATCGGGCGATCTCCCACTCCATCTTACCCGAAAACGGTGCAAAAGGGTTCAAGTTGTTGGTTCCAAGAGCCGGTGCGGCATCCATATCTGCGTTGTCGTTAACCGTATGCGAACATCCAGCTATCCCAGGAAACTTGTCAACAAATGGGTCGTTCTTCAGAGGTCGTTCATAACCTCCTCGCAGTCGAAAAGCGCTCGATTCTGGTGGTAAGTCCTCCTGATTCGGGTTGGCCATTGTCTCTACAGCCTGAGGTGCCAGTGGTCGAGGTGGTTCGAGGCGATATTCGTCTTCAGCGAGCAATGCGCCCTCCTCGTCCTCGTCCTCGTCCTCTTCCTCTTCCTCATCCCAATCCTCGTCCTCGTCCTCATCCTCGTCCTCGTCCCCGTCCCCGTTCTCGTCTTGGTCTTGGTCTGCAAGTTTGTCTTTGTCTTTTCCATCGTCCTCGTCTTCTGAGTTGTCGCGGAGACCTCTGTCCATAGTTACATGGACTGCCCGTTCGTACGGGTCAGATTCCTGGATGGTATGGGTCATCTGCCATGCTCGTCCCCGACTCTGACTAACTGTAAGGTTATGTCAGCACGTATTTCACCCGAAGCACCACCTAACTGACGCTGTGCGACGGCGCCGTCACTTCCATGAGAGATCTCGCACATGTTCCCAGTCTCCTTCTCGTTGGAAATGTGCTCTCGCGCTGTGCTGGCAGCCGTGTCACCGTCGTTATCTGGCAGCAGGGCCCCATCATCCAGTTTGACGCGATACAACTCGCATTGTGGGTTGCGACTCTGTTGGATGTGTGAATAGAGCCCGCTGCGTTTAACGATGGCACTGCAGCCCTCACACTGAGTCGACATTACAGGGATGACGGGTGGGTTGTGTTTTTTTAGGCAAATTGTGTTAAAACGATACTAAATCTGAAACATTTACAGTTCGGTGCTAGGTCACGCCCCAATCATTCGCACCTTATATTCTCTAGCTCGTGTGGCGGGGGGTTTTTTTTTTTTGAGTCGTGTGGCGGTTTGGGTTTGTTCCTTGGCCCATCATCTGACTCGACGCGATACAATTAACATTGTTGGTTGCGACTTTGTTGGACTCGGATGTGTGGAGTCGCCGGATAGAGCCCGCTGCGTTTAACGATGGCACCGCGGCCTTCACACCGAGTTGACATTACAGGGGTAACGAGTGCGTTGTTTCTTTGGGCGCATTTGAAACATTTACAGTTCACTGCTAACTCATGCCGGTGCCCCAATTCAATACAGTCTCGCACTATATATTCCGAGTCTCTAGCTCGTGTGACGGTTTGTTCCTTTTTTTTCTTTCACTCACTCGCTCCATCTTTCCTCTCTTCTGTGTCTCCACTCGCAACACCGCCTCGTACTGTACCCTTCTGTCTTGTGCTTGTTCTGAACGATGGCTCCTGAGTCCGACACAGTCAGACGTAAGTTATTTTGATCATATTCCCTTCACCCTCCTTACGCTACCACTAGCCAAACGTGCTGCGAAGGAAGCAGCCCTCAAAAATCATGGTGCGTTACTTATTGTCCTTCGGGCTAATGGATAATCTGTATATTTTGTACAGTCTGGCTTACTAACCGCAAGGCGCCAACATCCGTGTCGACGTCTGGCGAAAAAAAGCGCCATCATTCACCTGATGGGCCATCCACCAGCACCAAAAAAGCACGCAGTAAGTTTTTCGACTCAAGGCATCGTTTTTTCATCAACGCAATGTCCTGTAGACCTTGCTGGTGTAAAGTCGCTTTCAAAGGCCGCCAAATCGGGTAATCACGTGACTACGCAACCTCCGGTCAACGCGAAGGCGAAGACTCACCCACCAGGCAATTCGGGTCAGCCTGCCGCTATAATCGCCCCCCCCAACTTACTTATCGTCCCGCTGTAGTCATACCACGCCATGTCCAGATCGATGTCAATGCAGAGTCCGATGACAACGGTGGCAATGAGGACAGCGACCAGCCCGAAAGTGACGAAGGTGAAGCCATGCAACCTGAAAGCGATGGTGAAGACGTGTCTAGTGAAGACCAAGACGACCTTTACAACCTCGGTCCAAAAGACGTCCGCGCAGCGTTTGAGAGGGAAGTACGTATCGCCGCCAACCATGGGCCCTCCATGCACTATACTAATATCTTACGGTGTCTTAAGCGTGCCAAGTGGGGCATCGATAATGATCCCTTACCGTCTCTTAAGCGTGCCAAGTGGGGCATAGATGCTGATGTCAATGACGAGTCAGATACTAATGCAGCCGGTGAGTCACATATCAACCCGTTCGATAGACGTCGTCTCAAAGCAGGTACCGCAGGTGACAACGACGCCCTCAGTGACGACGAAAATCGCAACAAAGATAAGGTACGTAGTGTTTTTCCTTTTTACCAGACGCTCACTACATTTTTAGTCGACGGAGGTGAGGGCTATCAGCAATCGAGCGGCCAAACGACTTGCAGAGGTCCCTAAGTGGGATAACCCAGGAGACTCAGACGGCACCCGCACGGTATGTATCGCTATAGTATATGCATATCTAACCCCTCTTCAACCATGTTTCCTAGGGCACCGGCACACCTTTCTCATCTGACGGAGAGGACGACAACAACGCCGAACAAATCCCCGTCCATAAGTACATGGTCAATAAGTCATGGGCACCGGCGTGCCACTACGTACCGACGGACCATGGTCTTGTTCAGCTCAGAATCCAGCCGCCGGACTTGAGGGCCATCATGAGGGTTGCCATCAAAAGGGTGAAGGGCGACGCGATCTTTGATACTGCTTACCACGCAGTTAATTCCACCACTGCCTATCACCGATATACTCTCTATAAGTCGGCAAAGTCACTGCATCATTCAGCCTTTGCGAATCGGTTTGTCTGGGACCATGAGATTGGGAAGGCTTTAGGTCGGGTGGTACGTCGTGTCATTTATTAACAACTCCGACTGATTACTGACAATTATGCCACATTTCAAAAGCTCAGTGGCCGTGTTTCAACCTACCGTGGCCAGCTGAAACGGATCGCTGCAGGTAAGGTGGGGGGCTATTATCGACTCACCGAAGGGCCAGAGTGCGTTGAAAGGGTCAGGGAGCTCACCCGGGGCTTAGTTTATGTCTATCCGACAGAGGTTGGTTGCGGTCTTGTCGACTCGGCCGGTTTTACTAACTGTGTCATTACTGTAGGGTCCGTCTGGCCAGCAAAATATTGCGAAGTCAAAGCCGTTTGGGCATCCCATTATCATGGCGGTGCTTCGGGAGGCTTTTTTCGTGAATATCCGGGGAGGTTCGTACGCCAGTAAATATTGCGGGCGGTTCAAGTCAAGCCTTCCTGATTCACACCCATCCGAACTGGAGATCCCGTGTGCCATGCTTGCACTTGTCGCCACTTCTGTTTGTATTTTTTCTTCTTGTAACCTTGTTATTCACGCGAATGCGATTTATTCTGACTCCTTGATAGATTCACTCGGCCCTCGACGACCACAGCACCGGGATCTACAGGAGGACGGAATTCAACGCGGATCTGTATGAAGACATCTACATTAGCCACAACACCTTTCTCTCGTACATTCGGGATGGAAGCATCAAAAAGTACCACCGTATGATGTCGGATTTATACATCCAAGCATCGTAAGTTCCTTTGAACTAAACCCTGCGTCGGCTCTGACTTGCTACTCTCAGTGCTGTGGCTGTCATGTCAAGCATGTCTGTTACCAACGACGCTATTGCTGAGCTCGATCTCGATGGCATGGCCGAGTGAAAAGACTTCAAGAACTTTGTTACATATTGTCTCATTCTCGCTCATTGTTGTTTGACTGACTGTGCCTCGCTTTCCTTACTAATACCTGATAAAAAAAAACTATTTTCTCGCTCTCACTCCGAGTCATCATCTATCCCCCTTCTTGCTTGCTGACTGGCTGCGCTTCGCTTCGCTTACTAATACTTGATTAAAAAAAAAACATATTCTCACTCTCGCTCGTTGTCTATCCCTTGCTTGTTTACTGACTTTGCTTACCAATACTTGAAAAAAAAAAAATCTTTTATCACCCCAACTCTCCCAGCCCGTCCTCAGACTCTCCATCTTCGGCGCCATCTGGAGTCTTGCCTTATTTCTATGCTCTTTCTCTCTACCCTCATCAACCACTCCTTTTTCTCTCACGCTGATATGCCTGGTCTCCCCCTGAGCCCTGAAAAGGCACTTTTACACCTTGGTCAATAGGACACTTTCCCCTTTAGATTTCGGACGTTTGAGCTCAATGCTCATCCCTCGCGTTCCCCAGCGCGCCGCACTCGCGCGCGGCCTTAGCGATTCGAACCCGACGCGTTCCCAACCCCAGCGGCCATCTATGCGAAGTTTCGCGCCGCGCCAAAGCGTGCGCGACCGTTTGTGACCACCCTTATTCCCTGGGCTCTGTGTAGCCCACCGTTTCCGTTCCCGACCTCGCCGCGCTCGCACGCGGCCCTAACCCTTCGATACCGACGCGCATAGAGGCCACTTGTGAGAGCGTTGACGGTCGATACGTCCATGCACTGAATCCCACGGTTTCGGTTCTGAGCCCGTGAAAGCTGACATTTCTCTTCGAAGGCAGCCTTTTGGTAACTCCTTCCTGTAGCCTGTTTCAAGACCTTCAGCCGCAGGACTACTAGCACCAAAGTTTGCCAGTGGTGAGACGTTTCGATGTCGACACGCCGTGTTGCGCTTACAATGGCGATCGCGTGTGGACGAATCGGTATGCCATCATCTCCGTGATGTGCATTGGGCATGCCCGTGCACCGCTTCATTTTCTCTTCTTTGCGGCGGCGTCGCGTCGCAGGACCTTGTAGTACTGCTTTGGGTCCTGTGATATTCCATCGTTCTTACATCTCATCTGAGTCGTTTTCTCTCTTTTTTTAGGTTTATGTCTCCGAGTCGTCGTTTTCCTATCAAGTTTCCTAATTCCTAATCCCTCCGAATTTTACCAACACTGTATGCGTACAGCTCGACACGCATCCTGAGCACGTGGCAACCAAACCAGAAAATGCCATTATTTTTGAAACCATGGAAGGGCGAGCCTGGGGACAAAGGGCTCATCGAATTCATACCCTTCCTCGAATGTGAGATCAGCCTGACTGCTCTTCCTTTCTGAACTGACAATACCGGGACGGTAGTTATCAGGCATCTACAAACCACCGGACGTGCGCGCGATTCTTAAGGCATACGAGAGCAAGCACATCCCGCTCGAGTACGCTGAGAAGGAGGCGGAAAGCAAAAGAGCCTTCATCGAGGAGTGGAAGGCTCGGGGAGGCGGAAAGGTGAACACAAACACCGTTGGTTGTGTACACGCGGGGTAATAACATTTTGGCAGGGTTTGAGCCGCGGCGGCTTCACCGTCAGTTCTCTCTTCTCCAGCAACTCAGAGAAGGTCAGCACTTTCGGCGTCCTTCCACTGTGTCCGTCACTCACTCACCTAAAATTATAGCATGTATCTCCGCTTCCCTTGACGTACCTCGAGGCCAAGCGTCGTGAGGCCCAGAACTTCTACCGGGAGGAGCAGAAGTACATCCGCGAGCATAAGGGCGAGTTCGATGCTCTCATCGAGGCCGACCGTCAAGCCCAGGCGAATGCTCTGAGCGGCCCGCTGTGGGCCGGCGTTGCAGCGACGGCTCGGCGGCGGCGGTCCCCCGCCACCTACTCCGGGTGATGGTAAAAATGATGCGGGACTAGGAGAGCCCGGGGATCATGGGAAAACAGACGGTGCAGTGGTCAAAGGTAGCTCATAGAGTTTCCCTCATCCCTTATCTCTCACCTCATACCTCTCTTACTCTCACTCACTCTCGCCGTTTTTCCCGCTACTCACACCATGCCGCAATGGATTCCAATGCCGACATTGATCACCTCGCCAAAGGCTTACTGTTTCGTTTCGTGTCTCATCACCCATCTCCACTTGTTCAAACTGACGCTTGTTAGCAGTTGTCGGTATCAGATTCGAGAAGATCCGAGAAGAAGTGCGTCCGATGTCCTCAGGTTTTTTTTCCTTCAGCAAGCATTGACGTGTCCTTGAATTGCGGCAGCTCATCCTCCCGTATCTCCAACTTGACATCAAGTACTTTGATCTCGGTCTCGAGCACCGCGACGCGGTACGTCGTTCATCCCTGTGACTGCATGGCCACCTGGTGACCTGACCACGTTTCGACCCACCGTACCACCACCTTCCTTGCTGCCTATGTAGCGCTCGCCCAATGGCACGGTATGCATCGCGCCATTTTTCGTCTCTGACGTGGCACTGCATCGCGCACAGATCCGCAACATCCTCGGCGGCACGGTCTTCCGCGAGCTGATCATCCTCGAATGCATCCCGCGGCCTGTCCCTGGGTGGGTCTAGCCCATCATCATTGGCCGTCACACGTTCGGAGACCAGTATCGTGCGACAGACTTTGTCGCGCCCGGTCCTGGGAAGCTCCAGCTCGTGTATACGCCACAGGGCGGCGGTGAGCCGACCACGTTGAGTGTGTATGACTTCAAAGGTAAAGGGGTTGTCCTTGCCATGTACAATACGGATGATGTCAGTCTCGTCACCGCTTTCTTGTTGACGACCCAGCGGTGGACAGTCGATCGCTGGTTTGCGGTTAGGCAGTAGATACGAGCTCTTTGCATATCGCTCACGTACAATTCTGTGAAAATATAGGCATGTGACCGTGCGTTAAACATACCATATATGGAAATTTGGGGGGCCCAGCGTTTCGTCAATTTAATGATAATATGAGCCTTTTCGCAAATTTTATCTCATATGTGGGCTCTAAAGAGACCGCATTGTACTCGATTGTGCAAAATGTGAACCATATTCACAGTTGGTCACCACCCAATTGTCAATACCTGTACACAATTTTGTGCCAATAAACGGAATGTCCTAAATTGGTGGTCAAAAAACAAATGTCAAAAATTCAAATGTTCATTGTTTTTTTGAATGACAATACCAGACAATTGGGTTTTTTGCTTTTTTTTTTCTTTTTTTTTTCTTTTTTGCTTCAATTGTCGTCAAATGACTGAAATATACTCTTTTGTCGTAAATTGAGGGTTTGGGCTTTTCCTGATGCGCGTCTCCGGACATCTGACTTCCTTCCCCGTCTTCGCCGACTGCTTCAGAGTCTCAGCTATCTCATGCGCATTCAACTGTGGATGATCAGCCCGAGTCTAAGATCGCGAATACTCCTTCGGTTCTGTCCCCCCTTCCTACCCCTTTTTCCATGTCATATTCACTTGCACCCCCGGCCACTGACGATAACTCCGAGCTCACGTTTTTGCATTTTGCGTCTTCGATATCGTCTATAGACTTGGAGTGCCCGCCTTCCCCTATGCAACGGACAACGGGGGATCATCTTGAGCCCGAACCTAGCACTGGAGACATCCCCGAGATCGCGTTCGTGTCCTCTTCAAGTTCTGACCCCCTTGCGAATCCTGCACCATTACTCTCGACGTTCCCCTTCTTCCCTGCATCTAGCAATTTTCCACCGGTGACGCTGTCTCCATCTCTCGTGCTAGGCGATCTCGAGCTTAAGTCTACCCTTGCATCTCTTGTCGACCCGAACGCCGTCCTGCTGAATTTCCCGGAGCGCCCCCTTTTATCGTCAAGCAACGTCGTTTCCCCGCTACCTCTGCCTCGTTGGAAGAGCTCCATCTTTGGCACACCAGTCGGATCCAACCTGATCTATTCGAATTTGTATATGCCTCTCGCTTCCGTGTTCACATTCCTTGTCGGGTTCAAGCCCTTGAAGGGCCAAATACGAATCGCGAAGACAGAAGACATGCCCCTCAGACTGAAAGATCAGTTCCCCCGCTTTACTGACCTGACGATCCAAGTGGCCCAGCAACGGTTAGCCTCGTCTCCTAACCTGGGCATCAAGCAGGTACAGATTTGCGATGTCGTCTCGGTGATGTTCATATGCTGATTGATGCCCGATAGATTGTTCAGGGTCTAGGCGACTTTTGGTCGGGGTGTGCCCAACTACGTGCACACTTTACATTCCTCTCTATCAAGTATCCTGTCATTGTCGAACCCCAACCCCTGCGCCTCAACTTGAACTATATTCACATGTCGCGGCTGACTTGCGAAGGTGGATCGAACACAGCAAGGAAATTTACCATCAAGCGGAGGAAGAAGCGGTGAAAGTTACCCCCATGCTGTTCCGAGAATATACAATGGCGGACGAACAGACGCAGGGAGAATTGCTGGCACGTCTTCTTTCGTTCTGCTTGTTTCATGAGGGCTGACGTGCTCTTAGCAACAACTCAAGCTTATCAAAGCCAACAATCACGCCACCGCAAGATCTCAGTGGTACGATTGGAGGCTGCAGTGGGTAGAACAACTGTACGATGTTGCCAACCAGGGCTTCGCGGAGCTCGAGCAAGTAAGGCTACGCCCCCAGCGCCCGAAACGGTTTGGTCTGACCCGTTGCATAGGACGCCAGTATCTTAGAGTCCGTAATCCAGCAAGCCGAAAGCCTCTTACCGTCACTACGAGAAGAATACGCACAAGTCATGAGGGAGTTAGAGCAAGAAGAGAGCATCGCCGCCGAAATCACAAACTGCGACCAGGAATACCTGAGCGAACTGAAGGCCACTCTTGCAGAACAAGGGTATTCTTACATCGTTCTTAGTAGCAGATGAACGACTGATGCGGGCGATCAGTGCTGCTCTGAACGAGTTTCGCGCAGAAGTCTCAGAGGCAAACGCGAAACTAGAACGGTTAGAAGAGAAGCTCAGGGACCTCGAGACAGAAAAGGCCGAAACAATGGCGTCTATCGAGGCTTCTCAGCAAAAGCTACATATCCTGGAGAACAGCACCCAAACTGAGGCCTTAAAATTTATCGACCATTCTTACGCCACCCGGGCTGCTCAAGCTCTCTCCAAATATCCCCATATCGCCACCTTCGCCAAGCCCGCTCGAAGCCACGCGACTCACGCCGGTTGGGCCGATACCCCCCCCTCTTGAAGTATTGCCAGCCTCCACCCCTCCCGAAAGCTCTCCATCTGCCCCCTCGACGCAACCAGTCCGCCAAAAGTCCATTCCAGTCGATTCAACATTTACTCCTCTCCAATTTGTTCCCTCTTGCTGGCCCTCGCTTTCCGGCCCCGGTCTCACTCACGTCAACTTTCCGCTCCCATTTTCCATTCCCACTATCTCAGTTTCGGATCTCGTCAAAACCCATTCTTCCCCACGCATGAGTTTTCGAGCAGGCATGAAGGCACCGCCGGCAGTAGGAGCGACGCTTTCGCGTATCGGCTCCAGCGCGGGCAGTACACACCCCATCTCCCAAGCTTCGTGTTTGACTCCAGAGGATTAGTCTTGGCTCTAGACCCAACCCACGAGGATGTTTTTAGACAAAACCCGAGGACACGAGGCACTTCCTCCACTGCGAGCTCGATCATCGTGACTGCCCCCTCTCGCATTCTTCACCAAGTCAACACTTTCTCCCTCGTCTCTCGCCCTGCCCCACGCCTCCGGTATTCGAATACTATCACCATATCGCCTCCTCCTCTGTTGTCTTCGTCACTCGCTTGCAGCCCGGTCCCTGCGCCCCTGACATCACTGAGCTATACCCCGCCTCATTCCTCCCTTTCATCACTTACCGACGTTCCCTCCTCGTGCCCTCCCTCGTTCCCTTTAGTCAAAGAGTCGGCATTTCGCTACCGCTTCTGGACCCTCGACTGCTCCATCACGTCAAATTTCCTCGCTCTCGTCCGCTTGCTCATTCTCATCGCTTCCTCCTTTTCTTAACTTTCTTCCTCTCCTTCATCTTCTTCGCCATCACAGCAACAGCCTTGAGACTTCTGCCTTCACCCTCTTCCCTCTCAGTCCGGCCCTGCTAGACGCATACAACGCGCGTAGACGATCGCCAACGCAAGTCGAAACCACACGACTCCCTCATCACCGCGTGCAACGCCACCTTCCAAACCACCTTCGCCTTCCTCACTACCCTCGTTCAAGCCAACATTCTCACCATTTTCACCGCCGAAACCCTCGACAACATCGCTAGAAGAAGCTTGACCTGGGACGGTCAATATTTCGATCCCCCGGGAGGTTACTTCAAGCCGCCGACGCTCCTGCCGCTGCTGGGCCCAACCGTGCTCCCGCTAACGCACACGACGGGCGTGGTCGAGCAATCGACGCGACGTATCGTGCGTGTGGATCCCCTGTCCCTATTGCATCAGCCTCTTGTTCTCGCACCCTCCTGCTGAAACTGTCGTGTATTATTTCACGCTTTCAGTCGTTATTTATGGACGGTCCCTCACAAGTACAGACAAACAGTGTCCTGGGCCGTAACCTGGTGTTACTGTCTTCAATTTTTCCCGTGCGGTGCTCGCTCCAAATTTTATCTTCCGAAATAGTAAATGCGGAAGCAATGACACTATGTCAACATTGACGTAGAGTCTCCTATCTTCCACTCCATTCCATTCAGGCTATCTATAATACTCTGCTCTACGTTACCAAGCTCCCTGACCTATTTTTTTCTACATCACTCAAGTATAATTCGCGTCTCATGGCGGAGACTGTGCCCCCCATTCGCAATGGCTTTGCGATGGTGAATGGGTGATGGTGGGCATGTCAACCCAGTCCACATCATCGCCGCGCCCATTTGGCTTCTGGCAGTCATTAAGTCATTTCTTCGGACAGGTATGGGCTGATCCCTATTCGCATCTTGCTATGTTCTCCACTGGACTGCCCCCTCTTGCTTACACAAGCTCAGGAGACTGACCTAGATTGTCTCCTGTCGTAGTTTACAGCTCAGTGAAGCTGATGCATTGCATTCTCCAGCGTGCCGCACTCACGCGCGGCCTTAGCGACTCAAACTCGACACGTTCCCAACCTCGGCGGCCACTTATCCAAATATTTGCGCCACGCCGAAGTGTGCGCGACCATTTCCGACCATTTCCAACCACCTCACCCTCAGGCTCCATGTACCCGCTCCTGAGCTTGCCGCACTTGCAGGCATCCTTAGCCCTTCGACACTGACGTGTCAACGATCACCGTGGACTCATATACGACAGCTCGCGCCGCGCGGAGGCGTGCACGGCCCCTTGATCTTTCTCAGCCACACACGCCATACCATCCACAACGCTCCATTTCGATGCGATGTGGGTAACCCACGATATCGCATAACGAATTGAAGATCTTGCTCACTGCTTCACCACCAGCCTCTTCGACATGGACAGAACACTGACAGACTCAACGCCAGGCGTCGTTGCTGCGTGGGAATTGTTCGCTGAGACATATCCTGTGATTAATGTCCAGGAAATTCTCAAGAGTGCGTGCAATCAGCACCAACTCCACCCTATGTCTTACGGCTAACGCGTACCGTCAGATACTCATGGGGTGTGCACCGTCGAAACCATCAAGATGTTCTGCGGTGTCACGGACCCTGAAAAACTCGACGTAACCTCTCCTGCGCTTCATCTACGGCCCAGTAAATACGCGACAGATGGAAGTTACTCACTTTGAGGACACGATCATCACTACGCCCAAGGAGGATGGGCGGGAGGGGATCACTCTTCTCCCTGGTGTGTGCACCTTCATCAATAGCGTGCGTACTTAAACACGGCTGCTCACTTCGTAGTTCGATATGGATGCAGTTGGGTGATAACAAGCACTGGACGATCTGCACTAGCGCAACACGGGGTTACAGCTCTGCGGTGCTTGAGGTTGTAGGCATCGTCCCTTTGGGAACGATTGTCCTCGCAGAAGACGTCGCACGGGACAAGCTACAATATGTCTACCTCTCTCTCTCTCTCCTCCCTGAGTGCCACGTAACAAGACCAGATCTGTATCTGCTTGGAGCTAAGCGATGTGGTGTACGCCCCAAAAAATGTACGGATGATAGGCCGATCGCTTGAGAGGAATCTAATTCCTGATTGCGGCGCACGCGTACAGGTCTCGTGGTAGAAGATCGCCGGCTGGTTATACAAAGCGTAGGGATTACCACGGGTTGACACAACCCGTCACGGGTCGCGGGTACGGGTCGGGGTAGCGACTTCCTAACCCGTGCACAACCCGTACCCGTGACACGGGTACCCGCGGGTTTTCCAACTTCTCCAACCACTGGCACTCTCAGTTTACCTGTCCTTGTCTCGTCAGACCACCTTGCTGGCTTCCCTAGCCACCTTCAAGACGCCGTTGGAGAATGCGCGGATCGTCACGCCCGTCGTTAGACCCAGGAGAGGGTGGTATCGTCGTGCGTCATGTTCCCTTGTATGGCCTCTTTCCGCCGCTTCCTTTTACCTAGATATTCGTTTTTCGCCGCCTGACTCGTGTCAGTGCCCATATCCCTTTCTCTCACCTACTCACATCTGTTGTCAAGGGCCTTACTCGTCGTATCCCACTCAGATTGCCTCGTACTTTCCCTTGCCCCTTCACTATACGTTCGACTTAGCCTCGGAATGCGTTGCTACAGGCTCGCGTGTATATAAACCATCTGTTTTGACTCGAGAGTGTCATCATTGTTTTCCTCCCTTAGCCTCAGGCTCTCGCTGTGCGTTCGTCCTGGAAGTCGGACCCTACCGCGGGAACTCGAAGGACATCACCTCTCGTCGCCTTTCGTCGTTCCTTCCCCTCCTCGTCTCCCGTTCTTGCTCCCGCTCTTGCCCTCGTCCGTTCGCGGTCGTACTGGCTCTCGAACGCTCCGGACTCGCTCCTCTGTCCCCCTGTTACTCCTGCGGGATCCCCTCCGCTTTTGAACTCACACGGACTCGGCCTGGCTGAGTGCTTTTTTTTTTTTGGAGTTGTGATGTTTTCTGCTGATTTCGTTGTCAGCCCTATACATATGCACTCTCATGTCGCAATCGACATCACATCACACCGCGATGCACGCTGCCGATAGCCTTGCAAATGGCTTGTCGGCCATTCATTCCAAGGCATTGCCTGGTCCTTACACGACGACATAATGACGATCGATGGTGGCGGCAACGACAACGCTGACGATCATATGAGGGCGATGAAGCGATGGTGACAGTGACGATGCGACCACGGCGGCAACGAGGTGATCACGGCAGATGGGGCGATCAGGACGGCGACGGCGATGAGGCGATCACATTGAAGTTTTAAATTAACAGGCGACGACGACACCGGGCCCGGTGGTGGCGGCGACGAGGTGCGACGAGGGATTGGGGCAATGGCGACGGGGTGACGACGGCAGCAACGTCGAAGATAGTCGCTGGACTCATAACAGTAGTAGAATATATTTGAGATTGCACAGAGCGGGTACGGGTAACCTGTCAAACCCGCCATCGACCTGTCTCACCCGCTCGCACCCGTACCCGTACGCGCGGGTACCCGCTGTCGCTAGTCCAACTGAACTACTGCTAGTGTACTTGCTTTAATTGTCTTACTGAAATGAAATCCCCTGAAGTTACCTGAAGTTGCTGAAGTCCTTACAAAAAAACAAAAGTACTTGACCCCCAAAGTCAAAGTCTGAAAAAGTGAAAAAGCCACTTAGAAAAAAGCCAAAGCCCCCAAAAGCCAAAGTCAAAGCACATAAACCACCCAACTCCAAAGTCAAACACCTTGCAGTTTTCCTGATGTGGATTGCAGAAGCGCTCCGTACATGAGCTTCGGTACGACCCCTATACTTCATAACCTTTACTTCTCACGGCTTATCTGTCTTCACAGAGTGCAGAAACAACGTGGCCCCTGTTGACAAGCCCCGTGCTGCGGATGTGTGGTCTCTCGGCATTGTCCTCATCAACATGTACGTTACGTATCGTCGTGCATCGTTTTTGTTTCCTCTTTGCTTGTCGGGATCGTCACTCACCTGTGTTAATCGCGTGTAGGCTCTACAATCCCTGGACGGACACGGCAAAGGGCGAATGGAGTTCTTTCAACTGTATCTTTCAGATCCGAGCGATTTTTTTATGCGGCGATTCGCCAGTACGACTCTACCTGTTGCTAATTTCCTTGTCGAGAACGTATTTTGCATCCTCGACGATCCCACCGAGGATTCACAGCGCATTGGTGCCCGCGAGTTTGGCGTCTCTCCGGCTTCCCGCCGCCCCTCTTCTCGTCCGCCCTCCGCTGCCGGTGGCTCACCCCGACGGCCACCTGCTCTTCTTCGTGCCATGTGTCAAAGCACCCCCGTGGACCCCGTGGATCACAACGGTCCCGATGGCACGCATCCCCCCGCATTGGACCTCGTGCTTAGTGAGGAGGACGAAGAGGAAGAGCAGCAACAGCAAGCGGAGGATGGGCTTTCTCCATCTGTTCGCTCCCTTTCTACAAGCAAGCGGCTGAAGCGTGGGCGTAAGGGCAAGGGCATGACGCCCCGGACAGATGACACCCAGACGTCTGAACGACTCGCGATGGCGTCTCAAACGCTCGTACGTGAACTCAACCGCCAGACGCTGCTCAACCATGGGATCGACCGAAACTTTCCTCGATGTTCCGGCTTCTCAGCCCGTCGCGGTACCAAGATCGACGGCGGGACACAGTGACGGCGGGGCGGGCAGTGACGACGATAAGCGGGCAGCGACGACGACGGGCGGGAAACGACTACGACGGGCGGGCAGCGATGGGGTGGTGGGGTGCGGCGACGACGACGAAGGGCAGGGCGCTCACTGGCATGTAACTAAGCACCTGTATATCCCTTATGCAATGCTGATGGCTGAACACTGGGGGAACGCGGGTTGGTCGCACAAGAGACAAGTCAACGGTCAGAGTGAATGGATTGCGAAAGTACTGTAGTTGAATACAGCAAGGAGAGCGTAAGTTCAGGACGGTAGGACATAGCACAACCAAGAACTCAAAGGGACTCGACACATCGGAGTCAGAGAGGAAAAGCGTAGAAAACATGTATAGGAAAAAGAAAACCGCCCACGACCAACAAACCGGCGAAGGGGGATATCATCAATCAGATGCTCTTGTCAAAAAAACCAGCGGGAAGAGAGGAGGACGGGGCAGGGACGGGCTTCGGACGAGGTTTAGAGGAAGCTTTCTTGGATGAGGTGGAAGATTTGCTTGTAGTGCGAGCGGATCTTTTGGGAGGAGGCTTATTTTCTAGAAAAGGAGAGAAGGGGAGGGTGAGCGGGAGTCAAAGGAAAGAAAGGAAAGGGGCGTACCAGGAGAAGTTGGGGGAGAACGCTTAGAGAGCGGGGCTAAGAAAGGAGGTGAGAGAAGAAAAAAAGAAAAAAGAAAAGAAAAGACGAACGAGGGCGGGAAGGACCCGGCGAATCATGGGAGGAGAGCGAAGAGGCAGCTGGAGAAGGGCTGCGAGGTTGGGCGGGAGTAGGGGACGAATAGTGAGGGGGGACAGGAAGGTCGCCGTCGTCAGGGCCGGGATCGGCGGGAGCGCGTTGGTCGTCGTGGTCGTCACCTAGCTGGTGGCCGTGTTCGTCTCCAGGTTCGACGTCCTCTTCTTCTCTGGGGGAAGAAGGCAGGAGGGGGACGAGAAGGAGATGGTTGGGAGGGCGTAGGAAAGGCAGAAGAATGAGCCGGAGGTGCCTTGTCGTAGAGAGAAGGATGGAAGGTCCAACGATTGTAACCGAGCTGGAAAGATGGTGTGAGAAAGAAAGAAGACGACGGGGACAAGCGAACCTGATCACGATAATGCTCCGTAACATCGTGAGGAGCCCTGGAAACGGACGGGACGAGAACGGAAGACATATCGAAAACGGGGGCATCCTCGGAGTCAGGATACTTGGAGGCGTGGGCGATGCGAGCCTTATTCTTGTACATAATCTAGATAGTGTTTGATAAGGAAGAAAAGAGAGAAGAAAGGGACGAACCTCGGATAGGCCAGAGATAAGGTGATGAGCGAGACTTTCGACGGTGCCAGAGGGGACAGTAGTGTCGGAGCAAAGAAGCAGCCTGTTCTTCTCAAGGGTTTGAATGACCTGACTGGACGGGATCCTTCTTCTCTTTCGTGTGAGACTCCTTCGCAGCCAGCCAACGAGCGTTGAGGGACGTAATGTCGCGAATCCGAACGCCGGAAGCGGCAGAATCGGAGGGGACGCCATCGGGGAACTCCCAGACCCGACTGACCTCCTTATTAGCGCTCGGGAGATATGTGGTGTGGGACATAGTGATGGAGAAGAAGAAGGACCACAAGGCATGCCTGAGATCGCGAGCACCCGGGCAGAGAGTGAGGAGATGTGTGCGGTATTTGTCTACGAGCGCAGACTCGACTGCGATGGCAGCGGCGATTAGAGTGTAGTCGCGCTTCTTGTTCTGTGAATCCGGGTTGCGGGGGAGAGCGGACATAGTGAGAAGGCGAGTGCCAACGTGAGAAGAGAGGCGCTGATCGCGAGTGAAGGCCTCTTTCAAGGCCGTCAAAGCGGAATTAACTTTAGTGAACTCGCGAGTAAGACGATCTGAAGTCCAGCCAACGGCTGCGAGAAACTCGGCGACAACAGTTGAATCTCTGACAGGAGGGAGAGGGTCATCCGGATCTTTCTGCTTCTTGGACGCTTTACCCTTTATCTGATCAGTCCCCAGAGAAGAGACGAATTTGAAAGATGACAAATCCGTGACCATGGACCGGGGCGTCGGACAAGACATGAGGTATGTGTCGATCTCCACGACGGAAGTGGTGAGATGAGCGATGATGATACGAATAAGCTACAACGAATCAGCGAGAAATCCATAGAAGAAGAATGTAGTGTAGCTCACCTTTCTGCGAACACCGATGGCATTCTGCTTGAGGAGAATGTCTTTAGACGCAGACTCCAAGGCTGCGTCGAAGGGGTCATAAACTATGTACACTTTCGATCCCATGTACGGGACCCAGTGCAAACCGGTTCCAAGCCAAGAGATGACCTGCAAAGACGATCAGCACAACAGTTCCAATAAGTGGAGGTACAATATCGCTCCCGCGTTTGTCCACGGTGGACAAACGCGGACCGCAATATCACTCCCGCGTTTGTCCACGGTGGACAAACGCGGACCGCAATATCGATCCCGCGTTTGTCCACCGTGGACAAACGCGGACCGCAATATCGATCCCGCGTTTGTCCACGGTGGACAAACGCGGACCGCAATATCGATCCCGCGTTTGTCCACGGTGGACAAACGCGGAGGCGATATTGGTCGTACGAGATAGGGTGATTCTTACCTCACTTATGCCTAGCTGGTATTTGTTCGCGATCTTGTGAAGAGCCTCGACAACTGAGGCCGTGCCCAAGGGCATCGGGAACTTGTACCCGTGAAGTTTCCACATCATCGCGTATGCAAAGTATTCCCTTGCATATCGGGGCGCCGTTTGACTCTCGTTCTGGAGGACCTTGTCCACGCCCATCAAATACTTCTCGAATCGATTGTCGTTGTCGCTGTTCAGAGGGACGAATAAGGACTCGCACGGCTCGTCGTTCACGTAGTACGCGTCCTTGAAGCACTGGTCGATTTTCCCCAGAAGGTCGTGCGTCCAATCGCTTGCGTCGCCCATGTCTTCGAACGAGGTCTTTACCTTTGCCAGCTTTTTGCGGATCACATTCACCTCCGCCTCGGTATTGGCTTCTAGGAGATGCTGGCCCAGCTCCTCGATGTCTTCGTACTCAATGGGTGGCTTCTCTGGGTTCGCAATCCGTTCTAGTATCTCCACGCTTTCTACGATGAATTCAGAGATCAGCTGTGATTTGCGTTAGTTTGTGCGCGTAGTTCTCCTCTGTTCGCTCACCGCTCCGTGTGATTCCAGCATCTTCACAAGCTCTGAGACTTGGAACCACCGTGCGTGTGTGTAGTGTCGCCGTATTCGTGACGCTGCCACGAGTCCCAGAGCGAACGATGGAACCGCACATAACTGTCTGTATCCCGCCCGATCTCGCGACTCTTTGAATGAGGCCGCCTTCTGTTTTGCCTTTTTCATGAACGTCTGGAAGAGTGCAGCTGCGTCCAGGTTCTTCCCCCGGTCCTTTCGAAGACTCACGTCCTTCTCGTACGCGTCCTTCAGCTCGTCCACGATCTCAATCAACATTTCTTCTTCTGTTGCCATTCGCGTATCTTTGGTTTCATTTCTGCTCAGGAATCTGTATATCGCAGTCGGCTTTGGTGCTGGGTATGCCTCGATTTTCTCTGTCAGGCGTCATCGGTGTCAGCCCTCCCCTTTTCCCTCTCCTGTCCGCACTCACCTCGGTCGTACAGCCTGACCGCCCACATACTGTCCGTTCGCGATCTTCTCCTCCATCATCCGCACTTCTTTCCTCATCTCTTCCACCTCGTCGTCGTCGTCCCCCCCCTTCGCCTCTTTCTTCGATACTTGCATCTTCATCTTGTCGAGAGCCTTCTGCCTTCCTTCCAGGTATTTGAGCAACGCTTGCCTGCGGTGGTTTCCTCCCAGAATCCACAAATTGTCAGTCCCGATCTCCTTTTTCGCTTGATCCGTAAATTCGATCTTCGGTACGGTCGTCACGTTTTTGCCTTCCACAGACGGTACCATCTCTGACGCGTTCGAGATCCAGCTCCTCTTTACCGCTACGTCCACCGCCGTCCCGTCGAGGCAGTTGTCCAGGCAAAGGGTGTACGATTCGATAAGCCTTTTTACCCAGTCCTCGTTCACGACACGGTCGTTGAACCGGCCCCAGTAAGCTCCCACAGGTGGCGATGCCAAGTTCATCGTCATATACCCCATCTCAGCTTCTTTCTTGCTTTCCCTGAGCTCCGCTTTCTCGAAAGTGCCAAATGTCGTCCCGTCTTCATGTGTCGCGGCCGGTTGCGCTCTTTTCCCTTTCGCTCTCTTCGAGTTCTATGTCAGCCTCTTTTCCATCCTTCTGTCGCAAACTCAATGTTCGCACTTACACTTGACTTCGGGGCCATTCGGTCTTTGTACTTTTGCCTCTGAGCACAGTGGGGTGCGTATTGCTCGTCTTATCGCGTCCCATTTGCCTCTCTCTTATCTACCTTCCCGTTCCGTTTTTCTCCTTTCCCACGTCCTTTTCTTTCCCCCTTCTTTTCTTCTTTTGGCTAAATTCACTCCCGCATCTCCTTTCGTTCCTTCTCAAGGGGGTCGCGGGAATGTAAGTGCCCAATGGGTGTTGCTGTGGCTCGGCTCAGCTTAGCACAGCTCGACCAAAAAAGACACGCTGGGCTGAGCCGGCTCGAGCCCTGACTCCTTCCCATTCGATGCTCCGCGTAAGGAACAATCGGTCATTCCAAGGGTTTTCAAGTGTACAGAAATGGCCTCCTCGGGGAAGGGTTTTCCCAGTGCCGGACTCTCTAAGGACCCAGGGTTTTTGCCCTAGTCGATTTCTAAGCAGCTGCTCTCTCGCTTTCCCGCGCTCTCTGAATGCTCGGTTCCTCTCTCACTCTGGACTCTTATTCCCTTCGCGTTTTAGCATCCCCCTTTCCTATGTTATCTATTGCACCCTTTCCCCCACTCTTCCCTGGTATATAGCCCATGTATTTGCCACATTTACACCCCAAATTTGAATACAGACTCCTCTCAGGCTTCAGGGCTCAGTGTAGTTCGTCCCTCATGTTCTCCAACGTGCCGTACTGGCGCGCGGCCTTAGCAACTCCAGCGCAACACAATCCCAACCCCAATGGCCACCTATGCGAAGTTTCGCACCACGCCGATGCATGCACAACCACTTCTGACCACCTGCGACCAACCAATCCCATTTCCATTCCTGACCTCGCCGCACTCGCACGCGGCTCTAGCCCTTCAATACCGACGTGTCCCCAATCGTCGCGTACCCATATTCAACAGCTCATGCCCCGCGAAGGGCTGCATGATACCGACAATTGGGTGTCTTCTCGTTTTTTTGGATCTTTACTCAATAATGTTGGCCTCTATGATGACGGGCTCCCTCTTCATGCAGAACATCCGTGGTGCACCTGTACACATGCGTGACCTTTGCTGCTCTGTCAACTTGGTCTTGCTCAGTCTTGTTCGGTCACGTGCACCCACTCAGTCAATTCGGTCAGTTCGGTCAACTCAGTCAACTCGATCATCCTTGGTATGTGGAGCTGCCCCGCGTAAGAGGCTCCTAATCAATCATGTATGATTTCCCACACACACCTTCCTTTATATCCAAACTTCAGCGCCTCGTTACGCTACGCACTGACTGGGGACACTTGTGTCGGCGTTTCCTGGGGCATGACACATCGTGCTCTTTCGTTACGGTCTCTGTGTTTTTTAATTGTAAACACACGTGTCTGTTTTTGGAAAATATAATTAATTTATTGATTCGATTGACTCCGGCACCTACGGGATCCGGCAAAACCTTGACATTCTGGATGCTGCTACTTTTCAATGGAAATGGGATCACAATTGTTATCACACCATTAATAATAATTGTCCTAGGTGATAAATATGTTGCGGTGAATGTGCTCGAAAGCGCATGCATGAGAATTTGTGGGCAGAGGGTGGCTAAGGATGAAGGGGGAGAAGAGGAGCAGCCAGAAAAGAATGGGGAAGAGGTAGTGAGAATTGTCCTTCAAGTGCCCACGTTTGGGCCTGACTTCTGGGACAATCACACTGAGAGAGGGGGAAAACAAGGTGACCAAGTGCTGCTATTTCATTCAATGGGATCAGATGTGGTCAGATGCCCTCCTAGAGCCTAAGAGTGGCAGTTTAAATACAGGAGGAGCTATGGAGCTAAGGTAAAAGCAGAAAGGAAAAAGGGTAGCATAAAAGTGTAGACAAAGGGCCGCATGGCTGAGGTGATCGAGTGTCCGAAAACAAGCGGTTTCAGGCTCAGATCCAGTGGAAATCCCGATGTATTGACTTGAATGGAGCTGAATAAAAGTGGCTGGGATTGAAATGGATGTGTGGGAAATGAATTGTATTGATTCCGTTGTAATCATATTGTGTACAGATTTAGATTATTCAATATTATTCAATGCGAATGAATAATCTTGATTTCGGCTGCATCCACGGATGCCTTCACTCATTGTGCACCACCCTCGTTGTTGTGAAACATTGCACGCATGAATATGTGAGTGTCATATTCGATCTCTGTGAGCTGCAACACGTCTGAAACAAGCATCAAGTCGTCGTTCTCCCTTCTCGTCTGTATCTTTGGCTCCGACTCCCATCTTGACTCTGGGCTGTCTATTGCGTTCTCCTGGCTGTGTATCGTGTCTCTGGCAACCTCCTGTCATTGTCTCCGCATCTTGATCTACTCTGGTTGACCTGATGCCAATCTCGCACGACCCACGAGCCTACAAATGTGGGTGTTCAATGTACTGTAAGATACTTCGCCCAGTTTCAAAGTCCACGTATTACGGTCATGCGAAGTATCACAGACTTGACGATGGTAAGCTGAGCATATTGCCCAATTTATGGTCCCATGCTCACTGGATCTCGCGCATGTAAGAGCCTTCCACGTTGTTTCCTAATGGCCATCCGGTGTCAAGACCATCAGCTCGCACTACGGAGACTGGGTCACACTCGCGTTCTATGGCAAATGGGAAGCGCACTCGATTAGAGTCGGATCACAGTGATCTGGGGGAGCAGCCTCCTGATGACCACGCACATGGAGATGACCACGCAGAGAGCGATCACCCTATGCAAGACAACAACGCTGCACCGGAACAGGGGCCTCCCCAGCTGGGGACTCGAAACAGAGACAGTGACACCGAGTCCTCTCAAAGTGAACACAATGAAGACACAGGCATATCCTCGCCTGCACGGCAGGGTTCTTGGGGTGATCACAATGCCAATTGTGCACATAGCCCCCTCTTGGACGACGAAGGGAACCAACGGGGGAATGGGAGTGCATACGCCAGGCATGATGCACAGCCTGACAACCTCCCTGGTGGCCCGAATGACTGGGATCCTGACGCCATCGTACCTCATCTCGATGCACTCCGCATTTCTATGGAGTTTATCAAGAGTCTCTTGCACGTGTCCTTAGATGACGATCCTATTCCTGCCGACGTCCGTGAGCGGTTGTGCTCTCCCATCACAGAGGTCATTGGTGTCGATGGGGAGTTGAGATTCAGTGTGAAGCTTCTATTGTCGACTATAAACAGGTCTCGGGCGACTTACAAAAGTGTCTGTGCTACCGTCAAGGAATATGTTCCCGGTGCAGACATCCAATTGTTACGATCGGACTCATCGGTACGGATTGCGGACTCGTGGGGTTCTGACTACCCTAGTATTAGTCAGGGACAGTTGTATCAGTCAGCACTGTTGAAGTATCACATGTATCGGACTTGACTCATACCTAGGACAGTTGTAGTAGGGTTCGAGCTACTATCGCTACTGGGTACCTTACGTTCAGGAGGAGCTTCAAAGCTCCTCGTCAACTGTACTTATACTCGCTAGTACGAAGACCGAGCTCCTCAGCTTGGTCTTCTTGAATCATCTATTGGTGTTCCCCCGCTTCTCCGGTTCGCTTGCCTCGCTCTCTTTCTCTCTCTCTCTCTCTCAGCCTCGAGAGCGTCTCACGCGGTCGAGCCGCCAGCAAGACAACATACACACCTGGTGGATTCTGCCCCAGTGCCATAGGAGATTGCGTTCCTATCGAGGACGCGTATCGATTTCTGCTAAGTCGTCTCACGCCCAGTCTAGCCACTGTACCCACGCTCAAGTCGAGCACGTTAGGACGGGCCTAACGCAACACAATCTTATGATCGCATGAAGCAGACAATCGCCGATCTGACGGGGGTGGTCCCGATTATGACTGACATGTGCCATGAATCTTGTGTGGCATTCTCTGGACCGTTCTCGGACCTTTGCACTTGCCCCGAGTGTTCTTCCATGTGATACGAGTCTGTCACCCGAGGGAAACGCGTCGTGTCTGTACCTCGTAAGCAAGCACTCACGATACCTGTGGGACCACAGATACAGGCTCAGTATCGATCACGTGAAAGTGCATGGAAGATGGGGCACCGACGTCGAGTGATGGAGCCCTTGCTGGCTAGGTTGCATGCTGGTGGTTCTATCAAAGTCTACAACAATGTGTACTGTAGCTCGCTCTTGCTCGACGCAGAAATATGTGGTGATCTCTCAGCCGATGACACTGTATTGATGCTCTCAATTGATGGTGCACAACTGTATCAGAGCAAGCAATTGGATTGCTGGATCTACATCTGGGTTCTACTGGATCTGGCACCTGACTTACAATACAAGAAGAAGTATGTACTCCCTGGTGGCTTTATGAATTCCTGGTCCAAACAAGCCTAAGAATCTGGACTCGTTCATCTACACCTAGGGATTACCACGGGTCAGCAAAACCCGCATGGGTAGCGGGTACGGGTTTGCTGGGTACGGGTAAGGGTAGCCATTTCCTAACCCGCTGCCAAACCCATACCTGTGGGGCGGGTACCCGCGGGTACTCACGGGTACATCATCCAGTTTCTTGCCTCCCATTTCTCTGGTTATCATTTTTTCAATCTACCTTTGTTGTCATGTGCACCATCACCACAGCCATCCACCCGTGCTCCTTGCCCTTCATGGGCCTCATCCCCAGTGTAAGCACAACCGCAGCCATTCACCCGTGTTCTTTTCCCCTCATGGGCTCCATCTCTAGTGTGCCATACCGGCGATACCACAAGCCAGACCACCAAACTGGCTTTATGAGCCATTCCTTGTTTCATGTCGACAGCTCTGCCTTTCCTGTCTACCTTCATTTGGTGCGTACCCCACTCTTTCCGGGCCTTTTTTTTCTGACAGAATAATGAGCCTTGCGGCCCTTGCTTAACCAGCTCAGTTCTTCCATTTTGTGCGATCCTTTTCACGTTTCATCTCTTTACCATCCCTTACCTGGTCTCACCCATTCCTTTTGCTGTAGCCCTTGTGTCCGGCATCGCCCCGTTTTGACTTCTTCCCCCTTCATTGCACAACTGCCGATGTCTGCCGTCGCCTCGCTCGTAGGTAGGATGTAGCACAGTAAAAAATGTACTTAAAGACCTCGTTTGAGTCGTTTCACCCTGTCAATCCACACCTCCTTCACGTGTGCGCTGTTCCACCATAATGTCTGGCAAAGTTGTCCGAGGTTCGCGCAAGCGAAAGCCCACCAAGCGCGTCACAGAGAACGGTGACCCCCTTCTCAAAAAAAGAAAAAAGAAAACAAAGTCATCGACGTCTACTGCTACTCAGTCCACTGCAGACCCTAGCTCCCCTCCCTGTGCCCAACCCCATGCCTCTGAAGATGCTGATGGAGATGATGACAGCACTGATCTTGAGCCAATTGAGGTAACAGACAATGACTTGGTGATGGTGATCGAGGACGACAATGCCGAGCTTGGTAGGTGTCACATTTGGTTTCAACATCCGCATGCAAACTTGTTAGTTCACAGATCGAGTATCAAAAGATTGGGACGCACTGGTTTATGTGTTCTTCAAGCCTACACCGACAGTAGAGTACGTTGACAACCAGAAAGCTCATGTATTTGAGTGTGCCACCCGGAAGTGCCAGGGGACCAGGTTTGTTCAGCGATTCCTTGACAAGGGTGATGCAAAGTCTATGAGCAATCTGCGCCGACACGCCAAGCTTTGCTGGGGTGAGGAGGCTGTCGCTGCGGCTGACAACACGCGGGACTTGAAGATGGCCCGTAAGGTGCTAGGAACAAACCAAAGTTTTGATGGGTCAATTACCTCGGCCTTTCAATGTATAGCGAAAGGAAACGTGACTTACAGTCACCGCCAACACACCAGGGCAGAGGCGCAGTATGTGTCGTCTTTCCAGGCTTGGAGATAGTACCTGAAATAAGGTGTTCTCAGCATCGAGTTCATACGTTGGATTGCCAAAAGTAACCGGCCGTTCCAGACCGTAAACGACCGTGGATTCTGCTCCCTTATGAAGACAGGGAGACCGGATTATCATATTCCGTCTGCACAAACCCTGTCACACGATGTGAAAAGGGCTTTCATCCATGTTCAGGGGACTGATCGCTAAGAAGTTGCAAGTGAGGCGCACAAGTTTTATCGATGTGATTCACGTACTCACCTGGGACACTAGGAATACGAGGGCAAACTAAGTTTTGCCACAAACGCTTGGACCTCCCCGAATCACAAGGCATATGTCATGTTCACTGTCCACTCCAAACGCGAAGGGAAGCCATTCAAGATGCTCCTGGACATCGTTGAGGTGCCGAAATCGCATAGTGGTGCCAACCTCACACACGCATTTGTCAAAGTCCTGAATGACTTCAGGGTCAGTGACAAGGTCAGTATATTGATGTGAAAAAATGAAGTAAGGTACTCATCTTTCGGTAGATTCTGAGCGTCACCGCTGACAATGCGTCCAACAACGACACCATGATCGACCGCCTTGGTGTGCTGCTTGACGACTTCCATGGCCCTGTGAATCAGACAAGGTGCTTTCTTCATATCCTCAGCATCGCAGCAAAATCAATCATCAAACAATTTGACCTACCAAAAGCCAAGGACGGCGAGGCGATGGATGAGGCAGCACAGCGGCTTGCCGAATTGGCAGATGGACTTGATGTTGAAGAGAAGGAAGATGATGAGGACCAAGAAGAAGGAACAGAAGATCAACCACTGGATAGGTGGACCGATATCCGAGGTGGATTGACAGAAGAGCAAAGGGACAAGATTGACTTGAGCATCCAGCCAGTGCAGTCAATGCTGACTAAGGTGTGCGTGTTTCCTTTTCCTCCAGCTGACATTGGACTAACCTGGGTTGCAAGTTGCGCAAGTTGGCATACGCGGTAAAGAATTCGACCACTATTTTCCTCCTGCAGTGGCACAAGGCCCTCGCTTCCTGTCAACTACCTCGTCGTATGATTCCTCGGGACATTTCAACTCAATGGAATTCGACGTTCGACATGCTCCAATTTGCAGTTGAATTTCGCCCAGCGATTGATGCATTGACTGCAATGCGTGACCTTGATCTCCGGAAATATGAGTTATCCCCTGTGGAATGGGGTATCGCGTCAGAACTCAGGGACATTCTGAAAGTATGTTCTCGCTTTTTCTTTTTTTTTTCATTGCTAAATCACCTTCCTGAAGATACTTAAGGATGCTACACTCTTCTTTTCTCGCGGGACCCCAAACCTTGCCACCATCATTCCCGCGATGGACCACATTGACAAGGTTCTCTTCACCACATCCAACAATTCTGATCATTTCTCTCTTCCTATCCGCGCTGCTCTAGTCATCGGCAAGAATGCAATCAACCAGTATTACGACAAGACGGACCAATCTGAGGTATACCACATCGCCATGAGTAAGTGTTCTTCCCTTTTGTATATTCTGTTTTTAATGTCTGTTACTGCACAGTCCTTCACCTGCGACACAAGCTCGCTTACTTCAAGGCGCAAGATTGGGAACAGCCTTGGATTGACACAGCATACACACTTGTCCGTGAGGAGTACGATTGCTCATATGCTCCAGCAAGTGTTGACACCAATGACTCGGACGACGACATCGAATTGCGTCCCAATGCTGTAAGTTTTAGTTTTTCTCCCTTTTTTTTCTGACCTCCCGCCCTAACAGCTGTCTTCGGCGTCTTCCTCAAATATTTTCGACAACTTGCCTGACCTCACTCCAACCTCGTCTGACCTCCACGACGAGCTTGATTGTTACCTTGCCACTGACACAGAAGACGTCAAGGATGGTCTTTTATGGTGGCACAAGAGACGTGCTGCCTTCCCTTGTTTGTCCCACATGGCTCTGGATTATCTTTCGATTCCTGGTAAGCTATTATTTCTCTTTGTTTTCGACATTTACTCACAGTCTTACACTCATTTTAGCAACTTCGATCGATGTCGAACGCGTGTTCAGTCAAGGCCGACTTGTTCTTTCACACCTCCGAGGTCGCCTCTCTGTTCAGTCAACACACGCACTCCTCTGCCTTGGCACATGGAGCACACTTGATCTTATCAAGGACTCTGACATCAAGGCGTGTCTTGGACCAGACGATGTTTGTGAGGAGGAGGAAGAGCTTGCCGAAAACTGGGATGCCATTCGGCCCATTCCCACCATTAACTAGGTAGTATCTAGAGGAGTTGTAGTTGATTGTGTTAACTCGTTGCATGCTGCACATTGTCCCTGTGTATCTGAGCCCACAAATATATACATCATCGCCACGCCAGCCTCCATACCCCTGTGGGTTACAGGTAACCCGCCAAACCCGCGAGTACCCGCTGTACCCGTGAAAACCCGTACCCGTACCCGTGGGTACCCGTACCCGTGGGTACCCGTACCCGTGGTCGCGGGTATGGGTTTTGACAGGTACGGGTATGGGTAAGGCCGAAGTGACATGGGGGTTACCCGTGGTAATCCCTATCTACACCGGCTTGCACCATCTTTCGGCGCTCCAGAGGGATGGACTATGCGTGTGGGACTGTTCCACAGGGCGAATCTTCACTTCGCATCCATTCTTCTTCTTGGGTACCGCGGACGGACCTGGACTATCGGCATTGCACGGGCAGGTAGGACACCATGGCGCGTATGGGTGTCACGAATACTGTGGTTTGAGAGGGTGTCACAAACCCAGGGGTCCCCATTATTACCCCGCACTCCTCAAGCCATTGAACTACAAGCTTCCTGGGTGCGATCACGCCGATGTTGACGTTTTCCGGCTTCCTAAGGCCTCGGCTGCTATGTATCTTGAGAACTTGGGCAAACTTCTTCAAAGCCGCACTGACATGCAGTTTAAAGAGAATCGGAAAGAGACTGGCCTGTGCAAGCCAAGTATCTTCTTGGGCCTGGATCCAAAGCACTCAACTGCAACTGGTCTCCCTGGGTGCCTTGCTATTGACCACATGCACATCATTGCAATCAACCTTCCTGACTTGCTCATAAGTCTCTGGCACGGGACTATAGACTGCAACAAGAAAGATTCCAGAGATCTCTGGGACTGGGTTGTACTCGTCGGCGACACTTGGAAAATGCACAGCCAGGACGTAGCACGCTGCTGTCTGTACTTGCCTGGCTCGTTCAATTGCCCTCCTTGGAACCCCGCTGAGAAGATCTCCAGTGGCTACAAAGCCTGGGAGTCTCTCGTATATGTATTTGGGTACTGCCCAGCATTGCTCTACGGTATTCTTCCACAACGCTACTGGCAGAACTTCTGCAAGCTAGCGTCCGCTGTTCAGGCTCCTCCAACAGTGTGTGATATTGGTCACCCAGCTGCAAGTGGCTCATTGACTTGTGCTCGCCTTTACTGAGGAATACGAGGCAATTTATTATCGCTGAATGACATCGCGACTCCATTTCTGTCGACAGAGCATCCACGGGCTCTCTCATCTCGCTCCGGATGCCGTCCGTCTGGGTCCTGGCGCCTACTCGTCTCAGTGGACTATGGAGCGTACCATTGGCAACCTGGGTGAGGAAGTCAAACAACCGTCAAACCCATATGTGAACATGGCAAACTGTGGTCTGCGTCGCTCACAATTATCTGCGATCCACGCGATTCTACCTGACCTAGAGCTGGATGCCCCCAGCCTACCACAAGGTGCCGTCGACCTCAGTGATGGCTATGTCCTTTTCAGGGCTCGGGACAAGACTGGCGTCACTCTCGTAGGAGAACAGGCAGATGCAATCTGCGTTTACTTGTGTTTGGACACAGACGAGGGGCAGGTACCCTTAGACTGGCAGCCAAGGTACATCCGATGGGCTCGTCTTCGCCTTCCTAACCTGCAAATTGCTCGCTGTGTGTGGAAGGAGGTTGCACGGGCAGGATCCGCCAAGAGTGTCCATCATTCCTGTAACGTAAAGGTGAGTGGCATTACCATTAAGATGAGATTCGCATCTTATTTTCCTAGTTTTCTGCTACAGAGGAATACTTCCTTATTGGCGAGGTACAGTTCTACTTCTGAAGTGACCACTCCAGGGTAGAGCGCGCGTATGCGCTGGTCTCAGTTTGGTCTGAGCCAGACCAGGAGCTGCTTGAAGAATCTTCAAAAATGGTATATTCATGCGCATACCAGGGTCAAGTGGCCCTGCAGGTTATAGATGTGAAAATTATCGAGTCCGTTGTAGCTATGGTGCCCATGACACCACGTGAAGGAGACCGAAGCGCTCGGTATTTTCTGCTTGAGAAGCCCAGGCTGGATGTAGCAGAAATAGAGGATGTTCTCGATGAATGAATGAAATTGAATTGTCACTGTATTTACATGTGCCACAGCTCAGAACCGTATGACTACATCGATCGTGGGGTGGCGATGGATCTCTCACTACACGCGCAATGGTGCTGGAAGGAATGATATTGTATTTCAAGCGGCAAGATAGTGCATGGGTACATGTGATCAACTGACAGACACGCTACAACTAAGATGTTGAATTGGATGGAACGAGAGCGACGAGGGGGATGGAACATGGGATAGAACTCGGACAGCGGACAAAGACACAGGAAACGGAGATAGGATGACTGGGATGGGTAATGAGATAGACGCCTGTGTCATTGAGAGAGACTGGACAGGGATGTACCCATGGCTCGAGGAACGACCGCAAGGCACTATGCCACGCAGCGCTAGCTTCCCCTCTGTGGGACACAATGGGCATGATGTGAGGCACGGAGGGCCATAGATGAAGCTATGGGGTCTTGGAGGTAGCCAGGAATGACCGCGAGGTGGTCGTGCACCAGACGGGGAGTGGAGAACAAAGAACGATTCTCTGCAGGATGGAGAGGCAGTTGGAGTCAGGATGGGCAATGCAGAGAAAGCGAGGGCCCCAGGTAATGCTAACAGGTGGCCTCATGTGTTGATACAGATATCCCACGGGAAACGCAGGTGAGATATACAGTGACGGTGAGACAGAGAGTGTCAGTATAAAAGACGGAGACAAGGCGGTGAGAGATGAGAAGAAGACGAGAAGAAGACAGAGAACTTAAAAAGACGACGAGATGACGAGGTGAGAGACCGATGGGTGGTGGAGGTAGGCGGCAGTGATCATACAGGAAAGTTGCAACTTGACATTTTGAGGGGAGAGTATACCAGCAATTAATTAACGCGGTCATTATACAGCACAGTGTAGTTACTCGATCTTCCTTTTTTTATTCCTAGAGTCGCTACTCTCCACAAGGATTTCGGGGTCAATGTCGGCGAGTGTGTGTCAGGGTCGGGATCAGTACCTTGATCGTCAGTCTGTACACATTTATTGAAGAGACGCTGCTGCGACAAAAGTCAGTCCGAGTCACACCAGTGGGAACATTGGCGAGTACTTACATCTTCCAGGAAATGCAACCAGGCATGTTTATTGGCATGGTACCTGCGGACACCATCTGGCATGGTCGCATAAGGTGGGGGGGAGGGTGGCAGGCCATACAAGTAGTCGACCTCAGAGAATTCGAATTCCCTAGCGCCGAGTTCGATTCTTGATACGACAGTAGATAAGGATGACCCGTAGCAGTGTGAGTCTCAAGACGAGTTACCGTTCATGCAACAGTCTATTTCGTTCCCCAAGGATTCGATACATCGCGTTGTTCCTGCACAACAGGAGATCTTGCAAGGTGGCCTCGTGGATCAGTGCCTTGTTCATGTCGCGGGCCCTCTTGGCTTCGATGACCTTGATAGCCTTTGGAGTTGGGCCATCACCAGAGGGTGCATTGCCAGAAGACATGCCAGAGGGTGTGCTACCGGTAGACATCTAGAACCAGGAACCAGAGAATACAGAGGGGTGCATATTCACATCTGTGATGAGTAAGTGGCTGAATGTGGCTTAACTGTATAGTTGCCGGGAGCAGCCAAAATAGACGAGAAAGGTCGGGAGTCGCTTGCAATCCCCGCTGACTGCATAGCATACACCTCCTCCCTGGTTCTCGTTCCTGCACGGTGTTTACGTTTTCCTCTCTGAGTTTCTTCTCGACTTTTTATGTTTCTGGTCGCTACATTCCTGCTCTAAGACGAACCGCCCTGAAAATCAATTCAGACCGACACGCCTTGCACACGATGTCGTTTACACCTGGTCCTATGACTGAATTGCTCCACTCTCAGCTAGGCGATGCACGCTTCTCAGAAGCCAGCTCTTCTGGTTACCAATCTAGGGAGGCCCCTCGTTCTGCGGATCCATATATGCTTGGTCGCGACCCGCATACTCAGTCGTACCACCACCCGCATCCGCCCTCGCTCTGGTCGCCTTTCTCTGGATCAAAAGACACTAACACCCCCCACACAGAGGCCTCACACAGTCAAGAATTGTTCAACACCTCTGGATCAATCCAGATGAGATCTCAGGTGAGCACGAGTCATCTCAGTTCCGCTCTGTGGATCTAACCACGATTGTACCAGGAAAAAAAAACGCGTCCTCTCCCAAGCCACTCACGAGGACCTCTTCGGCGCACAAAATCCGGTGTATATGCACCTATACACGGAAAACCTCAAGCTGACCACAAGCCATGAAACTCTCAAGTATGTCCATTGCTGTTCATCAAGCAGCTAACCTACAGTATGCAATAACAGGAAAGTGTTTCAGGCCCTCGCATCTAGTGGTCCAACCCCCCTGCCGTGCCTATCAACAAAATTGACGAATCCCCCACCGACCTGGATCCCTTGGCCTACCCCGAGATCAAGTATTGGTTCAAACACCTACGACGCGTGGAACACATAAGACGAAAAGAGTTCTCACAGGGTACTACACGCAGAGGACCAGCGCCCGCTGGCGAAACCGAGAGTTTTGGTTCCTCGAGGACAAAGACGGGATGATGTTGGATGGTTATGAGGTGGCCAGAATAAGAGCCGATTCCAAAGTGATCTGGGAGTCTATGTGCAAGAAATATGGATGGCTTGGGCTGCCATGGGGGAGGGTTGGGGCAGAGCGCCATCGGGAGTTCTGGTGGAGGATCGAAGCTAAGTACCCCGTTCTCCTCCTCTGCAACTCCCATTACAAGGCCAACTCTATCGCAACACACGACTACACTCACTGGTACCAGGCAAAATACCCCGACAGCGTGACCCCTGAGGGTAGTGGCCAGAAACACTCGTGTACTGCGAGCCCTGTGTTGTCCCGGAAATCATGCCGGCGTAGTCTTCGCTTGGGTCTCAGGTCACGCCAACGGAGCTCCGATGAAGAAGAGGAAGAGGACTCCAACCTCGATGGGGAAGAGAACACTGACAATGACGAAGACGATGCCGATGATTCTACTCCCTCCGTCCCTACTCCACCCCCCCCTCCAGCGCGACCCAAGGTGCGGCCTGTCACTCGGTGCACGCGTGGCAAGTCTTCCACGTCACCGCTCGCTTCTCGTTCAACTATTGACACCCCGCCCCTGCCCTCGTCCACCGCCCCTTCCACTCAACCTGCACCTCTCAATGTTCCCACCGAAGGCAGCAATATGCCTGGTCCCGTGCAAGGATGAGAACCCCACGGTGTCTGCTCCCTCCGATGGTCTGTTGGGACCGCCCGAAACTCAGCACATTGCTGTGACGACCAGTGGCCATGGCACAGAGGCGTCCATTGTACGTCCACTCTCTTCCCCCCTGTTTTCTATGTGACTAACAACATCCTATCACCAAGACCATCCTGAACCCACTGTACGTCCCTGCGACCCCACACGCACGATTGTTGCTAACTTGATTCCCAGTGCCGACATCATCCGGAGTACTCCCACCCCATCCACCTCTTCAGTACCACCACCAGAAGGCGCCAGCATTCAAGCTCACAAAGGTATGCCCTTTACCCCATTGCAATAGCAATTGATCTCAACCCACCAGGACCTGGCCAACAACGCAACTCCACCAGCACAAACGACGATGCGCCGGTAACCCCATTGGACGCAACAGCAAGCACTCCTGTCCAGGTCGCCAAAGGTACACCATCTGAGTCCGCACCCACCAACGACGTCCCCATAGGACCTGGCCCCCAACACGAACTGAATTCCACCATCACAGCCGATGATGCAGCGATGACACCCACGGACCCAGTGACAAATGCCCCGATGCCTGGTGCAGCGTCGACCAGCGGTACCTCGGAGCCCACCTCAAACCTGATTAACAAGAGCGTCCCGAAGACCAAGGCGAAGAAATCAGGCATCATGCGCCCCGGAAAGAGCACAACTGCAAGGTACATCTTGGTTGTCATTCCGATCACCTGTCCTTACAATCTCCTATAGGAACCTGTACGCGATCAACTTCCTCAAAGACCACCCGGTGACCTGTGAGGAGTTTTTGAGGGTGTGGAATGACTTGGACGAAGATACCCACACGGTGAGTCGTCCAGTTTTCGCCTGACATGTTCTAACGCTCGATTGTATCCACAGATATACACCCGACGCGAACACGAGATGAAGAAGAAATCCGCTGGCTCGATGCCGGCCTGAAGACTTCGCTGGTACGGTGGTACCTCAGTCAAGTCAAGTTTGGTAGTTTGGTGGTTCTTAATAGTGTACTAGAATGAATTTGTTTGTCGTATGTTGCAGCGAAATGGACGCGATTCGGTTAAATGCATTGTAATTTGTTTCTATTTATCATTCAATAAGATTCAATGGCATTCAACGGATATCATTAAAATTTAACAGGCAAAACCAATCCCCGTACAATCGCATTCAACAAATATCATTTTTATACAACACACAATTGAATCCAAATGGATATAGTCCAAAATTTTGGATTTGATTGAATACATTCAATCGAATTCAATCGCATACATTTTCATTAATCGGGATTCCCACTGGGGCTCAGAGGCCGAGCTACCATTACAGCAGAGCTGTCAGCAGTCTCAATCTCGGCAATAAACCTTGCATCCAAGTCGGACGATACATACGAGGTGGGAATCTTATATGGGTGCCTCTAGTATCTATTGAGTAATGTAGCGAGCAGGAAATCGAGTCCCTGAAGTACCGTGTTATTATTACAGGTCCCGAGTGTGTTCTTAATGACCAGAGGTTCCTTGAACATTGGAAGCTGAAGAAATTTGTTAACAGACTGCGCAATATTATATTCGACGAGGCCCACTGCATCAGCCAGTGGTCAGGGGATTTCTGCCCCAATTACACTGAACTTGGGAGGCTATGTTGGTTACTCCCTGGACATGTTGTCTTCTACACAGCATCGGCAATGCTACCGTCTCATGTTCTTGGCCACATAAAGTCTATCCTTCAGATGCGATCAGAGAGAACTAGGGAGATTCAGCTCAGCAATGATCGCCCAACCATTCACTTGCTTACGTTGGAGATGCTGGATCCTATAAACTCGTGCCATGACATCCTCCGCATGCTTAGGTTCGATGGCAATCCCCCACCAAGCAGCCCTAGCTCACCCCCCCTCCTAACACGTCACATGACATCACGTGACCACAAATCCAAAAACTCGGAACCAAAAATAAAGTTTGGCTCGAAAATTATATAACTTATTACAAACATAAATACAATATAATCACATACTTTTTGTTTTTGTTTTATTTGTGTAGTGTAAATATAGAACAAATAAAAGCAAATTAAGCCTTTGTCATTTGTTTTTTTTAATCAAAGCAAAAATATGTTTACTAGTTAATAAATATTACATAACTTATGTACTTTTTTTTGTCTAAGTCAAGAGGGATGTGGGGGGCTGCGCACCCCATTCCATGTTGCCCCCGCTTGTCGTCTCTCCTCTTTCCGCTTTGCACACAAGGGCGGTACGTGTATGCATGCTGCCCCTGAGTGAAAAACGGAGGGTGGGCACTGGGGCACGCCTCCCGATTTGCGCGCCGCCCGGTCATGCGCCACCTGGCCCGCGCGCCCCCCAGGGTGGTGTTTCGCCCTGGTGCGCGAACCCGGGGGAAGGGGGCGCCTCTGCGTGGCTGCCCATTTGTGTTCACCCTTGCGCGCAAACCCACAGGAGAGGGGGGGGGGGGGTTCCGCGCTGCCGCCCGTTCGCATTTAGCCCTAGCGTGCGAACTGGGGAAGGGGGGCACTGCTCCGGGACTGAGCGCACCCCTGGTTCGCTTGCCCTCGTATCGGATGCACAGGGGAGGGGGCGATGCGCAGAATCGCCCCTGCATGCCAACCCGGGGGAGGGGTGCTGCTCCAGGTTGGAGTGTGCCCCCCATTCGCGCACTGCCTGTGCATGCAAATGGCGGTGGGGTGCTAAGGGTGTGGGGGGTGCCCGTTCTCGCCCCCACACGCGCCCCTCGTTTGCATGTTGCCTCTGCACGCAAACCAGGGGTTGGGGGCCGCCGCGCCGCCTCTGGCGTTGTGTGCGCAGTCCCTGGTAAGAGGGGGGAAGGGGCCATGCATGTGCCTAGCCCCACGCTGTCCCGCATCGCGTGTCCTATTTGTGAAACGAGGGGGCGGGGGACAGGGGACGTACCTGGCACGTGCCGCGCCTTGTTCCTGCACCTCCCCTCCCTTGCGCGCAAACGGGAGCGGCGGTGGCGGGGGGTGTCCCGCATGTGTATGCCCTGTTCGTGCATGAACGAGGGAGGTGGGGGAGATACCGGTCGCACCCCCATTGTGCAAACAGGGGGCGTGCCCCTTCCCCCATTTGCGAGTCAACAGGGGCAGAGGCAGGGGTGGTGTTCGGGTCTCCTGTTTGATGTGAATGGGGTCGGGGCCAAAAAAGGGGGCGTACCTGTCCCGCGCCTCCTTTGCGCGCAAGCGGGGGCAGGGTGTTGCGATCGGACTCATCGATATGAAGTACAGGCTCACAGGGTTCTGACTACCCTAGTATTAGTCAGGGACAGTCGTATCAGTCAGCGTCGAAGGAGTTATCACATGTATCAGACTTGACTCATACCTAGGACAGCCGTAGTAGGGTTCGAGCTATTACTGCTACTAGGTACCTTACGTTCAGGAGGAGCTTCAAAGCTCCTCGTCAACTGTATATCTACTACCGTGTGCGAAGACCAAGTCCCTCAGCTTGGTCTTCTTGAATCACCAGACACCATTCTCCCACTCCTCCTGTTTGCCTCCCTTTCTCTCGCTCTAAGTCTCTCATTGCGCCTAGCCTTCGTTTGGCAGGTTGCAGGACAACATATACGCCTGGTGGAGCTTGCCCCAGTGCTGTGGACGATCACGTTCCTACTAAGGACGTGTATCTACTTCTGCTAAGTCGCTTCTCGCTCGCCACTGTATTCACGCTCAAGTCGAGCATGTTAGGATGGGCCTGACGCAACATTAAGACCAAGCTCTCCCTACCAACACAGTGGCGCCTACAACAGCAGATCGGTGGGGCTGGAACCAGGTCCAAGCGTACACCATCTTAGAACAAGGAGAACGGAACGTCCCTACACGCTACTTAAAGGCCACTAGGTGGAGGACGCACAGAGGAGAAACCGGATACTTCGTCGACTTCCTGAATCGACCAAGTCGATACTACCCAGTTGAGTTCAGCTTCGAACATACGTGTTGGTGCATACTCGCAACAAACAACGCAGGAGTACGCACAGTAGTTCAACCAACAACAAGCGAATATCGCTGCGACATTCTGGAAAGCGAAGTGGTTCCCCTTGCACGAGCCAGACCAGTCGACGGCGCACCTACCGCCAGCACCACAGAAGAAGAAGAAGACTCCGAGTCAGAACAGAACAGCGCAGAAGAAGACCACCTCTCGCAAGTGAACGCGGAGGAAGAAGAAGAACTAGCCAGCCTGGCAAGAGGAATAACACTGAACGAAGAAATACAAGCTGAGCAGATCATCGTTCACTCACCTAACGTGATGACGACCACCCAACTAGAACCGACATATGCACTCCAGTTGGACCCCGAACAATGGCTACAAGACAGGGTCCCAGAAGACCTACTCCCCATCAACCCTAGCACCAGACATCGAATGACCGCTGACAACGCAGCCCTCATGAGAGCTATAGGCCCAGACAAACCGGACCCACCAGGAGGAGGCAACAGAAGAAGCCACCCTCACGGAAGCGGAGGAGGACTGCCCTGGAGGAGGAGGAGCACCGCCCAGAGGAGGAGGAGCACCTGCCTGGAGGAGGAGGAGGCGGATTCCCCTGGGGCAGCCCCCATAGGTAACCAACCTCGACCATCGGACAGACTACAGGGCAATCCACCCCAGATTTTCAACGGCAACTGCACCAAGGCCCTGCAGTTTAGGGCACAGTGGAACCTCTACCAAGGAATCCACAGTACAAGCGACATCATGCGCAACCACTATCGCCGCTCGCTTCTATTCCTCGGGTACATTCAAGGGGAACAAGTCAATGAGTGGGTAATGTACATGACCGACTGGCTCATACGCCAAATCGATGCCGGCTTCCCCAAACATACTCGATGCCTCTGGGAAGAAACCCTCTGCGCCTTCACTAGGCGATTCGCCAACACCATGGAAAAGGAGCAGGCGCAAATGGAGTTGCACAAGGGCGTCCACATGAAGGACGGGGACATTGACAGCTACATAGCAACCTTCGAACGACTGGCTCGCCAGGCTGACTACCACCTTGACGCTGCTCAAACACTGGACCTGTTCACAGCTGGACTACCCAGAGCACTGTTCACCAAGGTTTACGAACAGTACGAACCAACTACGTTCAAGGCATGGAAGCAAGCAGCGATGAAGAAGCAACAGCAGTACATGCACCTACAGGCACGTCTTAACTCACTCAAACCACCCACACAAAAGACTACCCCACGCCCTAGCCAATGGGGGGGAACCTCTCAGAGTGGATGGACACCACGAAACCTACCCCAGTATCGCAACCCAAATGCGATGGACACATCCACCGACCGAGCATGAGCTAGGGGAGCACAAGCGGAAGACACCCAGGCAAGACTCGCAGGGGCAGAATACATACTCGACCGGCAAAGGCCACTGTACCCCCCATGCGGAGGACCTAGGGGACAGGGGAGGGGACCACCCCGAGACGCTAGGGGAGTAACTTGCTACACCTGCAGCCAGAAGGGACACTTCAGTCGTGACTGCCCACAGAACCGCAACAACGCACAAGGCAGCAACAATAGAAGGTCGGACACCTGACTACTACGCCCAAGAACCGAGGGTAGAAGCACACGCTGCAGTCACGCCGCAACAACAAGCGAAGGATTGGCTGCAGGGAGTGGCCAGAGCACCGGACGAAGTAAAAGACCTGGTCCTCCAAGAACTGTGGGGAAGAGAGGATTTTCCAAATACCTGAACCCGACGGCCTGGGTAAGGGCACTCCGTTGTAACTCTGTAATAATCACACGCTACCGATCGTTGAGAATTCCAGTATCCGTTCGAACAAGTTACAACATGGCCGAAGTAAAAGCATTGGTGGACAGTGGAGCCACAGACAGCTTCATCAAACCCACGTTCACAAAACGGATGGGGATCAGATTAAAGGAGTTAGACACTCCCAAAAAGATATGGAATATCGATAAATCCAAAAATAGAGCAGGACTAATCATGCACTGCGCAGACCTCGAAGTAGAAACTAAGGGAACCAGCAAGATAATGCAATTCCTCATCACCGACACAGGAGATGAAGACATCGTCCTGGGATACCCCTGGCTAGCCGCCTACGAACCTCAAATTAGCTGGCAACACGCAGTCATCAAGGAAGACACGTACCTGGTAGTCCTCAGGACCACACACCCCACAAACCGGGAAGTCACCATTGCCTTCGCCCCAACCGAGTCCACTGAATTCACCGACGACGAAAAGCAGCAGGTAGTACACAAGCTCCACAAGGAGTGGGAGGAAGTCAAAGCACGTACCCTAGCCACTGACCTGGCCATACAAGCACAACAGTATACCAGCGACACAACTATCCCTGAAGAGTACGCTGACTTCGCTGATGTATTCAGTGAGAAAGAGTCACACTGATTCCCACCGAGGCGACCCTGGGATCACGCCATAGAATTCACCAAGGATGCCCTGACGGCCATAGAATGCAAGATCTACCCCATGTCCCGCGACGAGGATGACGCACTCCGGAAGTTCCTCGACGAACAACTACAGAAGGGCTACATCCGCCCATCAAAGTCCCCCTACGCGTCGTCCTTCTTCTTCGTAAAGAAGAAAGACGGAAAGCTGCGACCAGTCCAGGACTACCGAAAGATCAACTCTTTTACCATGTGTAACCAATACCCCCTGCCGCTCATACAAGATCTCATCACGGACCTTGGCAACGCGGACATCTATACCAAACTCGACGTCCGCTGGGGTTATAACAACGTACGTATGAAGGAGGGCGACGAAGAAAAGGCCGCCTTCAAAACACGCTATGGCTTCTTCGAACCACTGGTCATGCCTTTCGGCCTCACCAACGCACCCGCCACCTTCCAAGCGATGATGGACTTCGCCTGTGGGCCCACCATCCTGAAACACGAGGCGTTGGGTACCACGATCCGGGTCTACATCGACGACGTTGCCATAGCCTCACGCAATGGCAGGAAGGGCCACATCGCAGCCGTACGTGACATACTATGGGTCGCCAAGGACCTTGACTTGTACTTCAAACCAGAGAAATGTGTCTTCGGCGCGACCTCGATCGATTACCTGGGGGTAATCCTTGAAAAGGGGGTGACTCGCATGGACCCCATCAAGGTCGCCGGCATCCGCGATTGGCCCACGCCCACCACAGTCAAACAGGTCCGATCTTTTCTCGGCTTCTGCAACTTTTACCGCCTCTTCATCAGGGGCTTTGCGACCCATGCACGACCCTTAAACCAACTAATGAGAAAAGACACGGAGTGGCACTGGGGCCCCGACGAGGACACCTGCATTCACAAAGCTCAAGGACCTAGTCACGAGCAAACCGGTACTAGCACACCCCGACACTCGGGAACAATTCGAACTGGAAGTAGATGCATCAGGATTTGCGGTGGGTGCCGTACTCTTACAGCGTAAAGAGGACAGTAAATGACACCCCATAGGTTACTACTCGGCAACACTCAACGAAGCTGAGCAAAACTACGACATCTACGACCTCAAGTTATTAGCCATCGTCAAAGCATTCTGTCACTGGCGCCCCCTGCTGGCAGGATCCCCGCACAAGATCAAAGTATTCTCAGACCACCTCAACCTGCAATACTGGAGATCCCCACAGCGAATAAGCAGACGCATCGCAAGGGAAGTCTTGGAACTCTCCGAATATGACTTCGAGATTCACCACATCAAGGGTACTGTTACGATTTCTGTCCGCTGACTTGGCTGTACGATTACGATATGATCCGGTGACTTGCGCTTCTTGGTTCTCATCTTGCACCTTGCGCCTCGGCGATAGGATAGGTTGTGGTACGCTTCTCCTTGCCCGCTGGCCACTTCTGAGGCCCGCATGACCCCGCGGAATTCCCTCATACTATACATGGTTTCTCCCTTTGTTTACGTTCTAGGACTCTTGACTCATAATCGCGCCATATGTTTGTTGTTCACAAACATCCTGTATTAGTATATAAGTCGCGCCCTACCTAGCTTGTACGGTAGACTTGACTTCTTGTGTAATACCACATCGTCTTTGCCTCACGAACGACCCTCGACTCGCCTTTGCGCTTGAATCTATACCTTCGCTCGCTTTTACGCTTGAGCCTTGCCTTTTTACTATTGTCCTCGGTTCCAGGGAAACCGAGTGATACTTGTGCATCACCGAACTGAGTCCTGACCAACTCGTGCTCTCCCGATCCCAGTTGACTTAGCGTGGTACACGTCGTACCTAATGCCCCTGTGGTGGCGTTACATTAAGTCAAGTCTCTCACAGTGGCGAATCTTCACAGTCGCGCCAGATCCCAGTTTCAGGCAGAATACGTCGACAGATACAGTGACGACGAGCTTTCCGATAAAGTCAAAGGAGCCTGTCGTCTGGAAGGAACACGAAGGAGTGGAAGGATATTTCCTCTTCCACCCTAACACCCAGAAATACCGACAGGTCCACTATCTTGAAGAACTACGACAGTGGGCATACATTGACTACTCTGCAAAGAAAGGCCAGTGGTACACTATCAGCATAGTACCCCAGGCACTCGGAGTCGGACCCCTCACGACTCACACTGCTCTTGGCATTGCCATCGACAGCGATCCCCCATCCCCTAGTGTCTCAGTACCCACAACTAACCTGCCCAATCCAACGACACATTTCCAAACTCACGCTATGTCCCAAACCCAGCAAGCCTCGGCTAGTACTACCCTCACCAGCGGTGGCGCTGGAGGAGGAGGGGCACCCAATCCGCCCAGTGGCAGCGCACCAGTACCATCTGGTACAGGTGGCGGTAGCGGTAGCGGCGGCGGTGGCGGTGGCGGCGGTGGTGGCGGTGGCGCCGCACCAGGAGGAGCCGCGCTAGCAGCACCAGCCCCCGGAGGAAACGGACGACTGGGAGGGAACCCTCCTCCCGAGTTCACCAGAATCAGGGACGAAAGCAAGGCCTTCTTGCGAGCGTTTCGACTCTACAAGGAGATGAATCCCACCGTTGATCAGCTATCGATCCCGGCCTCGCGAGCCATGACCTTCCTGTCGTACATCTGAGGCCCATTAGTAAACGACTGGGTTGATGAACAGGCACAATGGTTGGAAGATCAAATCGCGGCAGGAGTCCTCCGACAAAACGAAGTCTTATGGACCACCGTCAGAGACCGATTCGTACAGGCTTACACCGACACATCCAAACAGACCAACGCACGCAAAGCGCTCCAAACCCTCACAATGAAGGGAGGAGATATCGACACCTACGTCGCAATGTTCCAGAATCTCGTCACGAAAGCGGGGTACAACCCCGACGAAGCCACGACGCTGGAACTGTTCCAGGATGGATTACCAAACCAGTTAGTAGTCAACGCTGTCCGCTTCCAGCACCCTGTCAACTGGGAGCAGTGGAAGGCGGCCGCCAGATTACAACAAGCTGAATATCTCGTTCTCAAGGATCGTCTCGGCAAGGGGAAGCCCCAGCGAAAGAAGGGTGGCCAAAGCCGAGAGCAGTGGGTCCAAGCCCTCAAAGGAACCCTGCGACCCCAACGCCATGGATGTTGGACGCGCCAGAGCCTCCGTGGCACTCACCAACACCGACAAAGCCCGACTTCAAAAGGAGGGACGATGTTTTAGATGCCAAGCGCAAGGGCACATCTCGCGTAACTGTCCTCAAAAGGGCATGCGAGTGGCTGCCACTACATCTACCATGGCGCCAACCTCCGTGTCCCCGCGATCATCAGCACCAACTCCCTCGAGTTCAAGTTTACCAGCTCCCGCCGTCTCTTCTTTCGCCATACAATCTAGTCGCGTACTATCGAATGAAGAGCAGGCGGATCTACAGATCGCAGCGATGAAGGCTCAGACCCAGGAGGTGCGGGACCTCATGGTAGAAAAATTATTCGGATGAGAGGATTTTCTCGACGCTTGAACCTGGCGGCCTGGGCTAGAGCATTAAACTTAAACGTGTACACTAGCAGGTTTCGATCTATGCGAATTCCAGTCTTATTCAAATCTGCACACGCAACGGCCGAACGACAAGTCCTCGTTGACTCCGGAGCCACCGACAATTTTATATGCTCCTCGCTTCTGAAACGACTCCAAATCGGAACGCGGGACGTGACCCATCCCATCCGCATTTGGAATGTAGACGGCACCCATAATCAGGATGGTGCGATCACGCAGTACACGGACCTTACCGTGCGAACAGGGAAAGAAGAAAGGACGCTTCGCTTCTTGGTTACGAACCTGGGAAGGGACGAAGTGATCCTGGGATACCCTTGGTTTACGGCCTTTGAGCCCGCGATCAAGTGGGGAGACGCGACGCTAAACAAGGAGTTTCAGCCGGTCGTGGTCTCGAGCCTTCACTTGTCAGACGAAGCCACGCCCATGGAAGCTTCCATTCGGGCGTTGGAGACGTATGAACTTGACGAGGAAGCAGTGGGAGCAGCTTATGGATGATGAGCGGGAGCCCCAGATCGCGTTTTTACGCAAAACCACAACCGCCTCTGAATTGGCGCAGCAAGAAGCAGCGAAGAAGAAGGAGCGAAATGTTCGAGGAAATGATCCCCGAGGAATACAGATGTCATTGTAAAATTTTCGACGAAAGAAGCATCTCATCGCTTCCCTCCGTCTCGCCCCTGGGATCATGCTATAGACCTCCTTCCCAACGCCCCCGCCTCGCTCGATTGTAAAGTCTACCCACTTGCGCAGAATGAACAGGAAGCTCTGACCACCTTCCTCAACGAACAACTAGTGAAGGGGTACATCTGCCCGTCCAAGTCACCATACGCGTCCCCCTTCTTCTTTATCAAGAAAAAGGACGGAAAACTACGCCCCGTCCAAGACTATAGACGACTGAACGAACTCATGGTTCGAAACCACTACCCGCTCCCCCTAATCCCAGAACTCATTGACCGAATACGCGATGCGCGTCTATACACGAAGCTTGATGTTAAGTGGGGATACAATAACGTGCGAGTCAAACTAGGAGACGAGTGGAAAGCCGCTTTCAAAACCAATCAGGGGTTATATGAACCCCTCGTCATGTACTTCGGGCTCACCAACTCCCCCTCCACGTTCCAAGCAATGATGGACGATACTTTCCGACCCCTTACCCTCACAAACGAAGTAATCGTCTACATGGATGACATCCTAATCGCCACACCCCTCGACTACCCCCATCATCGCGCTATAGTACACGAGGTTCTTCGCCTTTGCGAAGAACACGACCTCTATATTAAACCAGAGAAATGCGAATTCGAGGTATTAGAAGTCGAGTATCTCGGACTAATCATAGGCCATGGGAATCTGCGGATGGACCCCGTTAAAGTACGAGGCATCCGAGAATGGCCAGCCCCGAGGAATCTCCGCGAAGTACGCGCCTTCCTCGGGTTCTGCAATTTCTATCGACGGTTCATCCGTGGTTTCTCCGCACTCGCGCGGCCCCTGCACGACCTCACCCGTAAAAGACACGCCGCGGCACTGGGAACAACGCGAGCAAGACAGCGTTCGACAACGTTAAGCGCAGTATCGAATGCGAACCCACGTTGTTATTCCCAGACCTTGCCAAACCATTCGAACTAGAAGTAGATGCATCGAACATCGCCATCAGAGCCGTGCTTAATCAGCTTGGCCCGGACCAAAAGCTGCACCCCATTGCGTTCCACTCTGAGTCCTTCAGTCAAGCGGAACGCAACTACGATATCTATGACAGAGAACTACTAGCAGTGGTCAAAGCCTTGCAGGGCGTGGCGCACCTACCTCGTCGGATCCCCTCATAAGATCATTATCCACACCGACCACGCCAATCTCCAGTATTGGAAGGAACCGAGAAAGATCAGCAGACGAGTCGCGCGTGAGTTTCTGGAACTTTCAGAGTACGATTTCCTCCTAAAGCACATCTCCGGAGTCAGAAACAGTCGCGCGGATGCCCTGTCGCGAAGAGCAGACTACGCAGCACACGAAGAGGACAACAACGACATTATTGTCCTTCCCGCAGAACGCTTCCTTCGAGCGACGGAGATGTCAATGCACGACATGGACATCTGGACCCAGATATCACAAAACCTCGACGAGAAGGAGGTACTGCGATGGGTCAAACCCCACAACCTGAAAAAGGTGGGGGGGCTGTGGTGGAAGAACGACGCACTAGTTGTCGTGGGTGACTAACGATCTTAAACGGGGGGTAATCACCCTTTTCCACGATACGCCGGCCATGGGACACCCAGGAATCGCAAACACTTACGAGTTACTACGACGCGACTACTGGTGGCCCAACATGCGCAAAGACGTAGAAGACTATGTCAAAGGATGCGCAACATGCCAAGCAAACAAAATCAACCCCCACCGTCAAAAACCACATCTATTCCCTATCACCACAGACCCAAACGCCGAGCCATTTGAAGTCGTCGCCATGGATTTCATCACCAAACTCCCTCCATCAGATGGATACGACTCCATACTCACCATCACAGACCACGACTGCTCAAAAGCCTCGATCTTCATCCCGTGTAACGAGTCAATTACAGCAGAAGGAGTGGCGCGACTTTACCTCCATCACGTGTACCCACATTATGGCATACCCCGAAAAATTATCACAGACCGAGACCCTCGATTTACCTCCGCATTCATGACTAATCTCTGCAAGACCCTCGGGATTCGCCAGAATATATCATCCGCCTACCACCCTCAAACTGACGGGCAATCGGAACGGACGAACCAATGGTTGGAACAGTACCTCCAACATTGGAGCAACGTGCAGCAGGATAATTGGGCAGAAGCCTTACCAGTTGCCCAGTTCGCGCACAATGCCTGGCCCAACGCAACCACAAAGGAATCGCCCTTCTCACTCATCATGGGATGGGAACCACGTACCATGTGGACGCCAAAGCCCACGTCATCCCCATCAGTCGAACAACGCCTAGAAGATATGGTCATTAGACGACAACACGCACAAGATTGTATCAAACACGCGCAAGAACTGATGGCAAGAAGGGGCAAGACACGTTTCATCCCCTACCAAGAAGGCGCCATGGTCTGGTTGGAAGGCACGAACCTCCAAACTTTCTACCCCACCGCAAAACTCGCCCCAAAACATCACGGTCCGTTCCGGGTAAAGCGGGTTCTCTCAGACGTCTCATACGAATTAGAACTTCCAAACACATGGAAGATCCACCCAGTCTTCCATGCCAACCTCCTCACGCCATATAAGGAGACGGAGTTACATGGCGTAAACTTCACGCGCCCACCCCCGGACTTGATTGATGGAGAGGAAGAGTTCGAAGTGGAGCGCATCCTTCAGTCCCGATCACATGGACGAGGGCGCAAACTTCAATTCCTTGTCCAATGGAAGGGCTTCCCGATAAGCGATAGCACGTGGGAACCCCTTGAAAATGTTCGACACGCGCCCGACCTTATTGCCGACTTCTATCGCTTAAATCCTACCGCCAAGGGGCTGGACGAAAGATATAAAACACGCCCCTTCGACCGCACCATCACTTCATCCCCACTACCCTTTGCTCAACCATGACGACCACTCCCATTGTTTCCACTATCCAGACCTGCCGCCCCGTCGAGATTATTCTCGAAAAATTGACCGTACCTTCGCAGGACCTGGGTGTCCCCTCCGAACCGGAGGGTCGTACGCCATATTCTGTGATCCCTGACTCTCCTCCGGCCCCCGTACTCGCACTTGCCGTTTCGGCCTTAGCCTCACTAGCAGGAGAACCCACGCCACCCACTGAGACCACCGAACCTCCCCCGACCCTAGTTGTCCCCTACTCCGTCAATACGCCAGTCACTATCCACGTTCCTGCCACACCTACCTACCCACCAGAACCCACTGTCCCTCTTACTCCCCCACCACCGCTGTCACCCCCTGCTGTCCCTATCGCTTACCTCCCCATCCCCCCATTCCCCGCCGGAATGGATCACACCTTCACACCGATCCCTCAGACTCGTGTTGTTGAACCCGACCCTGCCCTCACCCTCTTAGATGACGAGGAGGACAAAGAGAACAGCGACCCCGGCATCCCCTTCTTCCTTAACGACCCCGCCCTACCCACCTTCTTCCCACTCCTAGTTGGCGAGACAGGTACTGTCAAACAGACGGCGCGCTATATCTATTACCGCCACAGTTATCAGGAGGTTATCGGAACTATGGGGAAGGGTCATCCCTGCTATGCCTCGCAGGTTTTCCTCAATGAAGTCTACACCGGTCAACTCACTCAGCATCTCACGGACAATCAGCTGAATATGTTCCACCCTCACGACCCCCGTGCCATCGTCCTCAATGAGGTGCTAATCGAACTTCACAATCCCCGCCTCCACGCCGACATCTCTCATCTCTGCGAATGTCTCACACGCCGAGATGCCATTCACACCCGCCAGTTGGACATCCGACGTCTTGAGACGGAACTGACACGGGACCAGTTCCATCTAGACATGGACTTCTCGTCCGTTCGAAAGCATCTTCAGTATGCTCAAGCCATCCCCCTCATTGCCGACAAATACGCCGAGCTTCATGCAAAGCCTGTGCGCCCCCGAGGCTCGCCAGAGCCTGTTCCCCTCACTCTTCGCGATGCTGGACCCAGCGAGATGCCCCACCTTCAAGGGGAAGGCGGTAGGCGTCGGCGCAAGTGTTTCCAGTGCAAGTCGGAAGACCATTTGGTGGCGCAATGCCCAGAGCGACGAGCCCGGGAGCCATGTCAGTGGTGCGGGAGCCGAGCTCATCGGCTCGATGTCTGTCTCATTCGACGCCTCTCCCCTATGACACCCGCGCACATGGATCCAGACTCTCGCCCTCGGTGGTGCGGGAAGTGTCTGAGGTATGATGCCACGCATGAGGAGATCAAGTGTCCCCTGTACGTGTTGAGCCGTAATACTTACTATAAGGCTCATTACGTAGGAATCGGAGTACGATTAGTTACGCTATACACGTAATTCGGAGTATTTAGTCATACGATACACGTACAGAATCCCCTTATGGGATTATTCCGAGTCCACCGGTGATCAGACATTAGGCGACACTAAAAACGCGATATTGTGGACGCCTCTACTCATCACTTATCCCCAAACGGACATGGGTGGACCATAGAGTATATAAATCCTACTGTAGGAGCGAGTACCTATACACATCTCTCTCCACCCCACCTTGAGCTTCCTCTGCTTCACTCTAAGCCTCGTCTAAGCTCTCTACACAGGTAAGGGTCAACCTGTACACTGCGTGTATTGCTGCGCAACAGGTTATGGGCCCTGCCATAAGTCGCTTTGCGCCTTCATTGGCTGCAACGACGGCGGGTTACCTTTTGGTACCTGTAGTGGGGTTGTCGCCTTCATTGGCAGACACTAGTCTCTCCTACTATGGGGAGACTATGCTAGTATGTCGCCTTTAATGGCAGACATTAGTCTCCTTGTAGGGGGAGACTATGCCGGTTTATTTTTCTGTTTTTAGTCGCATACGGTGCTGACTATTCTCTACACAGAAACCTATCAACAATGTCGACTCTTACTACTCTTGTCCCCGTCCTTGACGGTAACAACTATCAGATTTGGGCTAAGCAAATGGAGGCTTTCTTGAAGTCTTCTGCGCTGTGGGATATAGTGTCTGGGAGACGCACCTATCCCGCTTACAAGGATAAAGACGCTCCCTCTCCTGCGGAGATTGAGGCGTACAATGCTTGGGCTACTGATGATGATCGTGCCTTGGGTTCGATCGTGCTGCGCCTTTCACCGGCTATTCAACGCCAGGTTGAAAAATATGCTACTGCTCGCACTGTTTGGGAACATCTCAAGTCCCAGTACGGGGGCGTTAGTGCTGCTAACGTCTACCAGGACTTCAAGCGTGCCATGACTTTCCGTCTGGAATACGCCAAGCACCCTGGCCCCCAGATCGATGAACTGGCTACCATCTACGATCACCTTGCCGCTAATTCTGCGAAAGTACCCGACGGCCTTCAGGCCATGATGCTTGCTTCTTTCGAAACTACCAGCCAAATGGGAGTCATCCCTTGTCCCTATCCTTATGTCGGGCACTTCGGCAAAGCATCTTACTCTGACCGACATCCGTACTGCGGCGGTCAACCAGTGGGAAATCGAGCGTTCCAAAGGCCAACCTTCCAATAGGGAGTCGGCCAACAAGTTGTCGGCGGTCAAGCGCAAGCGTAACGACCCCGACTTCCAGCAGCAGCAGCAAGGCTCTTCAGGCCAGCAGAACAGGCAGCGCGGTAATCAACCGCAGCAGCAGCAGCAACAGCAACAGGGAGGGAACCACCGCCAGCGTAGTAAACGCGCCGGCAAGAAGTTCAAAAAGCAACACACGCAAGGACATACTCACATTGCTGATGTTGCAGCGCTCCCAGCGCCTACCTCTACTACTATCGCGCATATCTCGCCTTCTGGGCTCGAGCAGCGCATTTCCTCCGCCCCTCCTGCGAAGAAGCGTGTACCAGGACACTATAAGTCCTTTAACAAGGCTCTGGACGTTACCCAGGCCTTAGAAACTCCTGGTACAGTACAGACAGTGAAGACGCTTGAGCAGCGTCTTGGACAAATGGTCGCGGATTCCCCGTGGACCAAGAACCCAAACACCTTCGCGGAAGATTGGGAAATGTCAGACGAGGATGAGGACCTCCCTACAGGCTGCAGTGCGCCCTTTAATTCGCCTCCAGACACTCCTGAACTAACCTTGACCCCTTTAGTCTCGCCTTCTGAGCAAGAGGCACGTAAAGACAAGGGCAAGGAGCCCATCCGCACGGTTGAGCCTATTGAGGAATGCCCAGACAGTCCTACTGCGGTTGAAATAACCAAGATGTGGGAAGGCTTCCATCAAAAGGAGAAAATCCGTGCCCCCTCTCCGGACATTTCTCTGGATTGGGGTAGCGCAGATGAGGACGATTATAATGACCTCGCTAGCGCAGTTGGACAAGATGACTTCACTCCCTATGAGGATGGGTTAGTAACTTTCCCTCCTCCTATTGGCAAATCTGACCACTCTACAGCGCTACTGGAGAAGGTGCCGATTGGCGCTTCTAGAAATTGTAGTTACAGTGCGCTTGTAAATAAAGTTGTCAATAGCGCGAATCAATGCGCTCATGGTCTGGATTATGTTTTTTGCTCGAAATGTAAGGGAAAGCGAAGTCAAACAGAGCAGGAACCTATTTGGTTACTTGACTCTGGTGCGTCGGCACATTTTACCAACAATAAACTGGACTTTATAAGTTATACCCCCCTATCGCAAAAGCCTATGGTAAAGACTGCAGCCCATGCTCTTTATGTACAAGGCCAAGGCTCAGTCTTACTGAAGCATACTGTAGAACATAAGGGTGTTAAAACAGAGCGTATTACACGCATATACCCCGTTCTTCACATACCACAGATGACAACTAAGCTATTGTCTATGGGGGAGTTCCTTCAACAGGGATTGCGCGTTCAAGGGGATTCGCAGCATATATCTCTATTTTCTAGAGGCAGTACTACGCCTATAATACAAACAAAACCCCTAGCAGACGGTCACACACTCTACTGGCTTGATGCTGAAGTCACGCATGTTAAAGATGTACATGTAGCCCATAGTACCATCTATACTGCTGACTATGACATCTGGCATAGACGTTTAGGACACCCTTCGAAGGAAGTACTACGTCGTGCCAAGGATCACACTAAGGGATTCCCTAAGGACCTTAAATATCCTTCAGAGACACCCATATGTCCTGGTTGCGCTCAAGGGAAAATGCCTGCTTCATCGCATAAACCCTCTGATACGCGTGCAAAGAAGCCCTTTGAAAAGATTCATTCTGATCTTAAGAGCTTCCCAGTTGACTCGTACCACAAATACAAATACTTTATTAGTTTCTTTGATGACTTTTCCTCCTATGCGTGGGTCGTGCTTCTATGCACTAAAGCGCAGGCCATTAATGCATTAAGGCAGTTTGTTGCCATGGTCAAAAATCAGCACAACACCACTATTAAACAGTGGATGTCTGACGCTGGAGGAGAATACAAGTCTGATGAATTTACTAGGGTACTGAAAGATATGGGTATTACTATCCTACAAAGTGCACCGCATACCCCCCAACAGAATGGTCGCGCTGAACGCTTTATGCGTACTTGTATGGATAAGGCTCAGGCTATGCGCCTTGAAGCCTGTCTCCCTCAATCCTGGTGGGAATTCGCGGTCCTACATGCAGTACATTGCTACAATAGGACTCCAATAAGTCGCCTTAGTTGGCAGACACCCTATATGAGCTTGCATGGTGAAGCACCTAGTATTTCGCACTTACGAGTGTTTGGATGTGGCGCATATGTGCACATACCAGAAGATCGCAGATCAAACAAACTTGACCCAAAGAGTGAACAAATGATCTATATTGGTCATACTGAGGGCATAAAGGCATATAGATTCATGCGGATCATCAATAACACGGTGTTCACCAGCACTACTGCTTTATTTGATGAGACTGTTTACCCTAAGTGTGAGACGCAAAGGGTGCGGGGTACAACCCGCGTCAATGAGCCAGTAGACGATCAACCTCCTATGGAGGATGACCAGTCACCTACACAGCCCATTCCAAGTGGTTTTGACGATGATATGCCTACTCATCGTCCCCCTAAACAGAGGCAGAATAGGGAGGATGCGCCAGACCGCGACGGCGGTTCAGTGGCACCAGAGGAGCCAGAAGCGCAGCCACCTCCGCCTCCTGCGCCAGAACCAGCACTACCACGACGGTCTGCGCGCTTGAGGAAAGTACCTACTCGTCCTGACAACGTCTATGGGGAAGACAGGCACCCCTCACAAATAACAAAAGACGTTGAGCGGAGTAGCAAGTGGAAAGAAATGGTTGGAACACAGCCTGGTCGCTCCAGGACTGATAGTACGCCAGGGCAAAGGCAGATTCCAGGAGGATTTCCTGAGACAAACCCTGACCCTCCACCTGCTGAGAGTGAAGCTCCGCCAGAACCCTCAGAGGATGAAGTAGATGATTTATTGTCACGCCTTGCTCAGGAAGGGGGAGTAAAATTCCTAGATCATCTGCTTGCCAAAGCAGTTCCATCTAATGATCTGGAACCACTAGACACTTCCAATATACGGGAGTGGACCTATAAGGATATAATGCGCATGCCTGCAGCGCAACAAAAGGAATGGAAGACTGCTTGTCGCGAGGAACTTGAGGCACTTCGCAGACGTAATGTCTTTGAGCTTGTGAACCCTCCTAAAGGGAGGAAGATCATAAAAACAGATGGGTCTTTGATCAAAAGACTGATGGTCGCAAGAAAGCCCGGCTTGTTGCCAAAGGCTTTTCTCAGGTTGAAGGCGTTGACTATGACGAAATCTTCTCACCAGTAGTGCGCTTTGAAACTGTCCGGATGATGCTCGCGCTTGCAGCGCTAGAGGATTGGCACATCACTGGACTAGACGTCAAAACTGCCTTCCTATATGGAGAGCTCGATGAAGAGCTATACATGGAACAACCTGAGGGCTTCAAAGCCAAAGGGCAGGAAAATAAAGTACTGCGACTTAAATGCGCCATTTATGGGCTTAAACAAGCTGCTTTAGCATGGTGGAAAGCGCTGGATAAGTCCATGGCTGCGATGGGCTGTAAAAGGCTACTATCTGACTCGGGACTCTTTACCCATAGAGGTAAGAGTGGCGCCCTTGTAGTGATCATTGTCTATGTTGATGATGTGATCTTTATGGGATCGGACAAAGCCCTTTTAAATGAGCTTAAGAATAGGTTCATGAAGGCTTGGGAATGTCGTGACTTAGGCGATGCAAAGGAATTCTTGCATATGCGCATTCAGCGGAAACATGGAAAGATCTTTTTAGATCAAACCGCTTACTTAGAAAAGGTGCTGCAACGCTTTGGACTCACAGATGCGAAAGCAACTACGACTCCACTTCCTGAAGGGTACCAGCCAGTACCTAATGACGCGCCAGTCAACCCAAGCGTCAGGAGCAAATACCAGCAAGTTATAGGTTCACTCCTATACATAATGCTTGGGACTCGCCCTGACATCGCCTATGCAGTTGTTAAACTGTCACAGTTCGCTGCAAACCCCTCTGAGGACCATTTGAACAGAGCGCTGTATATCTGCCGCTATTTACTTGGGACTTCCTCATACTCTTTGGTGTATGATGGAAAATCAAATGGAGGCTTAATTGCCTATGCAGACTCTGACTGGGCTTCAAACCCAGATAATAGACGATCTACTACAGGTTACATGGTTAAACTGGCTAATGGGATATTCAGTTGGAACTCTAGAGCGCAGAAAACAGTCGCGCTGTCTTCTACTGAGGCTGAATATATGTCGCTGTCAGACACTAGCAGACAACTAGTTTGGATTAAGTCGCTCTTTACTGAGCTTGGCATCAAACTAAGCCCTATACCACTCTGCGGTGATAATCAAGGGTCCATCTTTATGGCCTCTAATCCTGTCCAAGAAAAGCGTATCAAGCATATTGATATACGCTACCACTACATAAGAGAGGTAGTAAAGGACAAGAAAATAGAACTATTCTTTATAGATGGTTCAGATAATCCCGCAGACATGTTTACCAAGAACCTTGGGCGTATTAAGTTCGAGAAGTTCAGAAGTCAGTTAGGACTTGAGTTTTACTCGTCCAACTGAGTTTCAAGACTGTAGACTTGGTCTCGAAACAAGCCTGAAAATTCTACATGGAACCAAAATAAAGTCTTCATATACCTTTCGAGCCATCACAGTTCCTTGTTTAAGGATACTATGGAAGGTATATCGAGCGATGCCTTCGCTTGTCTTCCGCATACATAGATTCTTTCTAGAGAATCGAAACATTTCCGGTCGTTGTACCAAAAAATCGGCCCAATGAACTCAAAAGGTTCATAAAGCTGAAATGGGATGGCGAAGAAGACTCAGTCTCGAAACCTCTCTTGCAGTTCCGGGAAAGACTCCCTTCTAATCATGGCTTGAGTATTAACTCGCCTTATACACTTGCTCAGAGCGCTCAGTAGCTGCACTTAGCAAGGGGGAGTGTTGAGCCGTAATACTTACTATAAGGCTCATTACGTAGGAATCGGAGTACGATTAGTTACGCTATACACGTAATTCGGAGTATTTAGTCATACGATACACGTACAGAATCCCCTTATGGGATTATTCCGAGTCCACCGGTGATCAGACATTAGGCGACACTAAAAACGCGATATTGTGGACGCCTCTACTCATCACTTATCCCCAAACGGACATGGGTGGACCATAGAGTATATAAATCCTACTGTAGGAGCGAGTACCTATACACATCTCTCTCCACCCCACCTTGAGCTTCCTCTGCTTCACTCTAAGCCTCGTCTAAGCTCTCTACACAGGTAAGGGTCAACCTGTACACTGCGTGTATTGCTGCGCAACAGTACGAGATGTGTTGGGATTGTGGGGAGAGAGGACGATTCATGTTCTTACGCTGTCACACTTGCCCCCACACTCCGTCCCCCGTGCCCGCTAACATCCCTGTTGAGGAGGATTACGCTTATACTAGTGACTAGTCGAAGTCGTGGCGACTTTGATTCTGACGGGGGGGTAATGTTACGATTTCTGTCCGCTGACTTGGCTGTATGATTACGATATGATCCGGTGACTCGCGCTTCTTGATTCTCATCTTGCACCTTGCGCCTCGGCGATAGGATAGGTTGTGGTACGCTTCTCCTTGCCCGCTGGCCACTTCTGAGGCCCGCATGACCCCGCGGAATTCCCTCATACTATACATGGTTTCTCCCTTTGTTTACATTCTAGGACTCTTGACTCATAATCGCGCCATATGTTTGTTGTTCACAAACATCCTGTATTAGTATATAAGTCGCGCCCTACCTAGCTTGTACGGTAGACTTGACTTCTTGTGTAATACCACATTGTCTTTGCCTCACGAACGACCCTCGACTCGCCTTTGCGCTTGAATCTATACCTTCGCTCGCTTTTACGCTTGAGCCTTGCCTTTTTACTATTGTCCTCGGTTCCAGGGAAACCGAGTGATACTTGTGCATCACCGAACTGAGTCCTGACCAACTCGTGCTCTCCCGATCCCGTTGACTTAGCGTGGTACACGTCGTACCTAACACCCCTGTGGTGGCGTTACAGGTGTTACGATCGGACTCATCAGTACGGACTCACGGGGTTCTGACTACCCTAGTATTAGTCAGGGACAGTCGTATCAGTCAGCACAGTAGGAGTATCACATGTATCGGACTTGACTCATACCTAGGACAGTCGTAGTAGGGTTCAAGCTACTATCGCCACTGGGTACCTTACATTCAGGAGGAGCTTCAAAGCTCCTCGTCAATTGTATATCTACTAGGCTGTACGAAGACCGAGCTCCTTAGCTTGGTCTTCTTGAATCACCAGCACTATTCCCCCACTCGTTGTGACCGTTAGTCTCCTTCTGCCTCTTTGCCTACTGGTGCGGCTGGCCATTGTCTGGCAGCTCGCAAGACAACACATACACCTGGTGGACGTTGCCCCAGTGCCGTGGACGATCACGTTCCTGTTGAAGGCATGTATCTATCTCTGCTAAGTCGCCTCACGACCCCTTGCCACTGTACCCCACTCAAGTCGAGCACGTTAGGACGGGCCTAACGCAACATTAAGACCAAGCTCCCTCTAGACATAACACAGTGGCACCTACAACTGCAGACCGGTGGGGCTGGAACCGAGTCCAATCATACACCATCCCGGAAAGAGGAGAACGGAACGTCCCTACACGCTATCTGAAGACAGCCAGGTGGAGGACACATAGAGGAGAAACCGGATACTTCGTCGACTTCCCCAACCGACCGAGTCGATACTACCCAGTTGAGTTTAACTTTGAACACACTTGTTGGTGCATACTCGCAACAAACGACGCAGGAGTGCGGACAGTAGTCGGACCAACAACAAGCGCATATCGGTGCGACATCCTAGAGAGCGAAGTAGTCCCCGCTGCAAGAACAGGGCCAATTGACGGCGCACTCACCGCCAGCACCACCAAAGAAGAAGAAGAAGACTCCGAGTCGGAACGAAATAGCAAAGAAGAAGACCACCTCTCCCAGGTGGACGCGGAAGAAGAGGAGGAACTAGCAAACCTAGCACAAGGGATAACGCTAAACGACGGAGCACAAGCTGAGCAGATCATTGTTCACCCACCTAACGAGATGACGACCACCCAAATAGAACCAACGTATGCGCTACAACTCGACCCCATTCAACTACCACAGGACGGAGTCCCGGAAGACCTACTCCCTATCAACCCCAGCACGGGACACCGAATGACCGCCGACGATGCAGCCCTTATGAGGGCAATCGGCCCCGACGAACCAGACCCCCCCGGAGGAGGAGGAACCGGAGGAGGCCACCCATCCGGAGGAAGAGGTGGAGGACCACCAGGAGGGGGAGGCGGAGGACCGCCCGGAGGAGGAGGAGGGGGCTTCCCCGGGCAGGCCCCCGCCGCTAACCAACCTCGAACGACGGATAGACTACAGGGTAACCCACCTCAAGTGTTCAATGGCGACCGCACCAAGGCCCTACAGTTCAGGGCGCAATGGAACCTGTATCAGGGAATCAATAGCACAAGCAACATCATGCGCAACTTCTATCGCCGATCCCTGCTGTTCCTCGGATACATCCAAGGGGAACAAGTCAACGAATGGGTGATGTACATGACCGACTGGCTGATACGCCAGGTAGACTCCGGGTTCCCCGAACACACCCGACGCCTTTGGGACGAAACTACTCGCGCATTCGCCAGGCGATTCGCGAACACCATGGAGAAAGAACAAGCGCAAATGGAACTGCGCAAAGGCGTCCACATGAAGGACGGGGACATTGACAGCTACGTAGCGACCTTCGAACGACTGGCTCGCCAGGCTGACTACCACCTCGACGCCCCCCAAACACTAGACCTATTTACGGTGGGGCTACCACGAGCACTGTTCACCAAGGTGTACGAGCAATACGAACCCTCTACTTTTGAAGCATGGAAGCAAGCGGCGCTGAAGAAGCAACAACAATATATGCATCTACAGGCACGTCTCAACTCACTCAAACCGTCTCCACCGAAGACTACCCCGCGCCCCAGTCAATGGGGAACTCCGCAAAGTGGATGGGCACCGCGAAACCTCCAATACCGCGATCCAAATGCGATGGACACCTCTGCCGACCGAGCGCGAGCCCTGGGGAGGACAAGCGGAAGACACCCAAGCAAGACTCGCCGGAGCGGAATACATGCTCGATCGACAAAGACCGCCGTACCCCCCACGGGGAGGACCGAGGCAACGAGGAAGGGGACCGCCCCGAGACCCTAGGGGAGTAACCTGTTACACTTGTAGCCAGAAGGGACACTTCAGTCGTGACTGCCCACAGAACCGCAATAACGCACAAAGTAGCAGCAACAGAAGGACGGACACCGACTACTACGCCCAAGAACCAAGGGTAGAAGCACGCGCCGCAGTCACGCCACGGCAACAGGCCACGGAATGGCTGCAAGGGGTGGCCGGAGCACCGGACGAAGTAAAGGACCTGGTCCTCCAGGAACTATGGGGAAGAGAGGATTTTCCAAACACCTGAACCCGACGGCCTGGGTGAGGGCACTCCGTTGTAACTCTGTAATAATCACACGCTACCGATCGTTGAGAATTCCAGTGTCTGTTCGAACAAGTTACAACATGGCCGAAGTAAAAGCATTGGTGGACAGTGGAGCCACGGACAGCTTCATTAAACCCACTTTCGCGAAGCGAATGGGGATTGGGCTAAAGGAGCTAGACACCCCAAAAAAGATATGGAACATCGATAAATCCGAAAACAGAGCAGGACTAATTACACACTGCGCAGACCTCGAAGTAGAAACCAAGGGGACCAGTAAGGTGATGCGCTTCCTCATCACTGACACAGGCGACGAAGACATCGTCCTGGGATACCCCTGGCTGGCAACCTACGAAACCCCAGATTAGCTGGCAACACGCCGTTATCAAGGAAGACGCGTACCCAGTAGTCCTCCGAACTACACACCCCACCAAACGAGAAATCACTATCGCCTTCTCCCCAACAGAACCCGTCGAGTTCACGGACGACGAAAAGCAGCAGGCGGTATACGAGCTCAACAGGGAATGGGAGGAAGTCAAGGCGCGCACCCTCGCCACCGACCTGGCCATACAAGCACAACAACATACCAACGCCACCGTCATCCCAGAGGAATATGCAGACTTCGCTGACGTATTCAGCGAGAAAGAGTCGCATTGATTCCCGCCCAGACGACCCTGGGACCACGCCATCGAATTCACCAAGAACGCCCCGACTGCAATAGAGTGCAAGATCTATCCCATGTCCCGCGACGAAGATGATGCACTTCGGACATTCCTCGATGAACAACTACAAAAGGGGTACATCCGCCCGTCAAAATCCCCTTACGCTTCATCCTTCTTCTTCGTCAAGAAGAAGGACGGGAAACTACGGCCGGTGCAAGACTACCGGAAGATCAACTCTTTCACCGTGCGTAACCAATACCCTTTGCCACTCATACAAGGACCTGATCACGGACCTTGGCAACGTGGACATCTACACCAAATTGGACGTCCGCTGGGGATACAACAACGTCCGCATGAAGGAGGGCGACGAAGAAAAGGCTGCCTTTAAAACACGCTACGGCTTCTTCGAACCACTAGTCATGCCTTTCGGCCTCACTAACGCACCCGCCACCTTCCAAGCAATGATGGACTTCGCTTGCGGACCTACCATCTTAAAACACAAAGCCCTAGGCACCACGATCCGGGTCTACATCGACGACGTTGCCATAGCCTCACGCAACGGCAGAGAGGGGCACATCGCCGTGGTACGTGACATACTATGGGTCGCCAAGGACCTTGACTTGTACTTCAAACCAGAGAAGTGCATCTTCGGCGCACCCTCGATCGATTACCTGGGGGTAATCCTTGAAAAGGGGGTGACTCGCATGGACCCCATCAAGGTCACCGGCATCCACGATTGGCCCACACCTACCATGGTTAAACAAGTCCGTTCTTTCCTCGGCTTCTGTAACTTCTACCGCCTCTTCATCAAGGGCTTCGCTACCCACGCACATCTCTTAAACCGCCTAACATGAAAAGACGCGGAATGGCACTGGGGCCCAGACGAAGACGCCTCATTCACAAGGCTCAAAGACCTGGTGACGAGCGAACCAGTACTGGCACACCCAGACACCCGGGAACAATTCGAGCTAGAAGTAGACGCATCAGGATTCGCGGTGGGTGCCAGTACTCTTACAGCGCAAGGAGGACGGTAAACGACACCCCATAGGATACTATTCAGCAACACTCAACGAGGCCTGAGCGAAACTACGACATCTACGACCTTGAGTTGCTAGCCATCGTCAAAGCATTCCGCCACTGGCGCCCCCTATTAGCGGGCTCCCCTCACAAGGTCAAGGTGTTTTCAGATCACCTCAACCTACAATACTGGAGATCCCCACAACAAATAAGTCGACGCATCGCAAGGGAAGTCCTGGAACTCTCTGAATACGACTTCGAGATCCACCACATCAAGGGGATCGCAAATGGAAGAGCAGACGCACTGTCTCGAAGACCCGATTACGACCGCGGAGACGACGATAACAAGGACATCGTAGTCCTCCCAGACGTGCTCTTCGTACGGGCCACTCAAGTCGAAACCATGATGCCAACCGCCGCAACCATAGAACCCGAAGAAATGGAACGACCAGACGCCACTTACCACCAAGACGAAGACCATCTCCTGCCCCTGGATAGATGCACACCGAACTTAAGAAGGTCGAGGACACCTGGTACAAGGATGGAAGACGAGTGGTCACCGGCGGACTATACGACAAGAGAAGTATTATTTCCGCACACCACCGTACCTCCAGTTTACGGCCACCCAGGTATCAACAAGACTGCACAATTGGCCAAACCTCCGCCAAGACATCCTGGACTATGTCAAGGGATGCGCCGAATGCCAGAGACACAAGGCAAACAACCGACCCACCAAGGCACTGCTCTCTCCAATCTACCCAAACCCCAAGGCACTCCCCTTCGAAACAATTGCACTCGACTTCATCACCAAACTACCACTCTCGCAAGGGTTCGACTCTATCCTCACGGTCACTGATCACGACTGCTTGAAAGCAGCCGTCTTCATCCCATGCAACGAAGAAATCACGGCAGAAGGAACCACCGCACTATACGCTAAGCACGTCTTCCTGCGATTCGGACTCCCCACCAAGGTAATCAGCGATAGGGACCCACGCTTCGCCTCCAAATTCTCGCGCGAACTATGCAACATCCTGGGTATCTCGCAAAACATTTCCACCGCCTACCACCCATGGACGGATGGACAGTCCGAACGAACAAACCAATGGCTGGAACAGTACCTCCGATTCTGGACCAACGAGCGGCAGGACAATTGGGCGACATACCTCCCTATTGCGGAGTTCACACACAACAACTGGCCTCATGAGACCACGAGGAAGTCCCCTTTCTACCTCTTAATGGGGTACAACCCGCGCGCTGATTGGATCGATAGACCATCACCCATCCCGCAAGTGGCATTACGAATCGACCAGTTCCAAGAAGCGAGGGCCGAGGCCAAGGCCCTCCTTATCAAGGCGCAAATGTCATGGATCAAACACAAGGATACGCCCAGGTACAAGGAAGGAGACCTCGTGTGGTTGGAAGGACGCCACCTACGTACTAATCAGCCAACCGCAAAGCTTGCGCCCAAGAGACATGGCCCCTTTAGGGTGACGCAGGTGATGTCCCCAGTCAATTACCGCCTGGAACTTCCCACGCAGTGGAGTATCCACCCAGTATTCCACACAGATCTTCTCACCAGATATCACGAAACTGCCACACACGGGCCTAACTACCTGTGCCCATCTCCAGATTTGGTAGACGGGGAAGAAGAATATGAAGTCGAGAAGATCCTAGACTCACGAAGATTCGGAAGAACCCGGAAACTCCAATACCTAGTAAAATGGAAGGGATACCCCAACTCGGAGAACCAGTGGGTCGACCGGAGCGAAGTATTCGCCGACCAGGCAATTCGAGACTTCAAGGCGCTCAACCCTCTACGAGAAACACATATAAAGAGGACCCAGGACGAGCTAAGTCTCACAGTGATCCCCGCTATCCACACTCATCCTGTCTTCCTTCGCGCCATGTCCTCCTGCTCCCTACCCTCACAGTCCACCATCGACACGGTGGTCCAGAGCCTCGTCACTCCCCGCGGACCTGTCACCCGCGAGGATGCCATCGCAGTGCTCAGCTCCTTCCCCGACCCCACTGTCGGAGGAACCGCCGACTCCCCCGAGGTGCAGCCTGACACCTACGAAGAGGGAGACGACGCGGAAGCAGACCGCGCCCTACTCGAGGGCCCGGCGTCAAATCTCCTCATTCAACACGCTGACAGACACGGTGACCCTGGACCTGTCCCGATACCACACCGAGTTCAGGCCAGTACGGCCATGGAAGGAGGTCGTCCGGGAATGGAGGAACGAGCAACTACGGAGGGCGCAGCTGCGAATGCAGCAGCTGAGACACCGGCGGGCGCTGGCGAGGATGAATGGGGGCTCGGGGAGGACGCTGATGGAGACTACGCAGTTGCGCACCCCCATATTCTTTCGACCACCGATACTGACGACCCCCGCGAAACTCCTTACGCCCTCAACACCGATGGATCCCCCATGTACAAACGGGACCTCGGAGTGATGGGAGGACCTACCCACCAGCCTCTGGCTGTCATCAACACTCGCACCCCCACCAGCTTCACGCGCAATGCCGGGGCGGATTACCTCCCATTTCACATTGTCTCCCCCGACGGGGTCGAGCGCGAAGCCCGCTACCACCAGGTCATCATGGGCCCTGACCCCATGGTGGTGGGCATCATCGACGAGTCCGACAAGGTCTACGCCCGTCCCCTCTACGCCGCCCCCCGCTACCACTACGGCGGCAAGCCTATCTACCAGAACGAGGACATGGTCCTCTTCACCGAAGGCTTCGAGGACCGGGTGCGCGTAGACCGCTGCCTCTCCTCCCTCCACGACATCTCGCTCTCGGGGGAGATCACCCACTACCGCGCCGCCGATCGCGAGCTGCAACACCTCAACCAGCGGATCGACGACCTCATTGCCGCGGTGGGGGAGATCCAGGGTAAGGTCTCGGCGAGCCGGCGCAGGCTGGAGATGGCCAACGCGCTGGAGCATATCAAGGACGAGGCCCGGACCATGGTGGACTACGAGCTGACGAAGAAGAAGACACGACGGGGGCGCAGGGGTGCAGGCGCAGGCTATGCGCACTAGGATCTTGTACGAGGAGGAGGGCTTCGGAGGTCGGGGCAGTCGCACCTGAAAGAGGGGTGATGTTACGATCGGACTCATCAGTACGGACTCACGGGGTTCTGACTACCCTAGTATTAGTCAGGGACAGTCGTATCAGTCAGCACAGTAGGAGTATCACATGTATCGGACTTGACTCATACCTAGGACAGTCGTAGTAGGGTTCGAGCTACTATCGCCACTGGGTACCTTACATTCAGGAGGAGCTTCAAAGCTCCTCGTCAATTGTATATCTACTAGGCTGTACGAAGACCGAGCTCCTTAGCTTGGTCTTCTTGAATCACCAGCACTATTCCCCCACTTGTTGTGACTGTTAGTCTCCTTCTGCCTCTTTGCCTACTGGTGCGGCTGGCCATTGTCTGGCAGCTCGCAAGACAACACATACGCCTGGTGGACGTTGCCCCAGTGCTGTGGACGATCACGTTCCTGTTGAAGGCGTGTATCTATCTCTGCTAAGTCGCCTCACGACCCCTTGCCACTGTACCCCGCTCAAGTCGAGCACGTTAGGACGGGCCTAACGCAACAACAGGTACCGCGAATGGAAGAGCAGACGCCCTATCTCGAAGACCAGACTACAACTGAGGAGACGACGACAATAGGGACGTGGTAGTCCTCCCCGATGCGCTCTTCGTATGGGCCACACAAGTCAAGACCATTATACCCACTACAGCAACTATCGAACCCAAGGAAATGGAACGACCAGACGCGACATACTGACAAGATGAAGACCACCTTTGTTACGAATTGTCTTAGTTTCCTTCTTTGCGTCTCCTGACCCCTGTACTTTTACGATACGTCCCCATGACTTGCGCTTCTCGGCTTCCATTCCACGCCCTGCGCCTCGGCGATAGGATGGCCAGTTTTACGCTCTGTTTCGTCCGCTGACCATTTCCCAGTCACGCGTCGCCCCGCGGGATTCCCTTGTACTATATACGACTATTCCCTTTGTTCCGATTCTTGTACGATTACACCAGACTCGCGCCATATGTTTGTGTAGCACAAACATCCTGTAACAGTATATAAGTCACGCCCTACCTAGCATGTACGGTAGACTTGACTTCTTGTGTAATACCACATCGTCTTCGCCTCACGAACGCCTTGACTCGCCTTTGCGCTTGAGTCCCCGTCTTAGCTCGCCGTTGCGCTTGAGCCCTACCTCTCTACTATTGCACTCGGTACCAGGGATACCGAGTGACACTTGTGCATCACCGAACTGAGTCTTAACCGACTCGTACTCTTCCGATCCCGTTGACTTAGACGCGGTACACGTCGTACCTAACGCCCCTGTGGTGGCGTTACAACCTTCGCCCCTGGATAGACGCACACCGACTAAAGAAGATTGGAGACACCTGGTACAAAGATGGACGACGAGTAGTGACGGGTGGACTATACGATAAGAGAAGTATCATCTCTGCCCACCATGTACCACCAGTTTACGGCCACCCAGGCATCAACAAGACCTCGCAACTAGTAGGGCGCTTCTACTGGTGGCCGAACCTCTGCCAGGACGTATTAGACTACATCAAGGGGTGCGCCGAATGCCAGAGACACAAGGCAAACAACTGGCCAACCCGCGCGCCGCTCTCCCCAATCTACCCGAACCCTGAGGCACTCCCCTTCGAAACCATCGCACTGGACTTCATCACCAAACTACCACAGTCGCAAGGATTCGATTCCATCCTTACTGTCACAGACCATGTCTGCACAAAAGCAGCCATCTTCATCCCCTGTAATGAAGAAATCACGGCAAAAGGAACTGCTGCCCTATATGCTAAGCACGTCTTTCTACGGTTCGGGTTACCCACTAAGGTGATCAGCGACAGAGACCCACGCTTCGCCTCCAACTTCTCGCGCGAGCTCTGCAAGATCCTAGGAATCTCACAGAACGTCTCGACCGCCTACCACCTGTGAACAGACGGACAATCCGAGCAGACAAACCAGTGGCTGGAGCAGTACCTTCGATTCTGGACCAACGAACGGCAAGACAACTGGGCGGCTTACCTGCCAATAGCGGAATTCACGCACAACAATTGGCCCCATGAGACCACAAGGAAGTCCCCCTTTTACCTCCTAATGGGGTACAACCCTCGCGCTGATTGGATTGATAGGCCATCACCAATACCACAAGTGGCATTGCGAATTGATCAGTTCTGAGAAGCAAGGGCGGAGGCGAAAACACTCCTCATTAAGGCGCAGAAGTCATGGGTCAAACACAAGGATACGCCCAGATACAAGGAAGGCGACCTCATGTGGTTAGAAGGATGCCACCTGCGCACCAATCAACCAACTGCCAAACTTGCGCCCAAGAGACACGGCCCTTTTAGGGTAGCACAGGTGATGTCCCCTGTCAACTATCACCTTGAACTTCCCACACAGTGGAGCATCCACCCGGTGTTCCACACCGATCTTCTCACCAGATATCACGAAACTGTGACACATGGGCCCAACTATCAGCGCCCACCACTGGATCTGGTAGGGGGGGAGGAAGAATATGAAGTCGAGAAGATTCTAGACTCGCGAAGGTTCGGAAGGACCTGGAAACTCCAATATCTCATGAAATGGAAGGGATACCCCGACTCGGAGAACCAGTGGGTCGACTGGGGTGAAGTATTCATCGTCCAGGCCGTCCAGGATTTCAAAGCGCTGAACCCACTGCGAGAAACACATTTAAAGGAGGCCCACAACGAGATGAGTTACCCAGCAACCTCTGCTACAATCACTCATCCTGTCTCCCTCCGTGCCATGTCCTCTTGCTCTCTCCCCTCGCAGTCCACGATCGACGCTGTGGCCCAAGCCCTTGTCACCACCCACGGGCCAGCCACTCGCGATGACGCCATTGCCATCCTTCGGGCCTTCCCCGACCCCACCAGTGGAGGAACCGCCGACTCCCCGGAAGCGCAGCCTCTCACCTACGACGAAGCGGGGATCAGCGAGGATGAGTCACACTGCCCTACTCGAGGGCCAGGCGACAAATCGCCTCATTCAACACTCTCACGGACACGGTCACCCTGGACCTGTCCTGATACCACACCGAGTTCGGGCCGACACGGCCGTGGAAGGAGATCGTGCAGGAGTGGAGGGACAAGCAGCTACGGAGGGCGCAGCTGCGAATGCAGCAGCTGAATCACCGACGGCTGCTGACGAGGACAAATGGGACCTCAGGGAGGATGCAGATGGAGACTACACAGCTACGCACCCCCATATTCTCTCAACCACCGACACTGATAACCCCGCGAAACTCCCTACTCCCTCAACACTGACGGCTCCCCCATGTACAAGCAGGACCTCGGAGTAATGGGAGGGCCTACCCACCAGCCCCTGGCTGTCATCAACACACGTACCCCTGGCTGGCTTTACACGCAACGCCAGGGCGGACTATCTCCCATTCCGCATCGTCTCCCCTGACGGGGTTGAGCGTGAGGCCCGCTACCACCAGGTCATCATGGGACCGGACCCTATGGTGGTAGGTATCATCGACGAGTCCGACAAGGTCTATGCCCGTCCTCTCTATGCTGCCCCCCATTACAACTACGGCGGCAAGCCAATCTATCAGAACGAGGACATGGTCCTCTTCACCGAAGGCTTTGAGGACCGGGTGCGTGTCGACCTGCTGCCTCTCCTCCCTCCACAATGTCTCGCTTTTGGGCGAGGTCACCCACTACCGCGCAGCTGATCGAGAGCTGCAGCGCCTCAACCAGCAGATCGACGACCTCATCGCCGTGGTGGGGGAGATACAGGGCAAGGTATCAGCCAGTAGGCGTTGGTTGGAGATGGCTAACGTGCTGGAGCGCATTGAGGACGAGGCCAGGACCATGGTGGACTACGAATTGACGAAGAAGAAGATGCGCAGAGGGCGCAGAGGGGCAGCACAGTCAGTACGCACTCGGGTTCTATACAAGGAGGAAGGGTTTGGAGCGTCGGGGCGTCGCACCTGAAAAGGGGGTGATGTTGCGATCGGACTCATCAATACAAAGTACGGGCTCACGGGGTTCTGACTACCCTAGTATTAGTCAGGGACAGTCGTATCAGTCAGCGTCGAAGGAGTTATCACATGTATCAGACTTGACTCATACCTAGGACAGCCGTAGTAGGGTTCGAGCTATTACTGCTACTGGGTACCTTACGTTCAGGAGGAGCTTCAAAGCTCCTCGTCAACTGTATATCTACTGCTGTGTGCGAAGACCAAGTCCCTCAGCTTGGTCTTCTTGAATCACCAGACACCATTCTCCCACTCCTCCTGTTTGCCTCCCTTTCTCTCGCTCTAAGTCTCTCATTGCGCCTAGCCTTCGTTTGGCAGGTTGCAGGACAACATATACGCCTGGTGGAGCTTGCCCCAGTGCTGTGGACGATCGCGTTCCTACTAAGGACGTGTATCTACTTCTGCTAAGTCGCTTCTCGCTCGCCACTGTATTCACGCTCAAGTCGAGCACATTAGGACGGGCCTGATGCAACACAGGGGGCAAAGAGGGGGGTGTGTGCCACCTGCACGGCCCCCTTTCGCGAGTCAACTGGGGCGGGGGTGCAAAGGGGGGCTTGTCCCGTGTGGTCCCGTGCTTGCGTGTCGTACAGGGTCGGGAAAGGGGGGCCAAAGGATGAGGGGCCACGTGCCGAAAGGGGAAGGGGGGTTGAACACTGTATATGTATACGATGCGTTGACATTGCTTACCTTATTTGCTTATGTTTGTACTATATTTACAAAACACAAACAAAACAAAAACAAAAAGTCTATGATTATGTCATATTTATGTTTGTAATAAGTTACATAATTTTTGAGCCAAACTTTATTTTTGGTTCCGAGTTTTTGGATTTGTGGTCATGTGACATGTTAGGGGGGGGGTGAGCTGGGACAGCTTCCCCCACCACCACCATTCATGGTTTTTTGTAACGACCAAAAAGAAACGAAGAGACTTTGCCTTTTTGCTCACTTGCATGCGCCTTCTGAATCTGTCGGGAAGCTTCTCTGGTTTCATTCTGGTATGAGCACAAGCTTCTGGACAGAAACAATCAAGAAACTCCACTTACATGAAATATGGGGGATCTTCTGTACCAACACAGCTGGAATGGTGCGTGGTTTTCATAAAGTGTCAATGTCCTGCCAATCAGTCATTAGGGTCTTGACCTGCGCGATGTCGAGCTTGTTGTTCAGTGGAGACACACAAAGTCTTTGTGTATGCTCTGGCAGCATCTTGGTTGTGCGGCGAAGAGATCCATCAACTGAAGCCACTGGAATATATATTGTTGAGCCAAAATTCATGGACTGTCACATGCAAACCAAACAGAAAGTGTGTTACGAATTGCCTTATCTCCCATTTAGCGTCTTCGGACTACTGTACTTTTACGATACATTCCCATGACTCGCGCTTCTCGGCTTCCATTCCGCACCCTGCGCCTTGGCGATAGGATGGCCAGTTTTACGCTCTGTTTTGCCCGCTGACCATTTCTGAGGCACACATCGTCCCGTGGAATTCCCTTGTACTACATAAAGCTATTCCCCTTGTTCTCCTTCTCGTATGATCACATCAGACTCACGCCATGTGTTTGTCCTGTACAAACACCCTGTATTAGTATATAAGTCGCGCCCTACCTAGCTTGTACTGGTAGACTTGACTTCTTGGGTAATACCACATCGTCTTTGCCTCACGAACGACCCTCAACTCGCTTTTGCGCTTGAGTCTACGCTTTCGCTCGCCGTTGCGCTTGAGCCTTGCCTCCCTTCTATTATCCTCGGTTCCAGGGAAACCAAGTCGATACTTGTGCATCACCGAACTGAGTCTTAATCGACTCACGCTCTTCCGATCCTGTTGACTTAGCGTGGTACACGTCATACCTAACGCCCCTGTGGTGGCGTTACAAAGTGGCAACAGTCAACGAGTGTGCATGTGCGGGGCAGGAAGGCTGGCCCATCTTCACGGAAGCTGCCTCGCCTCCAGCCTGAGCATGATCAATCAGAGCCTGATTCTGGTGCACCACAGACAACGGGCAGGTTGATTGTCCAAGAGGAGTGACATGAGAATTACGAAGAGGCTGCCATGGATGTGTATATCAATGCATGTTCACGAGGCGTCTGTCGCTGTAGGATATCAAATGAGTTTTTTGGTAATTGACCACATATGTGCCTGTAATCTATTACTGGGCTCCATTTTGACCTGCGGCCAGCATCTCTGTCGATGGCATGTTCAAATTGCCCTTGATGTGTTGTCAAGGCCTCCTGTTTGTGCTGTGATGTCTGCAACCCCAGGTTGTTTATTCTACCACTCCCTAAAACATCTGCACCAAAACAAACTTGGGCTCTGAACAAATTCAAGGCGGGCTGGTACAACTTGACCGATGCAGACACGAGGCTCAAGACTGCTTGCAGGACTGGCGGAGAAACCAGCTCCTGAGCACTGTGGGCGATGATGATATGTTTGGACCCCAGCTCATCATGACTGATGATGTACTCGAACGCTTAGTGGAGTTGGCCCATTTCAAGCAGGTCTCCAATCTCGCATCGATTCATGCCCAAGTCAGTTGGCAGTATACTGATCGCTGGGGCAGGGAGATTCTCGATATCATCAAGAAACACCTCCCACCCATTAACACTGGTTTGTCTAGACCAGTTCTGCAACCTGCCAGGAATCTGCCTGGGCCATCCACCAAGCAGAGGTCGTCAGTCGCCCAATCAACACCAAGTTTGAATGGCCCCAAACTGCCCTGCACGAGGCGATGTAGCACATGTGGCAGCAACACGCACATAGGTATGTCATTATATTGTAATAGTTTCGTGTCGACATTGTTCAAGGTCACCCCCACAGCTTCTAATCGCATTTGTCCAAATTACAAGCCACGTACAGGAGGTGTGCAAGGCCCAAAATTGAGAACATATTTACGGTCAGTGGACCTCTAAATCTGCGGCCTCAATCTCATGTGCTTCCTCTTCAACAGGTAGCACAACTCTCTTAGCATGTACTACTTCCAGACCCCTTGCAATATTATCCATTATTTCCTGCTCCACGGTTCTTCCACAACAAAATTCGCACAGGCCAGACGATTGCATATGGGTGCACAACCTCTCGATTGTTGTGGTCATGTCTGGTGGCGCATGTTTGAGTGTTCGATGTGTGAGTTGAAATGCTTTCTTGACGATGACATGACAGCTTTGGAATACCTCGATCAGAGGTGATTGCTTGCAGATATAATCCATGTTTTTATTTGGTCCACTTCCAGTGTAAATGACCTGGGTCTATGTCAGTGCACTGCGTCTCTGTCAGCCCGTTGGGCTCATCACACTCTACTCCATCGATCACACACTCGAGACCTGCCACTTTCTCTGCTATGTCCGCAAACTCTCACAGCCAGTCTCACGGTCCAGACCTTATCGATATCCTGACGCGCCGCGCCCGAGTACCAGCATCGTGACACGGAGCCTGACAACGCCGACGCCCACCCAACCCCACATCCAACAATAGCAGCAGGCATGCAAGGCATTTTTTCTCTCATTGTGACATCTGCCCTATCAAGGCCCGCCACTTTGCATGCCAGGGACATCCGTCGCACTGGCCCAAGCACCCCCACTGGCACCTTGTGCTCGAAACGCTGCCTCCACCGCCTGCTCCACATCTGGTCTGGCTTCAGTGCCTCAAGCCAACTGTAGCAACTATGGTCGCGGTGACCCTGCCAACACCGATGGCGGCAGTGACAGCAGGAGACTGCTGCGTCAAGCGTCACTTTCTGTCTGGTCCACCTCCGGTGCCTCAAGCACCAGCTGCAATGATGGCCACAATGACTCCGCCCGCATGACCAATGGTATAGTATCTCCAATGTGATTTAACTGACCTTTGTGTATAGGTTATTACGTTCCACCAGCCAGTCCACAGGTCAGAACACATTCAGTTTCCCTGTGGGGTTGCACAGGATGTTCATCCAGATGATATGGCTGCATTTACTGGCTGAGCATCTCATACGCCGAACCAATATGACCAAGTCTTACCTCAAATCTGCAGGGTATATGTTGTGTAAGTTCCTCACAAACCTCACCAATTGAGAAGCGTATTTATGTTTTCCTGTGCTAGAGAACGTATAGATCCATGGAATGAAGGAGGCCTCCACATGTCCAACATCACCGTCGTTTATCGCATTACAGAGGTCAACATATAAAAGGTAATCCTGGTTGCGGAGGGCCTGGTTCTCGTACTGCTGGTCTCTTTCGCCTTCTGGTTTTGCGCATGACTCAGACAGGCCTTCCGTTGTTGCGACATACTTCCGGACAATATCCCTTGACATCTTGACTATCAGGTCCCATTCAGGTTTTGAGTCCGCACACTCCTTCAGGCTTGTCACTGCTGACCCAGAGGAAGATGCCTCTGTCAGCCAGCACTTGAGGATGGCAGCGCGAAGCTCATGATGAACCACATCATGCATTCGACGGAATCCAGGCTTTGTCACAAGTATGCTGGTCTCCCACAGTCACAAAATTCCAGTGTGCTGAAAACTGCTGTTGATGTCTTCGTGCCCTTCCTTACTTTGAAGGTATGTCCTCCATAATGCGTTGACACATGCCATCTTGTAGTGGAACAGTCCAGGTGGGAAGACGACATACTGAAACCGATTTTTAGGAGTGTCCTCAATCCGCCGCAAATCCCTTATGGTGTCAAGGCGTTCTTTTGTCAGAAGGTCCCTGTGAATCAACAGCACAAATTCGGAGATGTCGACATCTCCATGTGTGTTGAAGCCAGGTTCTGTTGGATCACCCAGGCCACCCTGTCGAAGTAAGTTCTCCATAACCTCAATGTTTCCATCCACCGACAATTGCTTTATTTTCATTGACTTCATAGGTATTTGCTTGGTCGTTGAAAGCGGTATCTTAAGGATGGATTCGGGAGCCCCAAGCTGCTTTGAGAAATGCCCAAAGTACTGACCATGATTGGTCAGTATTTCATGTACATCAGGAAAACATATGTTTTACTTGTTCACACTTTTCTATACTTTTCAATTCTTTTCAGAAAACAATTAGAAAAAGTAAGAAAAAGAAATCCCTCTTTCTTTTTTTTTTACTTGCTGAACTGCCAAAAAAAGTACAGGATAAGTAGAGTATCAAATGACCAAAAATGGACAAAATAAAATGACCAAAAATGGAAATATCGGACCAAACCTTATTTTTTGGTCCGAAAATTACCATATATGGTAATAAATCGGACCAAAATTTCAAAAAATCGGACCAAAATCCAAAAATTTCCCCAGAAATATGCAGAAAAAGAAGAGGGGATGTCTTTTTGCAAGTAGTTGGTTCTTTTCTGAAAGGGTTCTTTATTCCCTTGCTGAAAGTGATAAAAGAATAGAAAGTATAAATAAGTAAAACATAGGTTTTCCTGATGTACATGCCAGGTAAATGCCTCACACCGTGGAGTGAGCTCCTTCTTGGGTATACAGTGGTCATAAGTGCCCATCAGATGGAACTTTAATAAGTCAAATTCGTTGAAGGATACTGGTGAAGCCAATGGCAAAGGGTTGCGAGGGTCTACGTTCCATAGGGCTGCAGAACACCGCAATGCGTCAAGATTTTCCACACCAATAAGTGGTATTGCTGTAGCAGATGTAGTGCTCACAAAAGATGAATGATGAGCAATTGTCAGTTCCGAGGTCTTGAAGTTGATATCAAAATTGTCATATGCCATGGCCACTTTGAGTGAGCACAGACTTTTCCTGATCTTCCACACACTGTCATTCGACATTGATTTCACAGCCCATTGGATGGATTTGATACTAATTGACAGCCCAGCATGTGCCAGCACCTCCATTACACATTGAGGTACATTGGCAGAGTGGATAAACATCCCAATGATCCCTTGTAGGTGGTTACAATTTTCGTTCGCACTCTGTAGGATGATACTGATGCACACAACTGATTTCTAGTATTTCAAGCAGTTCATATAAGTATCTTGTGTACGGCGTGTATTAATTAACTGAGGTATAGTAGTAACTTACAATGACTCGAAGAGCCATGTTCCATGCTGATATGTCCTTGCCCGATCTCTTCTGAGGCCTCCTCTCATCCTCTTGTTGGATACCTGAGTTGCTGTCATCTCCAACAGCCTCTGTGTTTTCTTCAGCCGCCTCATCTTCACCAAGGTCTCCCAGGAGTTGCTCAGATATTTGAAAAAGCTCAGACAGGTTGACACTGTTTGGGTTGACCATGACAGACAAGTGGCATTCATCAAGTACCCCTAGCAGAGTGAAAATGATTCCCCATAGAGACAGGGCCAGTAGACGCATCTTCCCCACAAGCTGAGGCATGAGAGTGAGTTCAATTTGTTCCGCTGTTGCAGTGCTCACACTGAAGTGAAGTCCATTCTTTTTCTTCGTCATCTCCCCTACCTCTGACTGTGGTGTTGACTGTGTGACTTGGAGAGCCCATGTAGATACAGACAGAGATGTGGTTGTGTGACTGAGAAGATGAGCATAGGTCCACAGCATCGCGCTCCAGGTCTTCCCAAGCCAATTGAACCCCAAGATCTTGCCCAAGATCATCCAGGTTGCACCACGAGAGAACACTAGTTGTTACGATTTCTGTTCTCTGACTTGGTTGTACGATTACGATACGATCTGGTGACTCGCGCTTCTTGTCTCTTATCTTGCATCTTGCGCCTCGGCGATAGGATAGGTCGTTGTACACTTCTTCTTGTCCACTGACCATTCCTGAGGCCCGCATGACCCCGTGGAATTCCCTCATACTATACGTGGTCTCTCCCTTTGTTCACGTTCTGGGACTCTTGACTCATGATTGCGCCATATGTTTGTTATTCACAAACATCCTGTACTAGTATATAAGTCGCGCCCTACCTAGCTTGTACGGTAGACTTGACTTCTTGTGTAATACCACATCGTCTTTGCCTCACGAATGCTTTGACTCGCCTTTGCGCTTGAGTCCCTGCTTTAGCTCGCCTTTGCGCTTGAGCCCTGCCTTCCTACTATTGCACTCGGTTCCAGGGAAACCGAGTGACACTTGTGCATCATCGAACTGAGTCTTAATCGACTCGCGCTCTTCCAATCCCGTTGACTTAGCGTGGTACACGTCGTACCTAACGCCCCTGTGGTGGCATTACATTAAGTCAAGTCTCTATCAGTGGCAACTCATAGTCGTAGCCGATCCCAGTTCCAAGCAGAATACATCAACCGATACAGTGACGATGAGCTTTCCGATAAAGTCAAAGGAGCCATCGTCTGGAAAGAACACGAAGGGGTAGAAGGATATTTCCTCTTTCACCCCAACACCCAGAAGTACCGACAGGTCCACTATCTTGAGGATCTACGACAGTGGGCATATATCGATTACTCTGCAAAGAAAGGCCAGTGGTATACTATTAGCATAGTACCTCAGGCACTCGGAGTCAGACCTCTTACAACCCGCACTACCTCAGGCATTGCCATCGACGACGATCCTCCATCACCTAGCATCTCCGTACCTACAACCAATCTACCCTTCCCAACGACACACTTTCCAATCTACGTCATGTCCCAGACCCAACAGGCTTCGGCTAGTACGACTCTCACCAGTGGTGGAGGAGGAGCCTCCGGAGCATCTGGCTCTGGAGGAGGAGCACCGAATCTGCCCAGTGGAAGCGCGCCAGTACCACCATCTGGTGGCGGTGGCGGTGGCGGTGGCGGTGGCGGTGGCGGTGGCGCCGGTGGAGCGCCAGGAGGAGCCGCGCCTATCGCACCAGCCCCCGGAGGGAACGGACGTCTAGGAGGAAACCCTCCTCCCGAGTTCACGGGAGTAAGAGACGAGAGTAAGGCGTTCCTACGAGCATTCTTCCTCTACAAAGGAATGAACCCCACCGTCGACCAGCTCTCTATCCCGGCCTCGCGAGCCATGACCTTCCTGTCATATATCCAAGGCCCACTAGTGAACGACTGGGTAGATGAACAGGCACAATGGTTGGACGAGCAGGTTGCTGCAGGAGTTAATCGCAACAACGAAGTCCTATGGACTACCGTCAGAGACCGATTCGTGCAAGCATACACCGACACCTCAGAGCAGGCCAATGCACGGAAGGCGCTTCAGACCCTTACTATGAAAGGAGACATTGACACGTATGTTGCGACATTCCAAAACCTCGTCACAAAAGCAGGGTATAACCCCGACAAAGCCACGACCCTGGAGTTGTTCCAGGATGGACTACCTAATCAGTTAGTAGTCAACGCTGTCCGCTTCCAGCACCCTGTCAATTGGGAGCAGTGGAAAGCGGCCGCCTGTTTACAACAAGCTGAATATCTCATTTTGAAGGACCGCCTCAGTAAAGGCAAATCTCAGCGAAAGAAGGGTGGCCAGAGTCGAGAGCAGTGGGTCCAAGCCCTCAAAGGAACCCGCGACCCCAACGCCATGGATGTTGGACATGCCAGAGCCTCCATGGCTCTCACCGATGCCGACAAAGCCTCCCTTCAGAAGGAGGGACGATGTTTTAGATGTCGTGCGCAAGGGCATATCTCGCGTAACTGTCCTCAAAAGGGCATGCGAGTGGCTACCGCTACATCTGCCATGGCGCCAACCTCCATGCCCTCACGACCATCAGCCGCGACTCCCTCGGGTTCAGGTTTACCAGCTCCTGCCATCTCTTCTTTCGCCATACAATCTAGTCACGTACTATCGAACGAAGAGCAGGCGGATCTACAGATCGCAGTGATGAAGGCACAGACCCAGGATGTACACGACCTCATGGTAGAAAAGTTATTCGGACGAGAGGATTTTCTCGACGCTTGAACCCGGCGGCCTGGGCTAGAGCTTTAAATTTGAACATGTACACTAGCAGATACCGATCCATGCGAATCCCAGTTCTTTTCAAATCTGCACACGCAACGGCCAAACGACAAGTCCTCATCGACTCTGGAGCTACCGACAACTTCATATGCTCCTCACTTTTGAAACGACTCCAAATCGGGACAAGGGACGTTACTCACCCTATCCGCATTTGGAATGTAGATGGCACCCACAACCAAGATGGTGCAATCACACAATATACCGACCTCACTGTGAGAACGGGGAAAGAAGAAAGGACACTTCGCTTCCTAGTCACCAATCCAGGAAGGGATGAAGTGATCCTAGGATACCCTTGGTTTACGGCCTTTGAGCCTGTAATCAAATGGGGAGACGCGACGCTGAACGAGGAATTCCAGCCGGTTGTCGTCTCGAGTCTTCACTTATCAGACGAAGCCACACCCATAGAAGCTTCTATTCGGGTGTTGGAGACGTATGAACTCGACGAGGAGGCATGGGAGCAACTCATGGATGAGGAGCGAGAACCTCAAATTGCATTCCTAAGAAAAACCACAACTGCCTCCGAGCTAGCGCAGCAAGAAGCAGCGAAGAAGAAGGAGCGCACGTTCGAAGAGATGATCCCAGAGGAGTACAGACGCCATCGTAAAATCTTCGACGAAGAAGCGTCTCATCGATTTCCCCCTTCCCGTCCCTGGGATCATGCTATAGACCTCCTTCCCACCGCCCCCGCTTCGCTGGACTGTAAAGTCTACCCACTCGCACAGAATGAGCAGGAAGCCCTGACGACCTTCCTAAACGAACAACTTGCAAAGGGGTATATCCGTCCATCCAAGTCACCATACGCATCCCCCTTCTTTTTCATCAAGAAGAAAGATGGCAAGCTACGTCCCGTCCAAGACTACCAACGGTTGAATGAGCTTACAGTTCGCAATCACTACCCCCTTCCTTTAATCCCTGAGCTCGTTGACCGTATACGGAACGCGCGCCTGTACACGAAACTCGACATTAAATGGGGGTACAACAACGTACGAGTCAAAGAAGAGGACGAGTGGAAAGCCGCATTCAAAACTAATCAAGGGCTGTATGAACCCCTCGTCATGTACTTCGGACTCACCAACTCCCCCGCTACATTCCAAGCAATGATGGATGCCATTTTTCGACCCCTTACCCTGACAAACGAAGTAATTGTCTACATGGATGATATCCTGATCGCCACGCCCCTTGACTACCCTCATCATTGCACCATAGTACACGAAGTTCTCCGCTTATGCGAGGAACACGATCTCTATATCAAACCTGAGAAGTGCGAATTCGAAGTGCTCAAAGTCGAATACCTTGGGCTAATCATAGGCCACGGGAACCTACGGATGGACCCCTGTTAAAGTACGGGGCATCCGAGAATGGCCAGCCCCAAGGAATCTCCGCGAAGTACACGCCTTCCTCGGGTTTTGCAACTTCTACCGACGATTCATCCGTGGTTTTTCCGCTCTTGCGCGACCCCTACACGACCTTACCCGCAAAGACACACCGTGGCACTGGGGGCAACGAGAGCAAGACGCATTCAACAACGTTAAGCGTAGCATTGAACACGAACCTACGCTTCTATTCCCCGACCTCACTAAGCCATTTGAATTAGAGGTTGACGCATCTAACGTTGCCATCGGAGCCGTACTTAATCAGCTCGGCCCGGATCAGAAACTCCATCCCATCGCATTCCACTCCGAATCCTTTAGTCAGGCGGAACGCAACTACGACATCTACGATAGAGAGCTACTAGCAGTAGTCAAAGCCCTATGAGCATGGCGCACCTACCTAGTCGGCTCCCCTCACAAAATTATCATCCATACCAACCACGCCAACCTTCAATATTGGAAGGAACCCAGAAAGATCAGCAGACGAGTTGCGCGCGAATTCCTGGAACTCTCCGAGTATGACTTCCTTCTGAAGCACGTCTCCGGAGTCAGGAACAGTCGTGCGGATGCCCTGTCGCGAAGAGCAGACCACGTGGCACATGAAGAGGACAACAATGACATTATTGTCCTCCCCGCAGATCACTTCCTTCGAGCGACAGAAATGTCCATGCACGACATGGATATTTGGACCCAGATATCACAGAACCTCGATGAGAAGGATGTACTGCGATGGGTCGAACCCCACAACCTACGAAAAGTGGGAGGACTGTGGTGGAAGAACGACGCGTTAGTTGTCATGGGCGACAACGACCTTAAACGGGGGGTAATCACCTTTTTCCACGATACGCCTGCCATGGGACACCCAGGAATCGCAAACACCTACGAACTGCTACGACGCGACTACTGGTGGCCCAACATGCGCAAAGATGTAGAAGACTACGTCAAAGGATGCGCGACATGCCAGGCGAACAAGATCAACCCTCACCGTCAAAAACCACATCTGTTCCCCATCACCACAGACCCGAATGCTGAACCATTCGAGGTAGTCGCCATGGACTTCATCACTAAACTCCCTCCATCAAACGGATACGACTCCATACTCACCATCACAGACCACGACTGCTCAAAGGCCTCGATCTTCATCCCGTGTAACGAGTCAATCACAGCGGAAGGGGTGGCGCGTCTCTATCGCGTGATGACAACTTGCACGACGACAACCGATGGCACGAAGATGGCACGACAACGGTACGACGATGGCAGGATGGCACAACAACAATGTGACCACGGTGTGAGTCAACTGGGTGAAGACGATGGCAATGGCCATGCAATGATGGCGTGGCCACGACTACGACCACAACTACATCAACTACCATGACCGCAACCACAACCACAACGAAGCTGACAATGAAGCAGCAGCAGAGGGGACGGCGGGGGAACAACAAGAATGGTGACGCGATGGGATTGGCAATGGCAGTGAGGGGGATGGCAACAGCAGAGGCAGCAGTTCTACTTGATACCTTTCTACCTACTTAATTATACTGTACTTTTTTAACCACTTGACAAACTTATGTATACTTAGATTTTACTTCTGCTTAATGACTGGTTCACTAAGCAGAAAATAAGCTGCTTGAGAGGCTTAGAATGGGCTTAGAGTAAATAAGCACTCAATAAGCACTCTAAGCCCACTAAGATTTTGGGATATTTTCCTGATGCAAAGGTGCCTTCTTCCGCTTGGCCCCACTGCCATTCAGTGTCCTTTCTTGTCAGTCTGTTTAGCAGGCATGCGTGTGTGGCAAATCCCTTGATGAAGAGGCAATAAAAGTTGCAGAAGCCGAGGAATGACCAGACTTGTTTGACCGTGGTGGGTGTTGGCCAGTTGCAAATGCTGGTGACTTTGATGGGGTCTATGCGAGTTATCCCCTTTTTAAGGATTACCCCCAGGTAATTGATGGATGGGGCGCCGAAGATACACTTTTCTGGTTTGAAGTACAAGTCATGGTCCTTGGCAATTTGGAGGATATCACGTACAGCCACAACGTGGCCCACTTTGCCATTCCGGGATGCAATGCCTATGTCGTCCATATATATGCAGATTGTGGTGCCTAGTGCTTTGTGTTTGAGGATGGTGGGGCCACATATGTAGTCCATCATGGCCTGGAAGGTGGCAGGTGCATTAGTGAGGCCAAAGGGCATAACCATTGGTTCAAAGAACCCATAGCGCGTTTTAATGGCTGCCTTCTCCTCGTCGCTGTCTTTGATGCAAATGTTGTTATACCCCCAGCGGACATCAAGTGTGGTGTAGATGTCCACGTTACCCAAGTCTGTGATGAGATCTTGTATGAGTGGTAGGGGGTATTGGTTACACATGGTGAATGAGTTGATCTTCTGGTAGTCCTGGACTGGTTGTAGTTTCCCATCCTTCTTTTTGACAAAGAAAAAGGATGATGCTTAGGGAGACTTTGACGGGCAGGTGTATCCTTTCTTTAGTTGTTCATTCAGGAATGTCTGGAGGGCCTCATCTTCTTCATGTGACATGGGGTAGATCTTGCAGTCAATGGTGGCTGGGGCATCCTTTGTGAATTAGATGGCATGGTCCCAAGGCCATGCAGGCAGAAAGCGGTGCGATTCTTCTTCACTGAACACTTGAGCAAAGTCTGCGTATTCTTCTGGTATTGCCGTACTGCTGGTGTATTGCTGTGCCTTTATGGCAAGATCAGTGGCCAGAGTACGTGCTTTAACTCCTTCCAATTCCTCGTAAAGCTCTTGTATGGCTTGTTGTTTTTCTTTGTTGGTGAATCCATCCAACTCCGTAGGGGCAAATGCAATGGTCACCTCCCAATTTGTAGGGTGCCTCGTTCGGAGTACTACTGGGTACACGTCCTCCTTGATGACTGCATGCTGCCAACTGATTTGTGGCTTGTAGGCAGCCAGCCAGGGGTAGCCAAGGACGATATCTTCATCTCCCATGTCAGTGATTAGGAAACGCATCGTTTTGCAGTTCCCCTTGGTTTGTGCTTTGAGATCTACGCAGTGCATGATTAGCCCTGCTTTATTCTTGGATTTATCAATGTTCCATATCTTTTTGGGGTTCTCTGGTTCCTTAAGGCCAATCCCCATCTGTTTTGCAAACGTGGGTTTAATGAAGCTGTTTGTTGCTCTGGAGTCTACTAGTGCTTTTACTTTGGCCATGTTGTAACTTGTTTGAACAGAAACTGGAATTCTCAACAATCGATAGCATGTGATTATTACTGAGTTACAATGGAGTGCCCTCACCCAGGCCAATGGGTTCAGGCATTTGGAAAACCCTCTTTTCCCCATAATTCTTGAAGGACCAGGTCCTTTACTTCATCTGGCGCTCCCACTACTCCTTGGAGCCAATCTTGAGCTTGTTGTTGTGGGGTCACTGTGGTGTGTGCTTCTATTCTTGGTTCTTGCACGTAGTAGTCCGTTTCTGACCTCCTACTGCTGCTTCCTTGCACATTATTGTGATGCTGTGGACAGTCACAACTGAAGTGTCCCTTTTGGTTGCATGTGTAGCAGATCACTTCCCTTGCATATTGGGGAAACCCCCTCCCTCTTCCTCGTCCTCTAGGTCCTCCTCTCGGGGGATAGGGTGGCTTCTGTCGGTCTAGTATGAACTCTGCTCTGGCCAGTCTTGCCTGGGTGTCTTCGGCTTGCATGCCTCACGCTCGTGCCCTATCTGCGGAGGTGTCCATTGCGTTGGGATCGTGGTATTGGAGGTTTCTTGGTGCCCAACCGCTTTGAGGGGTTCCCCATTGGCTAGGGTGTGGGGTAGTCTTTGGAGCAGGATGGTTTTAACAAATTAAGATGTGCCTGTAAGTGCAGGTACTGTTGTTGCTTCTTCATTGTGGCCTGTTTCCATGCTTCAAACGTGGCGGGTTTATACTGCTCATAGACCTTGGTGAACAGCGCTTTGGGCAGTCCTGCTGTGAAGAGGTCCAGCATTTGGGGGGCGTTGAGGTGATAATCAGCCTGACAGGCTAGTCGTTCAAAGGTGGCCACATAGCTGTCAATATCTCTGTCCTTCATGTGGATGCCCTTGTGTAGCTCCATCTGTGCTTGTTCCTTCTCCATGGTGTTGGTGAATCGCCTGGTGAAGGCGTGGAGGGTTTCATCCCAGATGTTATGATTTTCTCTTGTTACGTCTTCTCTTGCGCCTCCCTTATCTCGTCTCTCATATTCACTGTATGTTTATGATATGACCCATTGTCACGCACTTCCCGGCTTCTATCTCGTGCCTTATGCCTTGGCGATAGAATGGCCAGTCTTATGCTTCTTTTCATCTGCTGACCATTTCTGAGGCACGCGTCGTCCTGCGGGATTCCCTTGTACTATATTCAATTCTTCCCTTTGTTCACGCTTTAGGACTGTTGACTCACGATTGCGCCATGTGTTTGCCTATCGTAAACACCCTGTACTAGTATATAAGTCACACCCTACCTAGCTTGTACGGTAGACTGGACTTCTTGTGTAATACCACGTTGTCTTTGCCTCACAAACAATCCTTGACTCGCCGTTGCACTTGAGTCCACACCTTCGCTCACACTTACACTTGAGCCCTAACTTCTTGCTATTATCCTCAGTCCCAGGGAGACCGAGCGATACTTGTTCACCACTGAACTGAGTCTTAACCGACTCGTGCCTCTCCGATCCCATTGACTTAACAGGGTACACGTCATACCTAATGCCCCCATGGTGGCGTTACATTAAGTCAAGTCTCTCACAGTGGCGACACTCAGTCATAGCCGATCCCAGTTCCAGGCAGAATACATCGAACGATACAGTGACGACAAACCCTCCAATAGAGTTAAAGGAGCGGTTGTCTGGAAAGAACACAAAGGAGTGGAAGGCTATTTTCTCTTCCACCCAAACACTCAAAAATACCAACAAGTCCACTATCTCGAGGACTTGCAACAGTGCGCGTATATCGACTACTCAGCAAAGAAGGGCCAGTGGTACACTATCAGCATCGTACCCCAGGCTCTGGGCATTGGACCCCTTACAACCTGTACCACTTCAGGCATTGCTATTGACGACGACTCTAATTCACCAAGTGTCCCTGTGCCCACGACAAACCTACCCAACCCAACAACATATTTTCAGACCTACACCATGTCCCAGACACAACAAGCTTCGGCCAGTACGACTCTCACTAGTGGTGGAGCTGGAGGAGGAGGACCTTCTGGGAATCCCAGCTTGGGAGGAGGAGGAGCACCGAACCTGCCTAGCGGTGGTGCCCCGGCCGCACCCAGTAGTGGTGGCGGTGGCAGTGGTGGTGGCGGTGGTAGTGGTGGCGGCGGCGGTGGAGGAGGCGGTGCCCCAGGAGGAGCTGCACCAATGGCACCCGCACCCTGGGGGCAACAGACGGTTGGGAGGAAACCCCCCTCCTGAGTTCATGGGAGCAAGGGACAAGAGCAAAGCTTTCTTGGTCGCATTCCAACTGTACAAAGGAATGAATCCCACCGTCGATCAGTTGATTGTCCTGGCCTCTTGAGCCATGACATTCCTCTCATACATCTGAGGCCCACTTGTAGACGATTGGGTAGCTGAGCAAGCCCAGTGGTTGGACGACCAGGTTGTTGCTGGAGTAAACCGCAACAACGAGGTCCTATGGACCACCATCTGAGATCACTTTGTCCAAGCATATACCAACACCTCTGTACAGACCAACGTGTGTAAAGCCCTCCAGACCCTTACTATGAAGGGAGAAGACATCGACACATACATCGTGATGTTTCAAAATGTAGTCACAAAAGCTGGGAATAACCCCGACAAAGCCACGACACTGGAGTTATTCCAGGACGGGCTACACAATCAGTTAGTAATCAATGCTATTCGTTTCCAGCATCCTGTCAACTGGGAACAGTGGAAAGCAGCAGCCCGATTACAACAGGCTGAGTACCTTATCATCAAGGATCGCCTGGGCAAGGGAAAACCACCATGCAAGAAGGGTGGCCACAGCAGGGACCAGTGGGTCCAAGCCCTCAACAGAACGCGCAACCCAAACACCATGGATGTTGGACGCGCCCGAGCCTCTGTGGCTCTCACCGACACCGACAAAGCACAGCTTCAGAAGGAGGGACGATGTTTTAGATGTTGTGTGCAAGGGCACATCTCGCGTAACTGCCCTCAAAAAGGCGTGCGAGTGGCTGCGTCTACATCTGCCATGGCGCCAACCTCCCTGCCCTCGAGACCACCAACCGTGACTTCCCTGAGTCCAGGCCTACCAGCTCCTGCTGTCTCTTCTTTCGCCATACAATCTAGTTGCATACTATTGAATGAAGAGCAGGCGGATCTACAGATTGCAGCGATGAAGGTGCAAACCCAGGAGGTACGAGACCTCATGGTGGAAAAGTTGTTTGGACGGGAGGATTTTCTCGACGCTTGAACCCGGCAGCCTGGGCTAGAGCATTAAATTTGAACGTGTACACTAGCAGATATTGATCCATGTGAATCCCAGTTCTCTTCAAATCTGCACACACAACGGCCGAACAACAAGTTCTCATTGACTCTGGAGCTACCAACAATTTCATATGCTCCTCGCTTCTGAAACAACTCCAAATCGGAACAAGGGATGTCACCCACCCCATCCACATTTGGAATGTGGACGGCACCCATAACCAAGATGGTGCAATCATGCAATACACAGATCTCACCGTGCGAACAGGAGAAGAGGAGAGGACACTTCGCTTCCTGGTTACCAACCTCGGAAGGGACGAAGTGATACTGGGATACCCTTGGTTCACGGCCTTCGAGCCAGCAATCAAGTGGGGAGATGCGACGCTGAACGAAGAGTTCCAGCCAGTTGTGGTCTCGAGCCTTCACTTGTCAGACGAAGCCACGCCCATGGAAGCTTCCATTCGGGCATTGGAGACGTACAAATTTGACAAGGAAGCGTGGGAGCAACTCGTGAATGACAAGCAGGAGCCCCAGATTGCATTCCTACGCAAAACCACAACCGCCTCTGAGTTAGCACAGCAAGAAGCAGCGAAGAAGAAGGAGCACACATTTGAGGAGATGATTCCTGAAGAATACAGATGACACCGTAAAATCTTCAGCAAAGAAGCGTCTCACCAATTTCCTCCCTCCCATATCTGGGATCACACAATAGATCTCCTCCCCAACGCTCCCGCCTCGCTAGACTGCAAAGTCTATCCGCTCGTGCAGAATGAACAAGAAGCCCTGACCACTTTCCTCGCTGAACAACTTGAAAAAGGATATATTCGTCCATCTAAATCACCCTACGTGTCCCCCTTCTTCTTCATAAAAAAGAAAGATGGCAAACTCCGCCCTGTCCAAGACTATCGACAACTCAATGAACTCATCGTCCACAATCACTATCCACTCCCCCTAATCCCAGAACTCGTCGATAGAATATGTGACGTGCGCATATACTCAAAACTCAATATCAAGTGGGGGTACAATAACATACAAATCAAACCTGAGGACGAATGGAAGGCCACATTCAAGACAAATCAAGGGCTGTACGAGCCTCTTGTCATGTACTTTGGACTCATGAACTCTCCCTCCACTTTCCAAGCTATGATGGATGCGATCTTCCAACCTCTCATCCTCACCAATGAAGTAATCGCCTACATGGACAATATCCTAATCGCCACATCCCTTGACTACCCCAACCACCACACCATCTTACATGAAGTTCTCCGCTTGTGCGAAGAACACAACCTTTACATTAAGCCAGAGAAGTGCGAATTTGAAGTGCTAGAAGTGGAGTACCTTGGGTTGATAATTGGCCACGGGAACCTGCATATGGACCCCATTAAAGTACGGGGCATCCGGGAGTGGCCAGCCCCAAGAAACCTCCGTGAAGTGCGTGCCTTCCTCGGCTTCTGCAACTTTTACCGGTGGTTCATTCACGGTTTCTCCACACTTGCACGCCCCCTACACGATCTCACCCGCAAGAACACACCGTGGCACTGGGGACAAAAGGAACAAGATGCCTTCAACAGTGTCAAATGTTGTATTGAACGTGAACCCATGCTACTGTTCCCTGACCTCACAAAACCATTTGAACTGGAAGTTGACGCATCCAATGTTGCCATCGGAGCTGGTACTCAATCAGCTCGGCTTGGATCAAAAATTGCATCCCATTGCATTCCACTCAGAATCCTTCAATCAAGCAGAGCGCAACTACAACATTTATGACTGAGAACTGTTGGCCATTGTCAAGGCCCTACGTGCATGGCGCACGTACTTAGTTGGATCCCTGCATAAGATCATAATTCATACCGACCACGCCAACCTTCAGTACTGGAAGGAACCCAGAAAGATCAGTCAACGCGTAGCCTGCGAATTCCTAGAGCTTTTGGAGTGTGACTTCCTTTTAAACATATTTCCAGTGTTACATTCGGCCCGGAAGTGGACACTGACGCCCGGGAATGACACCACGTCAGCAGTACATCGTCATGGACTTATGAGATCAGTCAGCCGGGTAAGCTCCGGCACATGTGATTGTGTACGATAACAGATCGGATTACAATTGGTACAATAACGACTTGTGACTCATTCCTAGGATAGCGGTATTAGGGTTCACGCTACTTACGCTATTGGCTAGGATAGTTTGGAGCGGCGCTTGAAAGCCTGCGAGTATCTGTATAAGTAGTCGAGTGCGAAGACCAGGATCGCCATCTTGGTCTTCTTCAATACCACCACTCTTCGTTGTCCCTTCTCTCCTAAGGGCTCCTCCCCCTTGTTAAGTGAGTGGCTCCAGCATATCCCCTTAGACCAGGGATCCCCGTGAGCTTATCCTGAGTTCCCCTCCGTGGGCAGTGGACGCGTATCCGATCGGCACTATTTGTCACAAGACCTACCTCTACTACAACGAACGCGTAGGATGACCCTACGGATACATCTACATCCTCGACCACCCTACTTGGACCTCTATTATACCTATCGAAGACCCTCCTGTGGGGATACCGCAACTCGAAGACATCCACGGGTTTATCGCATTGAACGGAGACCTAGTCCCGCACCCAGCTGAGTACCCAGACGCCCCTTCCAATCGCCTCTGGTTCAAGTCGTACAGGATCGCCACAGCTACCGAGGCCTAAGTCAGGCAAACGTCCGTGGTAGACGTAACATCCAGAGCCAGGAACAGTTGCGCAGATGCCTTGTCGCAAAGAGCGGATTATGCGATCAACAAGGAGGACAACAATGACGTTATTGTCCTCCCCACAGAACACTTTCTTCAAGCGATGGAGATGTCCATGCATGATATGGACATCTGGACCCAAATATCGCAAAACCTTGATGAAAAGGACGTGTTGCGATGGGTGGAGCCCCATAACCTGAAGAAGGTAGGGGGGCTGTGGTGGAAGAACGATGCGTTAGTTGTCATGGGCAACAACGATCTTAAGCAGGGGGTAATCACCTTTTTCCACAATACACCAGCCATGGGACATCCTGGAATTGTGAACACCTACGAACTACTATGATGTGATTACTGGTGGCCCAATATGCACAAGGATGTAGAAGACTACGTCAAGGGATGCGCAACATGTCAAGCAAACAAAATCAACCCCCACTGTCAAAAGCCACACCTGTTCCCCATCACTACAGACCCGAACGCCGAACCCTTTGAAGTCGTCGCTATGAACTTCATCACTAAGCTTCCTCAGTCAAACGGATACGACGCTATACTCATGATCACCAACCACGACTGTTCGAAAGCTTCAATCTTCATCCCCTGCAACGAGTCAATCACAGCAGAACGAGTGGCACGACTCTACCTCCACCACGTATACCCACATTACGGCATCCCCCAAAAGATTATTACAGACCGAGATCCCCAGTTCACCTCTGCCTTATGACCAACCTCTGCAAGGTCCTAGGCATCCGCCAAAACATATCCTCTGCCTATCATCCACAGACTGACGGGCAATCCGAATGCACCAACCAATGGCTAGAGCAGTATCTCTGGCACTGGAGTAATGTGCAGCAGGATAACTGGGCCAAAGCCCTACCGGTTGCCCAGTTCGCACACAATGCCTGGCCTAATGCGACAACAAAAGAATCCCCCTTCTCGCTCATCATGGGGTGGGAGCCGCGCACCATGTGGACACCAAAACCCATGTCTTCCCCATCAGTCGACCAATGTATGGAAGAAATGGTCATCAGATGACAACATGCACAAGATTGCATCAAGCATGCGCAAGAACAGATGGCAAAACGGGGAAAAACATGATTCATCCCTTATCGAGAGGGGGCAATGGTCTGGCTGGAAGGGATGAACCTCCGAACCTTCTACCCCACCGCAAAGCTAGCCCCGAAACGCCATGGCCCGTTCTGAGTCAAGCGGGTCCTATCGGATGTTTCATACAAGTTAGAACTCCCCAACACGTGGAAGATACATCCCGTGTTCCACGCAAATCTCCTCACCCCATATAAGGAGATGGAACTGCATGGTGCAAACTTCGCGCGCCCTCCCCCTGATCTGATTGATGGAGAAGAAGAATTCGAAGTGGAGTGCATCCTACAATTGAGAACCCACAGACGAGGGCGTGAACTTCAGTTCCTCATCCAATGGAAGGGCTTCCCAATAAGTGACAGCACGTGGGAACCACTAGAAAATGTCCAACATGCGCCCGACCTAATCACTGACTTCTATCACCTAAATCCTACTGCCAAAGGGGCTGGACGAAAGATATAAGATACACCTCACTTATGCCCCACCTACTTCATTCCTCTTCCTCCACTCTACCATGACTACCACTCCCATCATCTCTACTGTCCAGACTTGTCGCCCCGTCGAGATTATTCTCGAGAATCTGACCGTTCCCTTGCAGGACTTTGGTGTCCCCTCCAAACCTGAGGGTCGTATGCCATACTCTGTAATCCCTGACTTGCCGCCCCTTCCCATCCTTGCTCTTGCTACCACAGCTCTTACCACATTACTTGAAGAACTCACTCCCCCCGCCAAATCACCCAAATCCCCAGCACCACCGCAACCTCTACCCATCATCATCCCTTTCTCTGTCAACACACCCATCACCGTCCACGCACCAGCCACACCCACTGACCCGCACGAAGCTGTCATTGCTGCAACCCCACCCCCACTGCTATCACCTCCCTCTGTCCTCGCTGCCCACATCCCGGTCCTGCCATTCCCTGCTGGAATGGATCACACCTTCACACCCATTCCTCAGACCTGAATCGTCGAACCTGACCCCGTCCTTGCCCGTCTAGACAACGAAGAGGAGGACAAGGAGAACAGCAACCCCGGCATCCCATTCTTCCTTAACAATCCCAACTCTCCAACCTTTTTCCCACTCTTAGTCGGGGATGCAGGCTGTCCCAAGCACACCGCGCAGTATATTTACTACCGCCACAATTACCAAGAGGTAGTCAGAACCATGGGGAGGGGACATCCCTGCTATGCCTTGCAAGTTTTCCTGAATGAAGTTTACACCAGTCAGCTGGCGCAGCACATCACCAACAACCAGCTCAACATGTTCCATCCCCACGACCCCCACACCATTGTCCTGAATGAAGTCCTCGTCGAACTTCATAACCCCTGTCTCCATGCCAACATTTCCCATCTCCACAAGTGCCTCACACGTCGAGACGCAATCCACGTCTGTCAGTCAGATATCCGATGACTGGAGACCGAGCTGACGCGAGATCAATTCCATCTCAATATGGACTTCTTGTCAGTTCGGAAGTGTCTCCAGTATGCTCGGGCCGTCCCCCTCATTGCCGACAAGTACGCTGAGCTTCACGCGAAGCCGGTGCATCCTCGAGGCTCACCGGAGCCTATCCCTCTCACCCCTCGCGATGCCAAACCCAGCAAGATGCCCCGCCTCCGTGGGGAAGGCAGCAGGCACAAACGCTGGTGCTTCCAGTGCAGGTCGACAGAGCACCTAGTGGCTCAGTGCCTGGAGTGGTGGGCCAAGGAGCCATGTCAGTGGTGCGGGAGTCGAGCTCACAGGCTTGATGTTTGCCTTATCCATCAACTCTCTCCTATGACACCCGCGCACGTGGACCCAGACAACTGCCCTCGGTGGTGCGGTAAGTGTCTGCGGTACGATGCCACTCACGAGGAGATCAAGTGCCCCCTGTATGAGCATTGTCCGAACTGTGGAGAGAGTGGGCGGTTCATGTTCCTGCGGCGTCATAAGTGCCCGCACTCCCCATCCCCCGAATTGTCTAACATACCCATCAAAGAAGATTACAGGTACACCAGTGGCTTGTCGAAGTTGTGGCGACTTCAAATCTGATGGGGGGGTAATGTTACAATTTTCTCTTGTTATGTCTTCTCATGTGCCTCCCTTATCTCATCTCTCATATTCACTGTACGTTTACGATCCAACCCGTTGTCATGCGCTTCCCGGCTTCTATCTTGCGCCTTATGCCTTGGCAATAGGATGGCCAGTTTTATGCTTCTTTTCATCCACTGACCATTTCTGAGGCACACGTTGTCCCGCAGGATTCCCTTGTACTATATTTGATTCTTCCCTTTGTTCACACTTTAGGACTGTTGACTCACGATTGCGCCATGTGTTTGCCTATCGCAAACACCCTGTACTAGTATATAAGTCACGCCCTACCTAGCTTGTATGGTAGACTTGACTTCTTGTGTAATACCACATTGTCTTTGCCTCACGAACAATCCTTGACTTGCCATTGCGCTTGAGTCCACACCTTCGCTCGCACTTACGCTTGAGCCCTAACTTCTTGCTATTATCCTTGGTCCCAGGGAGACTGAGCGATACTTGTTCACCACCGAACTGAGTCTTAACTGACTCGCACCTCTCCAATCCCATTGACTTAGCAGGGTACATGTCGTACCTAACGCCCCCGTGGTGGCGTTACACATCTGGTCTTCCATGTGAATCTCCTCACACCATATAAGGAGATGGAGTTACATGGTGCAAACTTCATGTGCCCTCCCCCAGATCTGATTGACGGGGAAGAAGAGTTCGAAGTGGAGCGTATCCTGCAATCTCGATCTCATGGACGAGGGCACAAACTCCAATTCCTCATCCAATGGAAGGGCTTCCTGATAAGTGATAGCACATGGGAGCCCCTGGAAAATGTCCAACATGTGCCCGACCGTATTGCTGACTTCTATCACCTAAATCCTACCGCTGAAGGGGCTGGGCAAAAAGATATAAAGTACACCCCATCCACATTCCATCAGCCACATCCCCCTTCCTCAGCTCTACCATGACTACTACTCCTGTTATCTCCACAATCCAAACCCGCCATCCCATCGAGATTATTCTCGAAAATCTGACCGTTCCCTCACAGGACTTTGGTGTCCCCTCCAAACCCAAGGGTCGTACGCTGTACTTTGTGATCCCTGACTCACCACCCCTTCCCGTCCTTGCTCTTGCTACCACTACTCTCACCACATTGCTCGAAGAACTTACACCCCCCACCGAATCACCCAAATCCCCAGCACCACCACAACCTCTACCCATCATCGTCCCCTTCTCCATCGACACGCCCGTCACAGTCCACGCACCAGCCACACTCATTGACCCGCACGAGACTGTCATTGCCGCAACCCCACCCCCACTGCTATCACCTCCCTCCATCCTCGCTACCCACATCCCAATCCCACCATTCCCCGCTGGAATGGATCACACCTTCACACCCATTCCCCAGACCTGAACCGTCGAACCTGACCCTGCCCTTGCCCGTCTAGACGACGAAGAGGAGGATAAGGAAAACAGCGACCCCGGCATTCCATTCTTCCTCAACGATCCCGACTCTCCGACTTTTTTCCCACTCTTAGTTGGGGAAACGGGCGGTCCTAAGCAAACAGTGCGGTATATCTACTACCACCACAATTACCAGGAGGTCGTCAGGACCATGGGAAAGGGACATCCCTGCTATGCCTTGCAGGTTTTCCTGAACGAAGTCTACACTGGCCAACTGGTGCAGCACATCACTGACAACCAGTTGAATATGTTCCACCCACATGACCCTCGCGCTATCATCCTGAATGAAGTCTTAGTTGAGCTTCATAACCCCCGCCTACACGCAGACATATCCTGCCTTTGCAAGTGCCTCACACATCCCGACGTGTGAGGCACTCGCCAGTCGGATATCCAACGACTAGAGATGGAGTTGACATGGGATCAATTCCATCTTGAGTTGGACTTCTTGTCAGTCCAGAAGTGCCTTCAGTATGCTCAGGCTGTTCCCCTCATCGCTGACAAATACGTGGAGCTTCATGCGAAGCCAGTACGCCCATGAGGCTCACCGGAGCCTACTCCCCTTGCACCTCACGATGCTGGGCCCAGTGAGATGCCCTGCCTCCATGGTGAAGGCGGTGGGCGCAAGCACAGGCGCTTCCAGTGCAGGTCGACGGACCACTTGGTGGCTCAGTGCCTGGAGCGACAGGCCAGGGAGCCATGCCAGTGGTGTGGAAGTCAGGCCCATAGGCTTGACATCTGTCTCATCTGCCGACTATCCCCCATGATGCCTGCGCATACGGACCCAGACAACCACCCTCGGTGGTGCGGTAAGTGTCTGAGGTACGATGCCACTCATGAGGAGATCAAGTGTCCTCTGTACGAGTGATGTTGGAACTGCGGAGAGAGTGGGCAGTTCATGTTCTTACGGCAACACACCTGCCCACGCTCCCCATCCCCTGAGCTGTCTAATGTACCTATTGAGGAGGACTATGGTTACACGAGTGACTAGTCAAAGTCGTGGCAACTTCGAATCTGAAGGGGGGGTAATGTTACGATTTTCCCCTCTTCCTTCACTTTCGTGCTTCATCACATTCACCCTGTATGTTTGCTGTACTTTTACAATATGATCTGGTCTCATGCGCTTCCCGGCTTCTATCTCACGCCCTATGCCTGGGCAATAGGATGGCCAGTCTTACGCTTCTTTTCATCCGCTGACCATTTCCGAGGCACATGTCGTCCCATGGGATTCCCTTGTACTATATTCGATTCTTCCCTTTGTTTGCGCTTTAGGACTGTTGACTCACAATTGCGCCATGTGTTTGCACGTTGCAAACACCCTGTACTAGTATATAAGTCATGTGCTACCTAGCTTGTACGGTAGACTTGACTTCTTGTGTAATACCACATTGTCTTTGCCTCATGAACAACTTCTGACTTGCTGTTGCACTTGAGTCCACGCTTTTGTTGATAAGTGACCCTTGCGCACTTAGCGGCTCAAAGGACGATCAGATATGGACTGCTGTAGATAAGATATACAGGACTCATGTAGATTAGATTATTATTATCACACAATCTCGGACTTATTGTATTTACTTATCTATGACATCACCTATGATATCACTGTAGACCATGACATCACAGGATCTGGACTTTGCATTATATTTAACGCTCTTATGCTTTCCCTTTCTTCTATCTTTATTATGATGTCATTATGATATCATTAGTCTAGATTCTCCTTGTACCCTTGACCCTTGTTCTCAGAACGTCCACTCCTTTGCCCATTTGTAGAACAATAACCCTTATACCTACTGTGACTCTGTGTTACTAGCATCACCCTGTATTTTGTATAAGTAGTGCAGCTTGTACGCTCCTGGTCCACATCAGTTCTCATCTGTTGTGTGCCAGGTATGTCTCCTCTCCTCTAATAACATCAGTTCTCATCTGTTGTGTGCCAGACACCCTCTGCTTCACTTGCAAGAACTATCTCTGTTGCTGCTTCCAGTCACCCTCTATATCTCACCACAGTCTCCTCTTGTCACTGTGAGTATAGTCCCTATGTGCACTGTTCATCAGCTTTCACTCGCACTTACGCTTGAGCCTCGACTTCCTACTATTATCCTCGGTCCCAGGGAGACTGAGTGATACTTGTGCATCATCAAACTGAGTCCTGACCGACTTGTGCCTCTCCGATCCCGTTGACTTAGCACGGTACACGTCGTACCTAACACCCCGTGGTGGTGTTACACTGACGTTCATGACAGATCTCCTCCCTGAGCTTGGTGATCTGCTGCCCTTCCTTGGCTCCGGGGCAGTAGGAGTTGCATTTGTCCTTGATGCACTTGATGGCATTGGCCTGCTCAAGGTGTATGACGCACTGATGGTGCATGCTGCCAATCTTGTCGAGCTCCTCCACCTTCTTGCGCAGCTCCTCTTCCTTGGCCACATACCCTGCGTGGAGACAGCGGTAGCAATGCACCTCCGCTGTGACCGTCAAGTCGTTCATGGCCATGAGGGCCATGTCCACTGACTCCCGATAGTTGCTGTTCTGGTCGAGGAAGATAAGGTCCCCATCGTTGTAGGTGGGAGTGGGGTCATCGTAATTGGGGGCGGCATGCACTGACTTTCCGTACTGTTGAATGCTGCCCTGGCAGTACCCTAGGACGAAGGGGTCCACCGAAAAGATGAGCTGCATATAGTGAGCTGGGTGCAACCGGCCCTGAGTGTCATGAATCTGGAAGGGGATGTAATGTACTCCCCTGTTGTGTTGGAACCTGTGCAGTGGCGGTGTTTCCACCTGCTGTCAGGAAACCGGACTATGTTCCTCCACATGGTAGTGGTGTATTTTGGGTCACTACGATGCCAGAAGAGTGAGAGGTTCCCCATCAGTGCTGCATAATGGCGGGGTTTCGTCATGAGTTTTGGTGAGGTGTGTCCCATAGGTGAGGTGTGGGTTGAGGGGGCAATGTTCCTCTGACAAGTACCGGTCGTAAGCTCAATCCTCTTGAACCTGAGCTCCATCTTGACAGGATGGAGGTCTTGTTTGCACATAGCCTTGGGGAGACTGAGATTGAGAAGTTGCCACTGTAGGGGTTGGCGAAGGAAGGAGGGATGGTGCAGGGGTAGCAGGATGACTGAGTCCTGGTTGAAGGGGCTTGGGAACTGACAGGGGTGACGATGGAGGGGCATCCTGAATGATGATGGTGGGCTGGACGGAGATGGGGAGTAGGTCGCCGAGGACATAGTGTACTTGGACTGGGGAAGAGGACATGAGTGGATGGGAGTGTAGGAGTAGGAGATGGGGATGTCTCTTGGGAGAAGGTCACGCTTACCTGCACTTCCCTGGTGGGGTTTGAATGTTTGAACTCCCATAGAGCTTCGTCAGCGAAGACGTCATCCTTCAAGACCCACTGATTATCGGAATCAGGGTATCCATGCCATTTGACCAAATACTGCAGTTTCTTTGTTCTGCCGAAGTGCCAAGAGTCTAGAATCTTTTCAACTTTGTATTCTTCTTCACCATCAATCAGGTCTGGTGGCGGGCGCTGATAGTTGGGGCCGTGTGTGGGAGTTTCACAGTACGGAGTCAGAAGGTCTGTGTGAAACACTGGATGGATACTCCACTGCATGGGAAGTTCCAATCGATAGTTGACTGCAGACATCACCTGGACAACCTTAAAGGGGCTGTGTCTCCTGGGCACAAGCTTCGTGGTTGGCTGGTTGGTATGTAGGTGGCACCCTTTGAGCCATACAAGGTCCCCAATTTGGTATTTGGGCGTATCTTTGTGTTTGATCCACCCCTGCTGCGCTTTCTTCATCAGTTCCTGGGCGCACAATCTAGCCTCTTTGAACTGTTTGTGTTGATAAGTGACCCTTGTGCACTTAGCAGCTTGAAAGGACTATCGGATATGGACTGCTGTAGATAAGATATACAGGCTTATGTAGATTATATTATTATGATCACACAATCTCGGACTTTTTTCCTTATCTATGACATCACTGTACAATGACATCATATGGACCACACTGGACTTGTTATTGTACTATGCCTTTGGACTTCCTGTTGTTATATCCTTATTGTGATGTCACTATGATACCATACTTTGTCTAGACTTCTATTGTACTTATTGTTGTAAGTACATCCCTTTGTTTCTGACCCACTATTGTTCTGGGTTTTATTGTAGTTCATCTATTGTATTGCGCTCTTATTGTACAAGTGCATCATTGTCACTAGACTGTATAAATAGTGTAGCTTGTACGCTCCTGGTCCACATCAGTTCTCATCTGTTGTGTGCCAGGTATGTCGCTTCTTCTCCTATGTAACGTCAGTTCTCATCTGTTGTGTGCCAGACTACCATCTGCTTCACTTGCTTGATAACACTCTGTTGCTGCTTCCAGCCACCTTTGATATCTCACCACAGTCTCCTTTGTCACTGTGAGTATCATCCTATATGTGTGCTGTTCATCAGTTTGATGCAGAGTGCTATCTGTGGGATAGGGGAAGGTCGATCGATCCAATCAGCACGCGGATTATACCCCATTAGGATGTTAAAGGGGGACTCCCATGTGGATTCGTTGGGCCAATTGTTATGTGTAAATTCCGCCATGGGGAGATAGTGTGTCCAGTCGTCCTACCGTTCGTTTATGTCACAACTTCGTCCACTATGCTCTTGCCTTACGACTCTCTTATCTTGTCTCACGTGTTCCCTGTACTTTTATGATATGATCTGATGTTCCGCGCTTCTTGGCTTCTATCTCGCACCTTGTGCCTCGGCAATAGGATGGCCAGTTTTACGCTTCATTTCATCCGCTGACCACTTCTGAGGCACACATTGTCCCACGGGATTACTTTATACTACTTTAAGCTTGTCCCTTTGTTTACGCTTCAGGACTCTTGACTCACGATTGCACCATGTGTTTGTCCTTCGCAAACACCCTGTACTAGTATATAAGTCGCGCCCTACCTAGCTTGTATGGTAGACTTGACTTCTTGTGTAATACCACATCGTCTTTGCCTCACGAATGACCTTCGACTCACCCTTGCACTTGAGTCAACACTTTCGCTCGCCTTTGCGCTTGAGCCCTGCCTTTCTACTATTATCCTTGGTTCCAGGGAAACCAAGTGATACTTGTGCATCACCAAACTGAGTCTTGACCGACTTGCACCTTTCCGATCCCGATTGACTTAGCGAGATACACGTCGTATCTAACACCCCTGTGGTGGCGTTACATTAAGTCAAGTCTCTCACAGTGGGGACTCATAGTCGTAGCCGATCCCAGTTCCAAGCAGAATATATAGACCGATACAGTGATGATGAGCTTTCCGATAAAGTCAAAGGAGCCGTCATCTGGAAAGAACACGAAGGAGTAGAGGGCTATTTCCTCTTTCACCCGAACACTCAGAAGTACCGACAGGTCCATTATCTCGAAGATTTACAGCAGTGGGAATACATCAATTACTCCGCAAAAAAGGGCCAGTGGTACACAATCAGCATAGTACCCCAAGCCCTTGGTGTTGGACCCCTTACCACCCGTACAACCTCAGGCATCGCCATTGACAACGACCCAGATTCACCTAGTGTCCCCGTGCCTACGACAAACCTACCCACTCCAACGACACACTTCCCAACCTACGTCATGTCCCAGACCCAACAAGCTTTGGCTAGTACAACCCTCACCAGTGGCGGAGCTGGAGGAGGAGGACCCTCCAGAGCATCAGGCCCAGGAGGAGGAGCACCAAATCTGCCTAGTGGCGCTGTCCTGGTACCACCCAGTGGTGGCAGTGGGGGCAGTGGTGGCGGTGGCAGTGGCAGTGGCAGTGGCAGTGGCAGTGGCACTGCGCTGGCAGGAGCCGCACCGATGGCACCCACACTCAGAGGAAACGGACGGCTCGGGGGAAACCCTCCCCCCGAGTTCACGGGAGCAAGAGACGAGAGCAAAGCTTTCCTACTCGCGTTTCAGCTGTACAAAGGGATGAACCCCACTGTCGACCAGCTCACCGTCCCAGCCTCGCAGGCCATGATGTTCCTATCCTACATTTGAGGCCCGCCAGTAAACGACTGGGTGGCAGAACAAGCACAATGGTTAGACGATCAAGTTATGGCCAGAGTCAACCGCAACAACAAGGTCCTGTGGACTACCATCAGAGATCAGTTTGTACAAGCTTACACCGATACCTCAGAACAGACCAATGCGCATAATGCGCTTCAGACCCTCACTATGAAAGGAGGAGATATCGACACATACGTTGCGACATTCCAGAACTTCATCACGAAGGCGGGGTACAACCCCGACGAAGCAACAACGTTGGAACTATTTCAAGATGGGTTACCTAATATCAGTTAGTGGTCAATGCTATCCGCTTCCAGCACCCTGTCAATTGGGAGCAGTGGAAGGCAGCGGCTCAGTTGCAGCTAGTGCATACCAGGGGTTTTCAAACCCCTGGGGGTTGGGGGTAAGGGTATGAAAGGGTAAGGGTAAGGGTTGGAAATCTCATACCCTCCATAAACCCCTGACCCTTACTCAAGGGTCAGGGGTTTTGAAGGGTTAGGGAAAGGGTACTATGAAATCTCAGATTTCACCTCTGAGGGGTACAAGGATCAAAAGTCAGACTTCATGAAGTGTCTTCCATCTATGATACCAGTTTTTTGTCCCTTAAAAGATATTGTGGACACTGTATCATTAACAGTATCAAGTGAACCCTTGACCAAACCCTGGGGGTTGGGGTAAGGGTATGGAAGGGTAAGGGTAAGGGTTGGGAATCTCATACCCTCCATCAACCCCTACCCTTGAGAAGGGTAAGGGTTTTGGAGGGTAAGGGTAAGGGTAGCAACAAAAATACCCCAGGGTTACCCCTGGTATGCACTAGTTGCAGCAGGCTGAATACCTTATTCTTAAGGATTGCCTCAGCAAGAGCAGACCCCAACGAAAGAAGGGTAGGCCCAAGCCAGGACCAGTGGGTCCAAGCTCTCAGCCGGACACACAACCCTAATGACATGGATGTTGGACACACCCGAGCCTCCGTGGCCCTCACCAATACTGACAAAGCCCAGCTTCAAAAGGAGGGACAATGTTTTAAATGCCATGCGCAAGGGCACATCTTGCGTAACTGTCCTCAAAAAGGCATGCGAGTGGCTACCGCTGCATCTGCCATGGCGCCAACCCCCGTGTCCCCGAGACCATCAGCCGCGACTCCCTCGAGTTCAAGTTTACCAACTCCTGCCGTCTCTTCTTTCGCCATACAATATCCAGTCACGTACTATCGAATGAAGAGCAGGCGGATCTACAGATTGCAGCAATGAAGGCACAAACCCAGGAGGTACGAGACCTCATGGTGGAAAAGCTGTTTGGACGAGAGGATTTTCTCGACGCTTGAACCCGGCAGCCTGGGCTAGAGCATTAAATTTGAACGTGTACACTAGCAGATATCGATCCATGTGAATCCCAGTTCTTTTCAAATCCGTACACGCAATGGCCGAACGACAAGTCTTGATCGACTTGGGAGCTACCGACAATTTCATATGCTCCTCACTTCTAAAACGACTCCAAGTCGGAACAAGGGACGTCACCCACCCTATCCGCATCTGGAATGTAGACGGCACCCATAACCAGGACGGTGCGATTATGCAATACATGGACCTCACTGTGCGAACAGGAGAAGAGGAGAGGACGCTTCGCTTCCTGGTTACTAACCTAGGAAGGGATGATGTGATCCTAGGATACCCTTGGTTCATGGCCTTCAAGCCAGCAATCAAGTGGGGAGATGCGACGTTGAATGAAGAATTCCAGCCAGTCGTAGTGTCAAGCCTTCACTTGTCAGACGAAGCCACGCCCATGGAAGCTTCCATTCAAGCGTTGGAGACATATGAACTTGACAAGGAAGCATGGGAGCAGCTCATGAACAACGAGCAGGAGCCCCAGATCGTGTTTCTGCACAAAACCACAACCACCTCTGAGTTGGCGCAGCAGGAAGCGGCGAAAAAGAATGAGCGTACATTTGAAGAAATGATCCCGGAGGAGTACAGATGCCATCGCAAAATCTTCGATGAAGAGGCGTCTCATCAATTTCCTCCCTCCTGTCTCTGGGATCACACGATAGACCTCCTTCCCACCGCCCCCACTTCGCTTGACTGCAAGGTCTACCTGCTCACGCAGAATGAACAGGAAACTCTCACTACCTTCCTCACTGAACAACTCAAGAAGGGGTACATCCGCCCATCCAAATCACCCTACACATCCCCCTTCTTCTTCATCAAAAAGAAAGATGGGAAGCTCCATCCGGTCCAGGACTATCGGCAACTAAACGAACTCACTGTTCACAACCACTACCCTCTACCCTTGATCCCCAAACTCATTGACCGAATACACGATGCGCGTCTATATACAAAACTTGATTGAATGGGGGTATAACAATGTGCAAGTCAAGCCAGAGGATGAATTGGAAGGCCGTGTTTAAGACCAACCAAGGGTTATACAAGCCCCTCATCATGTACTTTGGACTCACCAACTCCCCCTCCACATTCCAAGCCATGATGGATGCGATTTTCCGACCCCTCATCCTTACCAACAAGGTGATTGTATATATGGACGACATCCTAATCGCCACACCTCTTGACTACCCCCGTCATCATGCTGTCGTACACAAAGTTCTCTGCTTGTGTGAAGAACACGACCTTTATATCAAACCAGAAAAATGCAAATTCGAAGTGCTTGAGGTAGAGTACCTTGGGCTAATAATTGGCCATGGGAACCTGTGTATGGACCCTGTTAAAGTACAGGGCATCTGGGAATGGCCAGCACCGAAGAAACTTCACAAAGTACACGCCTTTCTTGGTTTCTGCAACTTTTACTGGCGATTTATTTGCGCCTTCTCGGCGCTTGCACGCCCCTTGCACGACCTCACCTGCAAAGATACACCATGGTGTTGGGGGTAGAAAGAACAGGACACTTTTGACAACATCAAGCGCTGTATCGAACGAGAACCCACACTGTTATTCCCCGACCTCACAAAACCATTCAAATTGGAAGTTGATGCTTCCAACGTCGCTATCAGAGCCGTCCTTAACCAACTCAGCCCGGACAAAAAACTACACCCCGTCGCATTCCATTCTGAATCCTTCAGTCAGGCAGAACACAATTATGACATTTATGACCGAGAATTACTGGCTGTTGTCAAAGCCCTGCGTGCATGGTGCACGTACCTAGTTGGCTCTCCCCATAAAATTATTATCCACACTGATCACGCCAATCTCCAGTACTGGAAGGAGCTGAGAAAAATCAGTCGACGAGTCGCGCACGAGTTCCTTGAACTTTCGGAGTATGACTTTCTCCTGAAACACATCTCTGGAGCTAGTAAAAGTTGCACGGACGCACTATCAAGAAGAGCGGATTACGCAACCCATGAAGAGGACAACAATGACGTTATTGTCCTCCCTGTGGAACGCTTCCTCCGAGCGATGGAAATGTCCATGCACAATATGGATATTTGGACCCAGATATCGCAAAACCTTGATGAGAAAGATGTGTTGTGATGGGTTGAGCCCCACAACCTGAAAAAGGTGGGGGGGCTGTGGTGGAAGAACGATGTGTTAGTTGTCGTGGGCGACAACGACCTTAAATGGGGGGTAATTACCTTTTTCCACGATATGCCAGCCATGGGACACCTGGGAATTGCGAACACCTACAAATTACTACAACGCGACTACTGGTGGCCAAACATGCGCAAGGACGTAGAGGACTACGTCAAAGGATGTGTGACATGCCAGGTGAACAAGATAAACCCCCACCATCAAAAACCACATTTATTCCCCATCACGACAGACCCAAACACCGAACCATTTGAGGTCGTTGCCATGGACTTCATCACGAAACTCCCCCCATCAAATGGATACGACTCCATACTCACCATCACAGACCACGATTGTTTGAACACTTCAATTTTCATCCCGTGTAACGAGTTGATCACGGCAGAAGGAGTAGCGCGCCTCTACCTTCACCACATATACCCACATTACAGCATCCCCCAAAAGATCATCATGGACCGAGACCCCCGATTTACCTCCGCCTTTATGACCAATCTCTGCAAGGTCTTAGGTATCCATCAAAACATATCCTCTGCCTATCACCCTCAGACCGATGGACAGTCAGAGCGAACAAACCAGTGGTTAGAGCAAAACCTTTGGCATTGGAGCAACGTGCAGCAGGACAATTGGGCCGAGGCCTTACCGGTTGCCCAATTTGCGCACAACGCTTGGCCTAATGCGACTACAAAAGAATCACCCTTCTCACTAATTATGGGACAGGAGCCACGCACCATGTGGACACCAAAACCCACATCATCCCCATTGGTCGAACAACGCCTGGAAGAAATGGTTATCAGACGACAACACGCACAAGATTGCATCAAACACGGGCAAGAACTGATGGGAAGACGGGGCAAGATACGGTTTATCCCCTATCAAGAAGGCGCAATGGTCTGGCTAGAGGGCACGAACCTCTGGACCTTTTACCCCACTGCAAAGCTTGCTCCAAAGTGTCACGGTCCATTCCGAGTCAAACGGGTTCTCTCAGATGTCTCATATGAATTGGAACTCCCAAACATGTGGAAGATACACCCGGTTGTCCATGCAAACCTCCTTACACCATATAAGGAGATGGAGTTACACAGTGCAAACTTCACGTGCCCTCCCCCTGACCTGATTGATGGAGAAGAAGAATTTGAAGTGGAGCGCATCCTGCAATCTTGGCTCCATGGCCGAGGGCGCAAACTTCAATTCCTCGTCCAATGGAAAGGATTCCTGATAAGTGATAGCACGTGGGAACCCCTTGAAAACATCCGACATGCCCCTGACCTCATCACCGACTTTTATCACCTAAATCCTACCGCCGATGGGGCTGGACAAAAGATATAAAACACGCCCCATCCGCACCTTGCCCAACCAAACCCCCCTTTCTCTGCTCCACCATGACAACCATTCCCATCATCTCTACTATTCAGACCCATCACCCTGTCGAGATTATTCTCGAGAATCTGACTGTACCTTCGCAGGACCTTGGTGTCTACTCTGAGCCAGAGGGTTGTATGCCATATTCTGTTATTCCTGACTCGCCTCCCCTTCCCGTCCTTGCACTTGCCACCTCCGCTCTTGCCTCGCTAGCTGACGAAACCCACATCACCCAAGTCGCCTGAATCCCCCCCGACCCATCATTGTCCCATTTTCTATCGACACACCCGTCACTGTCCATGTACCTGCCACGCCCACCTATCCACCTGAGACCACTGACTCCCTGACCCCACCACCACCATTATCACCCCCCACTGTCCTTGCTGCCCATATCCCGATCCCATCATTCCCAGCCAGGATGGACCACACCTTTACACCTATCCCTCAGACTCGGGTAGTCGAGCCCGACCCTGCCCTTGCTCTCCTAGACGATGAGGAAGATAAGGAGAATAGCGACCCTGGCATTCCCTTCTTCCTTAACGACCCTGCTTCTCCCACCTTCTTCCCGCTCTTAGTTGGAGAGACAGGCACTACTAAACAGACAGCATGATACATCTACTATCACCATAACTATCAGGAGGTCGTCGGAACCATGGGAAAGGGTCACCCCTGTTACGCCTCGCAGGTCTTTCTCAATGAGGTCTACACCAGCCAACTGGCGCAGCATATCACAGATAATCAGCTAAACATGTTTCATCCTCATGACCCCCGCGCCATTGTCCTTAATGAGGTCTTGGTTGAGCTCCACAACCCCCGCCTCCACGCCTGACATCTCCTGCCTCTGCGAGTGTCTTATGCGGCGAGATGCCATTTGCGTTTGCCAATCGGACATTTTACAATTGGAGACCGAGTTGATGTGGGACCAGTTCCACCTTGACATGGATTTCTCATCTGTATGGAAGCGTCTTCAGTACGCTCGAGCTGTTCCCCTCATCACGGACAAGTACGCTCAGCTTCATGCAAAGCCAGTATGTCCACGAGGCTCACCGGAACCTATCCCCCTCGTGCTCCGCGATGCTGGACCTAGCGAAATGCCCTGCCTTCACGGGGAAGGTAGTGGGCGTAAGCGCAAGTGTTTCCAGTGTAAGTCGACAGAGCATCTGGTGGCTCAATGTCTGGAGCGACGGACTAGGGAGCCATGTCAGTGGTGCAGAAGCTGGGCTCATAGGCTTTACATCTGTCTCATTTGTCGACTCTCCCCCATAACTCCTGCACACGTGGACCCGGACACTCGCCCTCGGTGGTGCGGGAAGTGTCTAAGGTATGACACCACTCACGAGGAGATCAAGTGTTCCATGTACGAGATGTGCTGGGACTGCGGGGAGAGGGGGCACTTCATGTTCCTGCGACGACACACTTGCCCACACACCCCATCCCCTGTACCAGCTAATATCCCTGCCGAGGAGGATTATGCTTACACCAGCGACTAGTCGAAGTCATGGTGACTTCAATTCTGACGGGGGGTAATGTCACAACTTCGTCCACTATGCTCTTGCCTTACGACTCTCTTATCTTGTCTCACGTGTTCCCTGTACTTTTACAATATGATCTGATGTTCCGCACTTCTCAGCTTCTATCTCGCACCTTGTGCCTCGGCAATAGGATGGCCAGTTTTACGCTTCATTTCATCCGCTGACCACTTCTGAGGCACGCATTGTCCCACGGGATTACCTTGTACTACTTTAAGCTTGTCCCTTTGTTTACGCTTCAGGACTCTTGACTCACGATTGCGCCATGTGTTTGTCCTTCGCAAACACCCTGTACTAGTATATAAGTCGCACCCTACCTAGCTTGTATGGTAGACTTGACTTCTTGTGTAATACCACATCATCTTTGCCTCACGAACGACCTTCGACTTGCCCTTGTGCTTGAGTCAACGCTTTCGCTCGCCTTTGCACTTGAGCCCTGCCTTTCTACTATTATCCTTGGTTCCAGGGAAACTGAGTGATACTCGTGCATCACCAAACTGAGTCTTGACCGACTCGCGCCTTTCCGATCCCGATTGACTTAGCGAGATACACGTCGTATCTAACGCCCCTGTGGTGGCATTCCAGTTTACCCAGAATCATAGGTATTGTTCCAGCCACTGATTTGTGCATTTGGATTGACCATCTGTTCTGGGATGGTATGTGGTGGAAATGTTTTGCTCAATTCCTAAGATCTTGCAGAGTTCACAAGTGAATTTGGATGTGAACTGGGGGTCTCAGTCACTGATGATGCACGCCAGTAGTCTGAATCAGGTGAAGACATGTTTTACGTACAGGGCTGCAGTTCCTTCTGCGCTTATCTCTTCTCAACACAGGATAAATATCACCACTTTGGAGCAGTCATGGTCTGTCACTGTCAGTATGGAGTTGCAACTGTCTGCTTCAGGTAGCTTGGTGATGAAGTCTAGAGCTATGGTCTCAAATGGGGTGGCTTCTGGTTTCAGGAATATTGGTTGTACAGGGGCGTGTGTTGTGTGGTTGTTGACTTTGATTCGTTGACAGTCAGCACATCCTTTGACATAATCTTGTACCTCTTGCCATAATTCTGGCCACCAATAGTATCTTTCGACCATCTTGATCGTTCGGCTAATCCCAGGGTGTCCATGTACTGGTGGGTCGTGATGTGCCTGGATGATATGCCTCCACTCATACTGGTCTCTGGTTACCACGCATTGTCCATCTTTGTACCACATGCCTTTGATCTTCTTTAGCTTGTGTGGGTCCACCCATCATCTGACCATGTCATCATTCTGGGTGTATACTGGGTTTGTCGGTTGCATTTCTGCAATCATGAAGGTGTTTCCAGTGCACGTGGGGTTGTTGGTGGTATCGACTTCAGCGGAACTGTAACATGTTCATTGTCATGTTCCCCTTGATTGTAGTCTGGTCGTTGGGATAGGGTGTCGGTGCATCCATTTGCCATTCCCTTGATATGGTGAATCTCTATGTCATATTCCAAGAGTTCGAGTACTTCCCTGGCTACCAGTCTGCTAATCTTCTGTGGTGATCGCCAGTATTGTAGGTTCATGTGATCGGAAAATACTTTGATCTTGTGTGGGGATACAGTGAGGTATTGTCTCCAGTTTCATAATGCCTTGACAATTGCCAGTAGTTTGAGGTCATAGATGTTGTAGTTTTGTTCCACGGCATTGAGTGTGTTGGAGTAGTAGGCAATGGGGTGCCATTTGTTGTCTGCTGCTCGTTGGAGAAGTACCACTCCTACCACATATCCTGAGGCGTCAACTTCTAGTTTGAAGGGTCCATCTAATTCCGGGTGTTTGAGCACTGGTTCTTGGGTTACGAGTTCTTTGAGTTTGTCAAAAGCCTGTTGTTGTTCCGTTCCCCAAGTCCATTCCATGTCTTTGCATGTGAGTTTGTTGAGTGGTCATGCATAGATGGCAAATTTCGAATGAAAGTGCAGTAAAAGTTGCAAAACCCTAGGAATGATCGCACCTGTTTGATGGTTTTTGGGGTGGGCCACTCTTTTATGCCCGAAATTTTGACAGGGTCCATGCAAATCACCCCCTTTTCAATGATTACCCCCAGGTAATCGAGGGACAAAGAGTGAAAGGTGCATTTCTCCAGTTTCAGGTATAAGTCGTGTTCCTCCTGTAATGTCTACCACGGACATTTGCCTGACTTAGGCCTCGGTTGATGCGGCAATCCTAAACAATCAGTACCACAGGCAGTTGGTAGGGGTGTCTGGGTACTCAGCTGGATGAGGGGCAAGGTCCCCATTCAATGTGATGAATGCGTGGATGTCCTCCAATTGAGGAACTCCTGATGGAGGGTCTTCGACAGCGACGATGCTAGTCCAGGTGGGGTGGTTGACGATGTAGATATAACCATAGGGTCGTCCTACGCGTTCGTTGTAGTAGAGGTAGGCATGATGGCAAACTGATCCAGTCGGATATGCATCCACTGCCCACAAGGGGAACTTGGGATGAGCTCACGGGGATCCCTGGTCTAAGGGGATATGCCGGAGGCGACTCAATTCAAAGGGGGAGGACCCTATAGAGAAGAGGAGACAACAAAGATGGTGGTATTGAAGAAGACCAAGATGGCAATCCTGGTCTTCACACTCGACTACTTATACAGATACCCACGGGCTTTCAAGCGCCGCTCCAAACTATCCTAGCCAATAGCGTAAGTAGAGCAAACCCTAATACAGCTATCCTAGGAATGAGTCACATTGAGTCATGATCCGATCCATTATCGTACACAATCACATGTGCCGGAGCTTACCTGGCTGACTGATCCCATAAGTCTATGATGATATACTGCTGACGTGGTGTCATCCCCGAGTGTCAGTGTCCACTTCTGGGCCGAATGTAACATCACCCCCTTTTCAGGATCGGGCACCAGACCGACCGTGGCAGATCTCCTCTCGGAGGTGCGTGATCCGCTGTCCTTCCTCGACTCAAGGGCGGTAAGAGTCCCACTTGTCTTCAATGCATTTGATAGCATCGGCACGTTGGAGGCGTATAACGCACTCCTGGCGCAGTTGTCCAATCTTGTTGAGCTTGTCGATCTTCTTCTTCAGCTCCTCCTCCTTGGCCACGTAACCTGCTTGGAGGCAGCGGTAGCAGTGTACCTCCGCTGTGACTGTCAGGTCGTTCATGGCCATACAGGCCAGGTCGACCGACTCGTGGTAGTTGCTGTCCTGGTCCAGAAAGACCAGGTCGTTGTCGGTGTAGGGGGTCACTACACGGTCGTAGTTGGGCTGGGCCAGCACCAACTTGCCATATTGCTGGTCGCTGCCTCGTCGGTAGGTGAGGACAAAGGGGTCCACCGTAAAGACGAGCTGCGTATAGCGAGCTGGGTGCAATCGGCCCTGAGCATCGTGGATCTGGAAGGGGATAAAGTGGACTCCCCTGTTGTGATGGAACCCACATGGTGGCGGAGTTTCCACCCAAGATCTGGAAACTGGACTGTGTTCCTCCAGACGGTAGAGGCGCCATTTCTTGGATCGCTCTGATGGCGGAAGAGTGAGACATTCCCTGTTGGTGCTGCATAGCGGCGGGGTTTCGTCGTGAGTAGTGGTGAGGTGAGTCCCATATGTGAGATGTTGGTTGAGTGGGCAATGCTCCTGCGACAGGTACCGGTCGTAACTTCGATCTTCTTGAACTTGAGCCTTGTCTTGACAGGACGGAGGTCTCGTGGGAACATAAGCTTGCGGAGACAGGCTTCGTGTGACTGCTGTTGTAGGTGTTGGTGAAGGAAGGAGGGATGGAATGGGGGTAACTGGACAACTGGGGCTGGGTTGAACGGACTGGGCAGGCGACAGGGATGGTGATGGCGGGGCATTCTGAATGATAACACTGGGCTGCACTGAGATGGGGAGCAGGTCATCGAGGGCATAGTGGACTTGGACTGGGGATTGGGACATGAGTAGATGGGAGTGTAAGAGAGGGAGATGGGAACGTCTCTTGAGAAAGTCCTGTGCTTATATGTGTTTCCCTGGCAGGGTTTGAACATTTGAACTCCCTTATCGCTTCATCAGCGAATATGTCATCCTTCGAGACCCACTGATTATCGGAGTCCGGGTATCCACGCCACTTGACCAAATACTGCAGTTTCTTTGTCCTGCCAAAGCACCGAGAGTCTAGAATCTTCTCGACTTTGTATTCTTCTTCGCCGTCAACCAGATCCGGTGGTGGGCACTGATAGTTGGGGCCATGTGTGGGAGTTTCACAATAGGGAGTCAGAAGGTCCGTATGGAACACTGGGTGGATGCTCCACTGTGTGGGAAGTTCTACACAGTAATTGACTGCGGACATCACCTGAGTGACCTTAAAAGGGCCATGTCATCTGGGCGCAAGCTTTGTGGTTGGCTGATTGGTACATAGGTGGCGTCCTTTGAGCCACACGAGGTCTCCGATTTGGTACTTGGGCGTATCTTTGTGTTTGATCCACCCCTGCTGCGCCTTCTTCATCAGTTCCTGGGCGCGCGTTCTAGCCTCTCTGAACTGTTGGATGCGAAGTGCTACCTGGGGGATGGGGGAAGGTCGATCAATCCAGTTGGCGCGTGGGTTATATCCCATGAGGATGTTAAATGGGGATTCCTTTGTTGACCATTGGGCCAGTTATTGTGCATGAATTCTGCCATTGGCAGATATTGTATCCAATCATCTTGCTGTTCGTTGACCCAGAACCGCAGGTATTGTTCGAGCCATTGGTTTGTTCGTTCCGATTGGCCGTCTGTCCTGGGATGGTAAGCCGTCAAGATGTTCTGTTCAATTCCGAGTATTTTTCACAGTTCGCGTGTGAATTTGGATGCGAATCGGGGATCCCTATCACTGATAATGCACACTGGTAGTCCGAATCGGGTGAAGACATGTTTCACGTACAGGGCCGCGGTGCCCTCCACGCTTATCTCTTCCAGGCATGGGATGAATATGGCCGCTTTAGTGCAGTCGTGATCTGTGACTGTCAGTATGGTGTCGCAGCTGTCTGCTAATGGCAATTTGGTGATGAAGTCCAAGGCTATAGTTTTGAATGGCATCGCTTCCGGTTTCGGGAATATGGGTTGCAGTGGGGCGCAAGTAGAGTGGTTGTTGACCTTGATCCATTGGCAGTGCGCACCCCTTGACATAATCCTTTACCTCTTGTCGTAGGCCGGGCCACCAATAGTATTGTTTGACCATCTTGATTGTTTGGCTGATTCCGGGGTGTCCATGGACTGGTGGGTCGTGATGGGCTTGGACGATGTGTCGTCGTTCGTATTGATCTCCCATGACTACGCGTTGTCTGTCTTTGTACCACGTGCTTTCAATTTTCTTCAGCTTGTGCAGGTCGACCCATCGTCTGATGATTTCCTCATCTTGTGCGTACACTGGGTTTGTGGGTTGCATTTCAACGATTGTTATGGTGCTGTCTGGTCTGGTCTGGTCTTCCGTGGTGTTGATCTCTGCAGCTCTGACAAAGATATGGTCTGGGAGTACTGTGACTTGTTCATTGTCGTGTTCCCCTTGGTCGTAGTCCAGTCTTCTAGACAGTGCGTCCACTCGTCCATTTGCCGTGCCTTTGATGTGATGAATTTCTATGTCGTATTCTGAGAGTTCAAGTACTTCCCTGGCTATGTGTTGACTGATCTTTTGAGGGGATCTCCAGTATTGCAGGTTCATGTGGTCCGAGAATACTTTGATCTTGTGTGGTGATCCTGCGAGGTATTGTCTCCAGTTGCGTAAGGCTTTGACTATGGCCAGTAGTTCCAGGTCGTAGATGTCGTAATTCCGTTCTGCAGTGTTGAGGGTATTCGAATAGTATGCGATAGGGTGGTGTTTGTTGTCTTCGCCTCGTTGGAGTAGTACTGCTCCTACTGCATATCCTGATGCGTCGACCTTGAGTTCAAAAGGTTTGTCCAGTTCCGGGTGTTTGAGTACTGGTTCTTGTGTTACGAGTTCCTTGAGTTTGTCAAAAGCCTGTTGCTGGTCTGTTCCCCATGTCCATTCCATGTCCTTATGCGTGAGTTTGTTGAGTGGTCATGTGTGTGTGGCAAAATTTCGGATGAAAGCGCGGTAAAAGTTGCAGAAGCCTAGGAAGGATCACACCTGTTTGACGGTTTTTGGAGTGGGCCATTCTCATATACCTGAAATTTTGATGGGGTCCATGCGGATCACCCCCTTTTCAATGATTACCCCCAGGTAATCAAGGGACAAAGAGTGGAAGGTGCATTTCTCCAGTTTCAGGTAGAGGTCGTGTTCTTCTAGTAGGTCCAAAATTGCATGTATCGCTTCCGTGTGATCCTGCTCTGTGGTCGAGGTTGCTATGCCGATGTTGTTCATGTAAACCCATATAATCATTCCCTTTGGCTCGAAGTATTCGATAACTGGTTTGAGGATCCAGTTCATCATTGCTTGAAAGGTAGCCGGCGAGTTTGTCATCCCGAAGTACATCACCAGTGGTTCGAATAGCCTGTATTTCATTTTGAAGGCTCCTTTTTCTTGTTCGCTGTCTTTTACGAGTATGTTATTATATCCCCAGCGGACGTCAAATTTGGAGAAGATCTTGCCACTGCTAAGGTCTGCAATGAGTTCTGGTATGAGGGGGAGTGGGTACTGGTTGCGTATGGTCCATTTGTTGATCGTCCGATAGTCCTGTACTGGTCATAGCTTTCCATCCTTCTTTTTAATGAAGAAGAAGGGGGATGCGTATGGGGATTTAGAAGGTCGAATGTACCCTTTTGCCAGTTCGGCTTCCAACCATTCTTTGAGTGCCTTGTCCTCTGCTTGATTTACCAGGTAGACTTTACAGTCGATAGTGTCGGGTGCTCCTGGTTTGAACTCCACTGTGTGATCCCATGGTCTGGAAAGAGGAAGGCGATGAGACTCTTCCTCGCTAAACACCTTGGCATGTCATTTGTACTTGTCCGGGATTTCCTTCTTCTCCATGTATTGTTGTGCGTCTATCACCAGTTCTGTTGCCATGGTTCGTAGGTGGATAGGGAGTTCTTCCTCCAGTTCCACGAGGATGTGTTCCTTTTCCGTGTCAATGATCTGTTCCAGGGTCTGCCGTAGTTGTTCTGCCGCCTCCTTGATGGAGAAGGGTCTGAGTGGGTTGGTAATTCATATGATGACTGGGTATTGCTTTGTGTCCATGGTAGCAGTGGCCCAGTGGATTCTGGGTTGGAAGGTGGCAAGCCATGGGTACCCGAGGATGATGTCTTCTCCTCCTATGTCGGTGACGAAAAATGGGATGGTCTTGATTTTACCATCAGTTTGTATGTTTAGATCAGTGTAATGGGTGATCTTGCCCCCTTTGTTATGTGTCCTGTCGATATTCCAGATGTTATGGGGTCACTCTAGTTCCTTGATTCCTATCCCCATTCTTTTGGCGAAGTTGGGGTGTATGAAGTTGTTGGTGGCTCCTGAGTCCACCAGTGCGTTTTTGTTGGCCATTGCGTTACTTGTGCGAATTGAAACTGAAACGTGCATGGATTGATAGTGCATTATGAACTGCGAGTTACATGATGAAGCCCTCACCCAGGCCAATGGGTTCAGGTGCTTTGAAAATCCTGCCCCTTCATTAGCTGTCCTGCCTCCTCCTGGAGCTCTGCAATCCTCCCCAGTATGGAGGTTACTTGCGAATTGGCATCTTGAGATGGGGCGACTGAGTTGTCTAAGTTGATGAGTGGTTCCCTTGCGACGCTTTGTGGTGCGGTGGGGACTTCTTCTATGAAGGCACTCCGTCTGTGAGGAGGCCTGTTGGATCCTTGGCGCTGTTGGTGAGGCTGAAAGCATTCACGTGAGAAATGGCCTTTGCGTCCACAGTTATAACAAGTGATGTCCTTAGCATTAAAGACGCTGCGCCCTCCACATCCGCGTTGGATAAATCCTCCTCTGGCCAGGAAAGGTGGGCGATTGTCGTGATGGTTGAGCTCTGGGCGGTTTGGATCGCCCACTTCAGCTACTCAAGCTCGGATTCTTCCTGGGGTGGTATCCATGGTGTCTGGATGGCCTTGGTATTGTCGCCATGTGGGCTGGTTGGGCCTTTGAGGCAGCTGGAAGCGCATCTGCTGCTGCTTGGGACGTTGCTGGGCGGGTTGTCGTCTGAACCCATCTTGTCTGGCCTTCATGTGAAGGTATTTCTTCTGTTGCTTGATTACGGCAATCTTCCATTGTGAGTAATTTTGGGGATCATGGAACTGGTAGGCGTTGTGGTAGAGATCCATGGGCAGTCCTCGAGTAAACTTGTTGAGAACCAGTGGTTCGTCTAGATGGTAACCAGTTAAGCGGACCATCTTTTTGAATCAGGTTACGTAGCTGTCAATGTCCGCTCCTATCATGCGGAATCCTTTGTTGAGTTCTAGGCGAGCGTTCTCTTGTTCCAGATTATCACGGAACTGCTTTTGAAGGTGATTTCTATGCTGTTCCAGAGCCAGGCATCGTCCTGGTCTGTCTGCTTGTCAAGCCATTCTTGGGTTTTTGCGGCCCATTCGCCGACGAGGTCCCCCTGGATGTAAGTGAGGAACATCATGGCTTTGGTGTAGGGGTTGCGAATGCTTCTGTTGAACTTGTTGACCCCTGCGAATCTGTTACATTGCGATAGAACACTTCTGCCTTGTCTCTGTCGCCTTTGAAGATAGGTGGCTCTTTTCTGATGAACTGGTCAGTGAGTTGGACTGGGTCAGCTGGAGTTCCTCCTGTTGGGGGTCCTCCACCTTGGCCATCACCTCCGCCTCCGCCTGGGTTGTCTCTGGGGTCTCCCCTGGGTGGCAGGTCATCAGGGTGGCGAGGATACTTGGTGTCGAAGAGGGCTGTACCAATTCGCATTTCTTTGTGGGTGATGGTTTGACTCATAGTAGTGGGGATGGACTTAGCAATTAGCTCTAAGGCTTCTTCTTCTTGTTCATTTCTGAGGATGCGAATGTCCTCAGGGTTGCTAGCGAGTGATGGAGATGGTGCGGGAGTCTTGGGAGTAGGTGATCGGGCTGGTTCCTCTTCTTCTCCGTCGGTGGGTCCCCACTGATCGTGGGTGACTACTTGGCTGGTAAAGATGTCAAGGTTAAGGGCTGTAGATGCAGGTTTGGTGACTTGAAATCTGTTGTTGGTGTCACTCCAGCAGATTTCTGTCCAACAGGTGAAGTCGAAGTTGAACTCAACTGGGATAAGATGTTGTCGGTTTTGTGAGTCGATGTAGTAGGTGACGTATCCGGGGACTTCGGCGTCGTCTTTCCAGAAGGCTGATTCGAGATATCTCTTGGGAACGTTACATTCTCCTCGGTGTTCAATGAAGTAGGGGCGGAAGGGCACCCAAAGGTCTTTGGTTTTAGGATTGGCCACAGTGGATCTTGGTCTTAATGTAACGTCTACCATGGATGTTTGCCTGACTTAGGCCTCGGTTGATGCGGCGATCCTAAACGATCGGTACCACAGGCAGTTGGTAGGGGCATCTGGGTACTCAGCTGGATGAGGGGCAAGGTCCCCGTTCAATGCGATGAATGCATGGATGTCCTCCAATTGAGGAACTCCTGATGGAGGGTCTTCGACAGCGACGATGCTAGTCCAGGTGGGGTGGTCGACAATGTAGATATAACCGTAGGGTCATCCTACACATTCGTTGTAGTAGAGGTAGGCGCGATGGCAAACTGATCCAGTCAGATATGTGTCCACTGCCCACAAGGGGAACTTGGGATGAGCTCACGGGGATCCCTGGTCTAAGGGGATATGCCGGAGGCGACTCACTTCAAAGGGGGAGGACCCTATAGAGAAGAGGAGACAACAAAGATGGTGGTATTGAAGAAGACCAAGATGGCAATCCTGGTCTTCACACTCGACTACTTATACAGATACCCGCGGGCTTTCAAGCGCCGCTCCAAACTATCCTAGCCAATAGTGTAAGTAGAGCAAATCCTAATACAGCTATCCTAGGAATGAGTCACATCAAGTCATGATCCAATCCGTTATCGTACACAATCACATGTGCCGGAGCTTACCTGGCTGACTGATCCCATAAGTCCATGATGATATACTGCTGACGTGGTGTCATCCCCGAGTGTCAGTGTCCACTTCTGGGCCAAATGTAACACTCCAGTAGATCCAGGACTGCGTGGACTGTGTCAATGTGATCTTGTTCTGTTGTTGAAGTTGCAATGCCGATGTCGTCCATGTATGCCCATATTATTGTCCCCTTTGCTTCAAAGAGTTTGATAAGTGGTTTGAGGATGTAGTTCATCATCACCTGGAACATGGATGGTGAGTTTGTCATGCCGAAGTACATAACCAATGGTTCAAAGAATCCATATTTCATCTTGAAGGCTGCCTTTTCCTGGTCACCATCCTTGATCAATATGTTGTTGTACCCCCATTGTATGTCAAACTTGGAGAATATCCATCCGCCACTGAGGTCTGTGATGAGTTCTGGTATGAGTGGGAGTGGGTATTGATTGCGTATGGTCCATTTGTTGAGCATTTGGTAATCCTGGACTGGGCATAGTTTTCTGTCCTTCTTTTTGACAAAGAAGAAGGGTGATGCATACAGGGATTTCAACGGTCTGATGTATCCTTTTGCCAGTTGTTCGTTCAGAAATTCCTTGAGTGCCTTATCTTCTGCTTGGTTCATTGGGTATACCTTGCAGTCGATAGCATTGGGAGCATCCAGTTTGAGTTCGATGGCATGGTCCCAGGGTCTGGAAGCACCTGCGCTTGTGCCCACCACCTTCTCCATGGAGATGGGGCATCTCGCTGGGTCCAATGTCGTGAGGTGCAAGGGGAGTGGGCTCCGGTGAGCCTCACGGGCGTACTGGCTTCGCATGAAGCTCCGCGTACTTGTCGGCAATGAGGGGAATAGCCCAAGCGTACTGAAGACACTTCTGGACTGACGAGAAATCCAACTCAAGATGGAATTGATCCTGTGTCAACTCCATCTCTAGTCATCAGATATCTGACTGGCGAGTGCGGACTGCGTCCCGACGTGTGAGGCACTCATGGAGGCAGGATATGTCTGCGTGTAGGCGGGGGTTATGAAGCTTGACTAAGACTTCATTCAGGACAATAGCATGAGGGTCATGTGGGTGAAACATAGTCAACTGGTTGTCAGTGATGTGCTGCACCAGTTGACTGGTGTAAACTTTGTTCAGGAAAACCTGCGAGGCATAGCAGGGATGTCCCTTCCCCATGGTTCCGACGACCTCCTGGTAATTGTGGCAGTAGTAGATATACCGCGCTGTTTGCTTGGGATAGCCTATTTCCCCGACTAAGAGTGGGAAAAATGTCGGAGAGTTGGGATCATTGAGGAAGAATGGAATGCCAGGGTTGCTGTTCTCCTTGTCCTCCTCTTCGTTGTCTAGATGGGCAAGGGCGGGGTTGGGTTTGACAGTTCGGGTCTGGGGAATGGGTGTGAAGGTGTGATCCATCCCAGTGGGGAATGGTGGGATTGGGATGTGGGCAGCGAGGATGGAGGGAGGTGATAGCAGTGGGGGTGGGGTTGCGGCAACAGCAGTCTCGTGTGGGTCAGTGGGTGTGGCTGGTGCATGTACAGTGATGGGCGTGTCGATGGAGAAGGGGACGATGATGGGTAAAGGTTGCAGTGGTGCTGGGGATTTGGGTGATTCGGCGGGGGGTGTAAGTTCTTCGAGTAATGTGGTGAGCGCAGTGGTAGCAAGGGCAAGGATGGGAAGGGGTGGTGAGTCAGGGATCACAGAGTACGGCGTACGACCCTCGGGTTCGGAGGGGACACCAAAGTCCTGTGAGGGAACGGTCAGATTCTCGAGTCTTGACGGGACGGCAGGTTTGGATCATAGAGATGACAGGAGTAGTGGTCATGGTAGAGCTGAGGAAGGGGAATGCAGCTGATGGAATGTGGATGGGGTGTACTTTATATCTTTCGCCCAGCCCCTTCGGCGGTAGGATTTAGGTGATAGAAGTCAGCAATACAGTCAGGCACATGTCGGACATTTTCCAGGGGCTCCCACGTGCTATCACTTATTGGGAAGCCCTTCCATTGGATGAGGAATTGGAGTTTGCGCCCTCGTCCGTAAGATCGAGATTGCAGGATATGCTCCACTTCAAACTCTTCTTCCCCATCAATCAGATCTGGGGGGGGGGGCACGTGAAGTTTGCGCCATGTAATTCCATCTCCTTATATGGCGTGAGGAGATTCGCATGGAAGACCAGATGTATCTTCCATGTGTTTGGAAGTTCTGTTCATATGAGACATCTGAGAGAACTTGTTTCACTCAGAACGGGCCGTGACATTTTGGGGCAAGCTTTGTAGTGGGGTAAAAGGTCCGGAGATTTGTTCCCTCCAGCCAGACCATTGCGCCTTCTTGGTAAGGGATGAACCATGTCTTACCCCGTCTTCCCATCAGTTCTTGTGCGTGTTTGATGCAATCTTGTGCATGTTGTTGTCTGATGAACATTTCTTTTAGATGATGGTCGGCGGATGGGGATGACGTGGGTTTTGGTGTCCACATGGTGCATGGCTCCCATCCCATGATAAGCAAGAAGGGGGATTCTTTTGTTGTCATGTTAGGCCAGGCATTGTGTGCGAACTGGGTAACTGGTAGGGCCTCAGCCCAGCTATCCTGCTGCACATTACTCCAGTGCCGGAGATACTGCTCTAGCCATTGGTTGGTGTGTTCTGATTGTCTGTCGGTCTGGGGGTGGCAGGTGGAGGATATGTTTTGGCAGATGCCTAGAACTTTGCAGAGGTTGGTCATGAAGGTGGAGGTGAACCGGGGATCTCGGTCTGTAATAATCTTTCAGGGGATGCTGTAATGTGGATATATGTGGTGGAGGTAGTGTCGTGCCACTCCTTCTGCCGTGATTGACTCAATGCAGGGGATGAAAATTGAGGCCTTTGAGCAGTCGTGGTCTGTGATCATGAGTATAGAGTCATACCCATTCGATGGGGGAAGTTTAGTGATGAAGTCCATGGCAACGACTTTGAAGGGTTCAGTGTTTGGATCTGTGGTGATGGGGAATAGATGTGGTTTTTGACAGTGGGGGTTGATTTTGTTTGCTTGACACGTTGCACATCCTTTGACGTAGTCTTCCACATCTTTGCGCATGTTGGGCCACCAATAGTCGCATTGTAATAGTTCGTAGGTGTTCGCAATTCCAGGGTGTCCCATGGCTGGTGTGTCATGGAAAAAGGTGATTACCCCCCGTTTAAGATTGTTGTCACCCACGACAACCAATGCGTCATTCATCCACCACAGCCCCCCCACCTTTTTCAGGTTATGGGGCTCAACCCATCGCAACACATCCTTCTCATCAAGGTTCTGCGATACCTGGGTCCAGATGTCCATATCGTGAAGAAAGTGTTCCGTGGGGAGGACAATAATGTCATTGTTGTCCTCTTCGCCGGTCGTGTAGTCCACTCTTCATGACAAAGCATCGGCACGACCATTCTTGGCTCCAGAAACATGTTTCAGGAGGAAGTCGTATTCTGAAAGCTCCAAGAATTTGCGTGCTACTCATCGACTGATTTTTCTGGGCTCCTTCCAGTATTGGAGGTTGGCGTGGTTGGAATGGATGATGATCTTATGAGGGGAGCTGACTAGGTATGTGCACCACGCATGTAGGGATTTGACAACAGCCAGCAATTCTCGGTCATAAATGTCGTAGTTATGTTCTGCTTGGCTAAAGGATTCAGAGTGGAATGTGACAGGGTGTAGCTTTTGGTCCGGGCCGAGTTGATTAAGTACTGCTCCAATGGCGACATTGGACGCATCGACTTCTAGTTCAAACAGTTTCGTGAGGTTGGGGAATAATAGTGCGGGTTCTCATTCAATGCAACGTTTGATGTTGCTAAAGGTGTCTTGTTCCTTCTGTTCCCAGTGCCACAGTGTATCTTTGTGGGTGAGGTCATGCAGGGGGCATGCAAGTGTAGAGAAGCCTCAAATGAACTGCCAGTAAAAGTTGCAAAAGCCAAGGAAGGCACGTACTTTGCAGAGATTCCTTGGGGCTGGCCATTCCCAGATGCCCTGTACTTTAATGGGGTCCATGCACAGGTTTCTGTGGCCAATTATCAGCCTGAGGTATTCCACTTCTAGTACTTCGAACTCGCACTTCTCCGGTTTGATGTAAAGGTCATGTTCTTCGCATAAGCGAAGAACCTCGTGCAGAACTGTGCGATGGTGGGGATAGTTGAGGGGTGTGGCGATCAGAATGTTGTCCATGTAGACGATTACTTTGTTGGTGAGGACAAGGGGTTGGAAGATCGCGTTCATCATGGCTTGGAACGTGGAGGGAGAGTTTGTAAGCCCAAAGTACATGACGAGGGGCTCACATAGCCCCTGGTTGGTCTTGAACATTGTTACGTTTTCGCCTTCGCCTGACCCTCGAACACCCCTCGCGAAGACCCCAGACACCGTTGGACGACACATGCAAGTGCGATTTGGCAAAGACGGGAAAACTACCACCAAGATTATGCATTGCATTCCCACTGCTAAGTCACATGACTCTGGTCACGTGATCATCCAAGCTAACAAAACATACGAAGTGCGCACGTGATCTTAGCGCCCGCCCGTCACGTGACCCTGGCACGTGACCTGGCTAGACTCGCACCAGAAGGGCCCAGATGAGCTTGCGCCTGGACCGGCCTCGACTGCCTCATGTTTGATGACTCGTACGCTCCCATCGATTGTGCCTTGATTCTGATACGATAGCGTGTTCCCATTGGCTCCCTCACCCTGACTGTATGCCTCGTTCCCTTATCTCTGACTCATACCTTTGCGCCTTACTGCCATTGGTCGACTCTTATCTCTGACTCGTTGTGACTCACTATGACTCCTCCTTACTTAGAGTTTGCTGACTTCCAAGCTGGGGTTCAAACCTCCTTGGACTTGTATAAGTAGATGGGCTTATGGTCCCTAAGCTTGACTTCTTGGACTATACCACCCATTGTACCTGCCTTTACTTGGCTGTCTGCCAATAGAGTGCTGTTTGTGCCTTTGGTGCCTATCATCCTCGCTTGTCCTTAGCTGGTCTGTGCTGTCTGCCAGGCGTCCCTTCTCTTCTCCTCTCATCTCTCCTGTCGACGTGTGCTGTTAGCCACTAAGACTTGTACCACCCTCTTAACTTCGAGCTGTCCGCCGAAGTCATCCTCTATTACCTCGCCTTTCTTTTGGCCCACATCCTTTGGGCTACCCTGTTATGCCTCGTTTGCGAGCTGGTCGCCGCCCGTGTGAGTAACTTCGACATCTCTCGTGATCGTTAGGTCGCCGTCTTTCCCTAGGACCCGACAAGGACCGCGTCGCTAGAAGAACGCCCGGTGGAGCGTTACAAACATTGCTTTCCACTCGTCCTCCGGTTTGACTTGGACGTTATTGTACCCCCATTTAATGTCGAGCTTCGAATACAGGCGTGCGTCGCATATTTGATCAATGAGTTCTGGGATTAGAGGAAGTGGGTAATGGTTGCGGACGGTGAGTTCGTTTAATCGCTGGTAGTCCTGGATGGGGCGAAGTTTGCCGTCTTTCTTTTTTATGAAGAAGAAGGGGGATGCGTATGGCAACTTAGATGGACGGATATGCCCCTTCTCTAGTTGTTCAGTGAGGAAGGTGGTCAACGCTTCCTGTTCATTTTGTGCAAGTGGATAGACCTTGCAGTCTAGTGAAGCAGGGGCGTTGGGGAGGAGATCTATCGCGTGGTCCCAGATGCAGGAAGGGGGAAATTGGTGGGACGCCTCTTCGCTGAAGATTTTACGATGGTGTCTGTACTCTTCTGGAATCATCTCTTCGAATGTGCGCTCTTTCTTCTTTGCCGCCTCTCGTTGTGCTAGTTCAGAGGCGGTTGTGGTTTTACCCAAAAACACGATTTGGGGCTCCTGCTCATCGTCTATGAGTTGCTCCCACGCTTCCTCGTCAAGTTCATATGTCTCCAACGCCTGGATGGAAGCTTCTATGGGCGTGGCTTCGTCTGACAAGTGAAGGCTCAAGACCATGATGTTACGATTTATCCCCTTCTTTGCTTTGCGCTTCTGAACTACTGTACTTTTATGACATGTTCCCATGACTCGCGCTTCTCGGCTTCTATTCCGCACCCTACGCCTCGGCGATAGGACGGCCAGTTTTACGCTCCGTTTCACCTGCTGACCATGTCTGAGGCACGCGTCGCCCCACAGGATTCCCTTGTACTATATGTGACTATTCCCTTTGTTCCCGTTCTTGTAAGATTGCATCAGACTCGCGCCATATGTTTGCACTGTGCAAACATCCTGTACTAGTATATAAGCCACGCCCTACCTAGCTTGTACGGTAGACTTGACTTCTTGTGTAATACCACATCGTCTTTGCCTCACGAATGCCCTTGACTCGCCGTTGCGCTTGAGTCCTTGCTTTAAGCTTGCCTTTGCGCTTGAGCCCTGTCTTTCTACTATTGCACTTGGTTCCAGGGAAACCGAGTGACACTTGTGCATCATCGAACTGAGTCTTAACCGACTTGCGCTCTTCCGATCCCATTGACTTAAGACGCGGTACACATCGTACTTAATGCCCCTGTGGTGGCGTTACATTAAGTCAAGTCTCTCACAGTGGCGACCCACAGTCGCAGCCGATCCCAGTTCCAAGCAGAATACATCGACCGATACAGCGACGACGAGCTTTCCGATAAAGTCAAAGGAACCGTCATTTGGAAGGAACACAAAGGAGTGGAAGGATATTTTCTCTTCCACCCTAACACTCAGAAGTACCGACAGGTCCACTATCTCGAGGACCTACGACAGTGGGCGTATATTGACTACTCCGCAAAGAAAGGCCAGTGGTACACCATCAGCATAGTACCCCAGGCACTTGGAGTCGGACCTCTTACAACTCGCACCATTTCTGGCATTGCCGTTGACGATGAACCTCCATCACCTAGTGTCTCCATACCCACGACAAACTTACCCGTCCCGACAACACACTTCCCAACTTACGTGATGTCTCAAACCCAACAGGCTTCGGCCAGTACGACCCTCACCAGCGGCGGAGTTGGAGGAGGGGGATCCAGTGGAGCGCCAGGCTCCGGAGGAGGAGCACCAAACCCACCAAGTAGCAGCGCGCCTGTACCACCATCTGGTGGTGGTGGTGGTGGTGGTGGCAGTGGCAGTGGCGGTGGCAGTGGCGGTGGCGGTGGCAGTGGCGGTGGCGGTGGTGGTGGTGGTGGTGGGGCGGCAGGAGGAGCCGCGCTAATAGCGCCAGCACCAGGAGGAAATGGTCGACTAGGAGGAAACCCCCCTCCCGAGTTCACAGGAGCGAGGGATGAAAGTAAAGCCTTCTTGCACGCATTTCAACTCTACAAGGAAATGAATGCCACCGTCGATCAACTCGCAATCCCTGCCTCGCGAGCCATGACGTTCCTATCGTATATCCGAGGCCCACTAGTAAACGACTGGGTCGATGAGCAGGCACAATGGTTGGAGGACCAAATTGCGGCAGGAGTCAACTGAAACAACGAAGTCTTATGGGCCACCGTCAGAGATCGGTTTGTGCAGGCCTATACCGACACTTCCGAACAAGCCAACGCGCGTAAGGCGCTTCAAAATCTCACCATGAAGGGGGGTGACATCGATACGTATGTGGCGCCATTTCAAAACCTTGTCACGAAAGCAGGGTACAACCCCGACGAAGCCACGACACTGGAGTTGTTCCAGGATGGGCTACCTAATCAGTTAGTCGTTAATGCTGTCCGCTTCCAGCACCCAGTCAATTGGGAGCAGTGGAAGGCGGCCGCTTGACTGCAGCAAGCTGAATACCTCGTTTTAAAGGACCGTCTCAGCAAAGGAAAGCCCCAGCGAAAGAAGGGTGGCCAAAGTCGAGAGCAGTGGGTCCAAGCCCTCAAAGGAACCCGCGACCCCAACACCATGGATGTTGGACGTGCCAGAGCCTCCGTGGCCCTCACTGACGCCGACAAAGCCTCCCTTCAGAAGGAGGGACAATGTTTTAGATGTCGTGGGCAAGGGCACATCTCGCGTAACTGTCCTCAAAAGGGCTTGCGAGTGGCTACCGCTACATCTACCATGGCGCCAACCTCCATGCCCTTGTGACCATCAGCCGCGACTCCCTCAGGTTCAGGTTTACCAGCTCCCACCGTCTCTTCTTTCGCCATACAATCTAGTCGCATACTATCGAACGAAGAGCAGGCGGATCTACAGATCGCAGCGATGAAGGTGCAGACCCAGGAAGTATGAGACCTCATGGTAGAAAAGTTATTCGGACGAGAGGATTTTCTCAACGCTTGAACCCGGCGGCCTGGGCTAGAGCTTTAAATTTGAACGTGTACACTAGCAGATACCGATCTATGCAAATCCCAGTTCTTTTCAAATCTGCACACACAACGGCCGAACGACAAGTCCTCATCGACTCTGGAGCTACCGACAACTTCATATGCTCCTCACTTTTGAAACGACTCCAAATTGGAACAAGGGACGTTACTCACCCTATCCGCATTTGGAATGTAGACGGCACCCACAACCAAGATGGTGCAATTACGCAATATACCGATCTCACCGTACGAACGGGGAAAGAAGAAAGGACACTTCGCTTCTTGGTTACTAACCTAGGAAGGGACGAAGTGATCCTAGGATACCCTTGGTTCACGGCCTTTGAGCCCGTGATCAAGTGGGGGGACGCGACGCTGAACGAGGAGTTCCAGCCAGTCGTGATCTCGAGCCTTCACTTGTCAGACGAAGCCACGCCCATAGAAGCTTCCATTCGGGCGTTGGAGATGTATGAACTTGACGAGGAAGCATGGGAGCAACTCATGGATGAGGAGCGCGAGCCCCAAATCGCATTCTTAAGGAAGACCACAACCGCCTCAGAGTTAGCGCAGCAAGAAGCGGCGAAGAAGAAAGAGCGCACATTCGAGGAGATGATCCCAGAGGAGTATAGACGCCATCGTAAAATCTTCGACGAGGAAGCGTCTCGTCGATTTCCACCTTCCCGTCCCTGGGATCACGCTATAGACCTCCTTCCTAACACCCCCGCTTCGCTAGACTGCAAAGTCTACCCACTCGCACTGAACGAACAGGAAGCTTTAACCACCTTCCTCAACAAACAACTGGCAAAGGGGTATATCCGCCCATCCAAGTCGCCGTACACATCCCCCTTCTTCTTCATCAAGAAGAAGGACGGCAAACTACGCCCTGTCCAAGACTACAGGCGGCTGAATGAGCTTACAGTCCGCAATCACTACCCACTACCCCTCATCCCCAAACTTGTTGATCGAATATGAAACACACGCCTATACACGAAACTCGACATTAAGTGGGGGTATAACAATGTGCGAGTCAAACCGGAGGACGAGTGGAAAGCCGCATTCAAAACGAATCAAGGGCTGTACGAACCCCTTGTCATGTACTTTGGACTCACCAACTCCCCCGCTACGTTCCAAGCCATGATGGATACCATTTTTCGACCCCTCACCCTGACGAACGAAGTGATCGTCTACATGGACGATATTCTGATCGCCACGCCCCTCAACTACCCTCATCATCGCACCATCGTACACAAAGTTCTCCGCTTGTGCGAAGAACATGACCTTTACATCAAACCAGAGAAATGCGAGTTCGAAGTGCTTGAAGTTGAATATCTCGGGTTGATCATAGGCCACAGAAATCTAAGGATGGACCCCGTTAAAGTACGAGGCATCCGAGAGTGGCCAGCCCCGAGAAACCTCCATGAAGTACACTGCGTTCCTTGGGTTCTGCAACTTCTACTGTTACGATTTCTGCTTTCTGACTTGGCTGTACGATTACAATACGATCCGGTGACTCGCGCTTCTCGACTCTTATCTCGCACCTTGCGCCTCGGCGATAGGATAGGTTGTCGCATGCTTCTCCTTGTCCACTGACCATTCCTGAGGCCCGCATGACCCCACGGAATTCCCTCATACTATATGTGGTTTCTCCCTTTGTTTACAGTCTCGGACTTTTGACTCATGATTGCGCCATATGTTTGTTACTCACAAACATCCTGTATTAGTATATAAGTCACGCCTTACCTAGCTTGTACGGTAGACTTGACTTCTTGTGTAATACCACATCGTCTTTGCCTCACGAACGAACCTCGACTCGCCAGTGCGCTTGAGTCAATCTGTTGCTCGCCTTTTGTGCTTGAGCCCTGTGCCTCTACTATTATCCTTGGTTCCAGGGAGACCAAGTGATACTTGTGCATCCTCGAACTGAGTCTTAATCGACTCGCGCTCTTCCGATCCCGTTGACTTAAACGCGGTACACGTTGTGCCTAACGCCCCTGTGGTGGCATTACATCTACCAAAGATTTATCTGAGGTTTCTCCGCACTCGCGAGACCGTTGCATGACCTCACCCATAAAGACACCCCATGGCACTGGGGACAACAAGAGCAAAACACGTTCAATAACGTCAAACACAGCATCAAACGTGAACCCACACTGCTATTCCCCGACCTCACAAAACCATTCGAACTAGAAGTTGACGCGTCCAACGTTGCCATCGGAGCTGTGCTTAATCAGCTCAGCCCAGATCAAAAACTACACCCCGTCGCATTCCACTCCGAGTCCTTCAGTCAGACGGAACACAACTACGACATTTATGATAGAGAGTTGCTAGCGGTCGTTAAGGCTCTACGAGCATGGCGCACGTACCTCGTCAGGTCCCCCCATAAGATTATCATCCACACCGACCACGCCAACCTCCAGTATTGGAAAGAACCTAGAAAGATCAGCAGACGGGTCGCGCGCAAATTCCTAGAACTCTCGGAATATGACTTCCTTCTAAAACACATCTCCGGAGTAAGGAACAGTCGCGCGGATGCCTTGTCGCGAAGAGCGGACTACGTGACACACGAGGAGGGCAACAATGACATTATTGTCCTCCCTGCGGAGCGCTTCCTTCGAGCGACGGAAATGTCCATGCACGATATGGATATTTGGACCCAAATATCGCAGAACCTTGACGAGAAGGACGTGCTGCGATGGGTTGAGCCCCATAACCTGAAAAAGGTGGGGGGACTGTGGTGGAAGAACGACGCATTAGTTGTTGTGGGCGACAACGATCTTAAACGGGGGGTAATTACCTTTTTCCACGATACACCCGCCATGGGACACCCAGGAATCGCAAACACTTATGAGTTACTGTGACGTGACTACTGGTGGCCCAACATGCACAAAGACATAGAGGACTATGTCAAAGGATGTGCGACATGCCAGGCAAACAAGATCAACCCTTACCGTCAAAAACCACACCTATTCCCTATCACCACAGACCCAAACGCTGAACCATTTGAAGTCGTTGCCATGGACTTCATCACTAAACTCCCTCCGTCAGATGGATACGACTCCATACTTACCATCACGGACCACGATTGCTCAAAAGCTTCAATCTTCATCCCGTGTAACAAGTTGATCACGGCAGAAGGAGTGGCACGCCTCTATCTCCAACACGTATATCCCCACTATGGCATCCCCCGAAAGATCATCACCGACTGAGACCCCCGATTCACATCAGCATTCATGACCAATCTCTGCAAAGTCCTCAGAATCCGCCAGAATATATCGTCCGCCTACCACCCTCAGACGGATGGACAGTCGGAGCGAACGAACCAATGGTTGGAACAATATCTCTAGCACTGGAGCAATGTGCAGCAGGATAATTGGGCCGAAGCCTTACCGGTTGCCCAATTCGCGCATAATGCTTGGCCCAACACGACCACAAAGGAATCACCTTTCTCACTTATCATGGGATGGGAACCATGTACCATGTGGATGCCGAAACCCACATCATCCCCATCCGTCGAACAGCGCCTGGAAGAAATGGTCATCAGACGGCAACATGCACAAGACTGTATCAAACACGCACAAGAGCTCATGGGAAGACGAGGCAAAACACGATTCATCCCTTATCAAGAAGGCGCCATGGTCTGGCTGGAAGGCACGAACCTCCGGACCTTCTACCCCACCACAAAACTTGCCCCAAAGCGTCACGGGCTGTTCCGTATCAAGAGAGTCTTATCGGACGTCTCGTACGAACTAGAACTTCTGAACACATGGAAGATACATCCGGTCTTCCATGCAAACCTCCTCACACCATATAAGGAGACGGAACTACACGGCGCAAACTTCACGCGCCCACCCCCAGACCTGATTGATGGAGAGGAAGAGTTCGAAGTGGAGCGCATCTTACAATCCCGATCACATGGGAGAGGGTGCAAACTTCAATTCCTTGTCCAGTGGAAGGGCTTCCCGATGAGCGATAGCACGTGGGAACCCCTTGAAAATGTCCAGACATGCGCCCGACCTCATCGCGGACTTCTATCACTTAAACCCTACCGCCGAAGGGGCTGGACGAAAGATATAAGACACACCCCCACACCTCACTCAGTCAACGACTCCCCCTTCCCTTCGCTCTACCATGACTACTACCCCTGTTATCTCTACCATCCAGACCTGTTGTCCAGTCAAGATTATTCTCGAAAATCTGACTGTTCCCTCACAGGACTTGGGTGTCCCCTCTGAACCAGAGGGTCACACACTGTACTCAGTAGTCCCGGACTCACCTCCCCTTCCTGTTCTCGCACTTGCCACCTCTGCCCTCGTCTCAGTAGCCGCAGAACCTACACCCCCAGCCAAACTACCTGAATCCCCTCGACCCATTATCGTCCCGTATGCTATCGACACCCCCGTTACTGTCCATGTACCTGCCACGCCCACTTACCCACCTGAAGCGACCATTCCCCTGACCCCACCACCACCGTTATCACCTCCCGCTGTCCTCGCCACCCACGTCCCGATACCACCATTCCCTGCTGGAATGGATCACACCTTCACACCGATCCCTCAGACTCGCATCGTTGAGCCTGACCCTGCCCTTGCCCTCCTAGACGACGAGGAGGACAAAGAAAACAGCAATCCCGGCATCCCCTTTTTCCTCAACGATCCTGCCCTACCCACCTTCTTCCCACTGTTAGTCGGCGAGACAGGCACTACCAAACAGACAGCACGATACATCTATTACCGCCATAACTACCAGGAGGTTGTCGGAACTATGGGGAAGGGCCACCCCTGCTATGTGTAACGCCACCACAGGGGCGTTAGGTACGACGTGTACCGAGTCTAAGTCAACGGGATCGGAAGAGCACGAGTCGATTAAGACTCAGTTCGATGATGCACAAGTGTCACTTGGTTTCCCTGGAACTGAGTGCAATAGTAGGAAGGCAGGGCTCAAGCGCAAAGGCGAGCTAAAGTGGGGACTCAAGTGCAAAGGCGAGTCAAAGCGTTCATGAGGCAAAGACGATGTGGTATTACACAAGAAGTCAAGTCTACCGTACAAGCTAGGTAGGGCGCGACTTATATACTAGTACAGGATGTTTGTGAATAACAAACATATGGCGCAATCATGAGTCAAGAGTCCCAGAACGTGAACAAAGGGAGAGACCACGTATAGTATGAGGGAATTCCGCGGGGTCATGCGGGCCTCAGGAATGGTTAGCGGACAAGAAGAAGCGTACAACAACCTATCTATCGCCGAGGCGCAAGATGCAAGATAAGAGACAAGAAGCGCGAGTCACCGGATCGTATCATAATCGTACAACCAAGTCAGAGAACAGAAATCGTAACACTATGCCTCGCAGGTCTTCCTCAATGAAGTCCACACCGGCCAACTCGCACAACACATCACGGACAATCAATTAAACATGTTTCATCCCCACGACCCCCACGCCATCGTCCTTAGTGAAGTGTTGATCGAACTCCATAACCCCCGCCTTCACGCCGACATTTCTCGTCTCCGCAAATGTCTTACGCGTCGAGACGCCATTTGTACCTGCCAGTCGGACATCCGACGTCTCGAGACGGAACTGACACGGGATCAGTTCCATCTAGACATGGACTTTTCATCAGTCCGGAAGCGTCTCCAGTACGCTCGGGCCATCCCTCTCATCGCCGACAAGTATGCCGAGCTTCATGCGAAGCCTGTGCGTCCCCAAGGCTCACCGGAGCCCGTTCCCCTCGCCCCTCTGCGACACTGGGCCTAGCGAGATGCCCCGCCTTCAGGGGGAGGGCAGTAAGCGTCGGCACAAGTGCTTCCAGTGCAAGTCGGAGGACCACTTGGTGGCGCAGTATCCGGAGCGGCGAGCCCGGGAGCCATGTCAGTGGTGTGGGAGTCAGGCCCACCGACTAGACGTCTGCCTCATTCGCCGTCTCTCGCCCATGACCCCCACGCACGTAGACCCCAGTTCCTACCCTTGGTGGTGCGGGAAGTGTCTGAGGTATGACGCCACGCACGAGGAGATCAAGTGTCCCATGTACGAGATGTGCTGGGACTGTGGGGAGAGAGGATGTTTCATGTTCCTGCGTCGTCACACCTGTCCACGCACTCCGTCCCCCGTACCCGCTAACATCCCCGCAGAGGAGGACTACGTGTACATCAGTGACTAGTTGAAGTCGTGGCGACTTCAATTCTGACGGGGGGGTAATGTTACGATTTATCCCCTTCTTTGCTTTGCGCTTCTGAACTACTGTACTTTTACGACACGTTCCCATGACTCACGCTTCTCGGCTTCCATTCCGCACCCTATGCCTCGGCGATAGGACGGCCAGTTTTATGCTCTGTTTCACCTGCTGACCATGTCTGAGGCACACGTCACCCCGTGGGATTCCCTTGTACTATATGTGACTATTCCCTTTGTTCCCGTTCTTGTAAGATCGCATCAGACTTGCGCCATATGTTTGCACCGTGCAAACATCCTGTACTAGTATATACAGTGGCGTTCAAAAGTATTGCACAACACGTGCAAACAAATCTCACGGCCCACCATTTTTCGAAAACTCAGCAAACGCTGCATGTATTAGGTCCATTTGGTAGCTAATTGAGTGTAGTGTATGGAAATGAGTGTTTTGAGACTTAAAAATGAGTGTACGATAGATGGGAAGTATTCTACGGAAAATTGTGTGTGCAGTTCTTTTGAACATGGCTCCTACTTCGGAAAGACATGAGCACCACCAAAGAACAAAAGAAAAGGACACTTACTGGGCATCAGTACTTGGTATGGTGACCTCGAGCCTCCTTCAGAGCAGCAACACGACGGGGCATGCTTTCATACAGCTTGTCAAGCGCCTCCTTTGGAAAGTTGCTCCATTCCTCCTGAAGAGCCTCCCACATCTCATTCCTGTTGCGGGGAAGAGGGTTCCGAGCGCGAATAAGGTGGTCCAATTGATCCCAGACATGCTCGATGATGTTCATGTCTGGGGAGGAAGGCGGCCAAGGGAGAACAGTGACCTTCCTATTTTGGAACCAGTCCCTTGCAACGTGCGAAGTGTGTTTGGGATCGTTGTCTTGCTGGAAGATGACCTTGTCCTTGCCTGTTTTCTTCAGTTTTTGGTCCTTGAGAGTGCCCAGAAGACTTTGTTGGAGGATATCAACATACCCGGGACCATTCATGATCCCTTCAATGCGATGAAGCCGTCCCATCCCCTCCCTGGTGATGCAGCCCCACACCATCACATTTCCGCCTCCATGCTTGATCGTTTTCTTCGTAAAACGAGGATCTAGTGCCTGTCCAGGCTTCATCCAGCAATATTGACGACCATCCGACTTGAATAGCATGAACTTGGACTCATCGGAAAAAATGACCTGTTTCCAGTCCTCAACAGTCCAGTCAGCGTGCGCAGCTGCCCATGCCTTGCGCTTGGCCACATTGGCTGGGGAAATCCAGGGTTTGGACCTACGAACACGTGAGATGAGTCCGTACTGGTGTAGTGCCCTGGAAACTGTAGGGCGAGAGACATGAGGGAAGGCCATTTTGGTGAGTTCGGCAACATTGGCAGCCTCAGTGCGAGCAAGTAGAATGGCGCCATGGCGAGCGTCACGCTCCTGGAGCTTGCGGGGACGACCAGGCTTGTGTTTCCGAAAATATGGATCACCAGATTCCGCAAAACGTTTGATGAGGCGGGGGATGGTGGTGCGATGGAGGTTGAACCGACGTGCAATCTCATAATCAGATTGGCCAATATTCTTGAGCTCAACAATCCGAGCAACCTTGCTTGGGGAGGTGTAGACCATAGTATAAAGGAGTGACAATGAGTTGGAACTGAGTTTCCGTGGTATCTCTAGCCAGTATTTATGTAGAAACATAAACAGGGCCTCGTGTTCAAAGTACTGCACACAATCTTTCCGGCAATCTGACTTTGGCTGTTTCAAATGCACGTTTTCTGGCTATTGGTCATTGGTTTAGGGTCTTTTACATCCAAGGACACAATGTACAAGCATTTATTACTTCAGTATGTTAATATCCGAGAAGTGCGAGGCGATACAAAATTAGTCACATGACTGTGCAATACTTTTGATCGCCACTGTAAGCCACGCCCTACCTAGCTTGTACGGTAGACTTGACTTCTTGTGTAATACCACATCGTCTTTGCCTCACGAACGCCCTTAACTCGCTGTTGTGCTTGAGTCCTTGCTTTAAGCTCGCCTTTGCGCTTGAGCCCTGTCTTTCTACTATTGCACTCAGTTCCAGGGAAACCGAGTGACACTTGTGCATCATCGAACTGAGTCTTAACCGACTCGCGCTCTTCCGATCCCGTTGACTTAAGACGTGGTACACGTCGTACTTAACGCCCCTGTGGTGGCGTTACACATGACCGGCTGGAACTCTTTGTTCAGCATCGTGTCTCCCCACTTGATTGCTGGCTCAAAGGCCATGAACCAAGGGTACCCTAGGATCACTTCGTCCCTTCCTAGGTTCATAACTAGGAAGTGAAGTGTCCTCTCCTCTTTTCCTGTTTGTATGGTGAGGTCCGTGTAGTGCATGATGGCACCATCTTGGTTATGGGTGCCATCCACATTCCAAATGCGGATAGGGTGGATGATGTCCCTTGTCTCAATTTGGAGTCGTTTCAGAAGGGAGGAGCATGTGAAATTATCGGTAGCTCCAGAGTCAATGAGGACTTGTCATTCGGCCGTTGCGTGTGCAGATTTGAATAAAACTGGAATTCACATAGATCAATATCTGCTAGTGTACACGTTCAAATTTAATGCTCTAGCCCAGGCCGCCAGGTTCAAGTGTCGAGAAAATCCTCTCGTCCGAATAACTTTTCCACCATGAGGTCTCATACCTCCTGGGTTTGTGCCTTCATCGCTGTGATCTGTAGATCTGCCTGCTCTTCATTTGATAATACACAACTAGATTGTATCGCAAAAGAAGAGACGGCGGGAGTTGGTAGGCTTGGACTCGGGGAAGTCACGGTTGGTGGTCTCAAGGGCAGGGGGGTTGGTGCCACGGCAGATGTAGTTGCAGCCACCCGCACACCTTTTTGAGGACAGTTACATGAGATGTGCCCTTGAGTGCAACATCTAAAACATTGTCCCTCCTTTTGAAGCTGTGCTTTGTCGGTGTCGGTGAGTGCCACGGAGGCTGGGGCACGTCCAACATCCATGGTGTTTGGGTCGCATGTTCTGTTGAGGGCCTGGACCCACTGGTCCCTACTGTGGCCACCCTTCTTGTGTTGTGGCTTTCCCTTGCCCAGGCGATCCTTGATGATAAGGTATTCAGCCTGTTGTAATTGGGCTGCTGCTTTCCACTGTTCCCAGTTGACAGGGTGCTGGAAACGAATGGCATTGATTACTAACTGGTTATGCAACCCATCCTGGAACAGCTCCAGCGTTGTAGCTTCGTCAGGGTTATACCCGGCCTTTGCGACTAAATTTTGGAATGTCGCGATGTATGTGTCAATATCTTCACCCTTCATGGTGAGGGTCTGGAGGGCTTTACACACGTTGGTCTGTTCAGAGGTGTTGGTATACGCTTGGACAAAGCAATCTCAGATGGTGGTCCATAGGACCTTGTTGTTGCGGTTTACTCTGGCAACGACCTGGTCGTCCAGCCACTGGGCTTGCTCGGCCACCCAATCGTCTACCAGTGGGCCTCAAATGTACAAGAGGAATGTCATGGCTCGAGAGGCTGGGATGGTCAACTGATCGACGGTGGGATTCATTCCTTTGTATAGTTGGAACACGAGCAAGAAAGCCTTGCTCTTGTCCCTTGCTCCTGTGAACTTGGGAGGGGGGTTTCCCCCCAACCGTCCGTTGCCCCCAGGTGCAGGTGCCATTGGTGCTGCTCCTGCCGGTGCCGCACCACCTCCACTGCCACCACCACCGCCACTGGGTGGGGCCGGACTGGCAGGACTGCTACCACTATGTTACGATTTCTGCTCTCTGACTTGGTTGTATGATTACAATACGATCTGGTGACTCGCGCTTCTCGTCTCTTATCTCGTGCCTTGCGCCTCGGCGATTGGATAGGTCGTCGTCCGCTTCTCCTCGTCCGCTGACCATTCCTGAGGCCCGCATGACCCTGCAGAATTCCCTCATACTATATGCAGTCTCTCCCTTTGTTTACGTTCTAAGACTCTTGACTCACAATTGTGCCATATGTTTGTTATTCACAAACATCCTGTACTAGTATATAAGTCGCACCCTACCTAGCTTGTACGGTAGACTTGACTTCTTGTGTAATACCACGTTGTCTCTGCCTCACGAACGACTTTGACTCACCTTTGCGCTTGAGTCCCCGCTTTAGCTTGCCGATTGCGCTTGAGCCTTGCCCTTCTACTATTGCACTCGGTTCCAGGGAAACCGAGTGACACTTGTGCATCATCGAACTGAGTCTTAACCGACTCACACCTCTCCAATCCCGTTGACTTAGACTTGGTACACGTCGTACCTAACGCCCCCGTGGTGGCATTACATTAAGTCAAGTCTCTCACAGTGGCGACTCATAGTCGTAGCCGATCCCAGTTCCAGGCAGAATATATCGACCGATACAGTGACGATGAACTTTCCGATAAAGTCAAAGGAGCCGTCATTTGGAAGGAATACGAAGGAGTGGAAGGATATTTTCTCTTCCACCCTAACACTCAGAAATACCAACAGGTCCATTACCTTGAAGACCTATGACAGTGGGCGTACATTGATTACTCCGCAAAGAAAGGCCAGTGGTACACCATCAGTATAGTACCCCAGGCACTTGGAGTTGGACCCCTCACAACCCGTACTACCTCAGGCATTGCTATCGACGATGATCCCCCATCACCTAGTGTCTCTGTACCCACGACAAACTTACCTGCCCCAACAACATATTTTCCCACCTACGTCATGTCTCAGACCCAACAAGCCTCGGCTAGCACAACCCTCACTAGCGGTGGAGGAGGAGCCTCCAGAGCACCCGGCTCAGGAGGAGGAGTACCGAATCCGCCAAGTGGAGGCGCACTGATACCGCCATCCGGTGGCAGTGGCGGTGGCAGTGGCAGTGGCGCTGGTGGCGCACCAGGAGGAGCCGCGCCTGTAGCACCAGCCCCTGGAGGAAACGGATGCCTGGGAGGAAACCCTCCTCCCGAGTTCACGGGAGTAAGAGATGAGAGTAAGGCATTCCTACACGCGTTCTTCCTCTACAAAGGAATGAACCCCACCGTCGACCAACTCTCGATCCCGGCCTCGTGAGCCATGACCTTCCTATCGTACATCCAAGGTCCACTAGTGAATGATTGGGTAGATGAACAGGCGCAGTGGTTGGACGACCAAGTTGCAGCAGGAGTCAATCGCAATAACGAAGTCCTATGGACCACCATCAAAGACTGATTCGTACAAGCCTACACCAATACTTCCAAGCAAGCCAACGCGCGAAAGGCGCTTCAGACCCTCACCATGAAGGGAGGCGACATCGATACGTATGTCGCGACATTCCAGAACCTTGTCACGAAAGCGGGGTACAACCCTGATGAAGCCACGACGCTCGAATTATTCCAAGACAGACTGCCAAACCAGTTAGTGGTTAACGCTGTTCACTTCCAGCATCCCGTTAACTGGGAACAGTGGAAAGCAGCCACCTGGCTACAGCAGGCCGAGTACCTCGTTCTCAGGGACCGCCTCGGCAAGGGGAAGCCCCAGCGAAAGAAGGGTAGCCAAAGTCGAGAGCAGTGGGTCCAAGCCCTCAAAGGAACACGCGACCCCAACACCATGGATGTTGGATGCTGCCAGAGCCTCCGTGGCCCTCACCGATGCCGATAAAGCCTCCCTTCAGAAGGAGGGATGATGTTTTAGATGTCGTGCGCAAGGGCACATCTCGCGTAACTGTCCTCAAAAGGGCATGCAAGTGGCTGCCACTACATCTACCCTGGCGCCAACCTCCATGTCCCCACGATCATCAGCTGTGACTCCCTCGAGTTCAAGTGTACCAGCTCCCGCCATCTCTTCTTTCGCCATACAATCTAGTTGCATATTATCGAACGAAGAGCAGGCGGATCTACAGATCACAGCGATGAAGGCGCAAACCCAGGAGGTATGCGACCTCATGGTGGAGAAGCTATTTGGAAGAGAGGATTTTCTCGACACTTGAACCTGGCGGCCTGGGCTAGAGCATTAAACTTGAACGTGTACACTAGCAGATACCGATCCATGCGAATTCCAGTGCTCTTTAAATCTGCACACGCAACGGCCGAACGACAAGTCCTCATTGATTCTGGAGCCACCGACAATTTTATATGCTCCTCACTTCTGAAACGACTTCAAATTGGAACACGGGACGTTACTCACCCCATCTGCATTTGGAATGTAGACGGCACCCATAACCAAGATGGGGCAATCACACAATACACCGACCTCACCGTACGAACGGGGAAAGAAGAAAGGACACTTTGCTTCCTGGTTACCAACCTAGGAAGGGACGAAGTAATCCTAGGATACCCTTGGTTCATGGCTTTCGAGCCCGCAATCAAGTGGGGAGATGCGACGCTGAACGAGGAGTTCCAGCCGGTCGTAATCTCGAGTCTTCACTTGTCAGACGAAGCCACGCCCATGGAAGCCTCCATTCGGGCATTGGAGACGTATGAACTTGACGAGGAAGCGTGGGAGCAGCTCATGGATGATGAGCGGGAGCCCCAGATCGCGTTCTTACGCAAAACCACAACCGCCTCCGAGTTGGCGCAGCAGGAGGCAGCGAAGAAGAAGGAGCAGACGTTTGAAGAAATGATCCCTGAAGAATATAGACGTCACCGTAAAAATTTTGATGAAGAAGCATCTCACCGCTTCCCTCCGTCTCGCCCCTGGGATCATGCCATAGACCTCCTTCCTAACGCCCCCGCCTCGCTGGATTGTAAAGTTTACCCGCTCGCACAGAATGAGCAGGAAGCCCTGACTACTTTCCTTAACGAACAACTAGCGAAGGGGTATATCCGTCCGTCCAAGTCGCCATACGCATCCCCCTTCTTCTTCATCAAGAAGAAGGACGGCAAACTACGCCCCGTCCAAGACTATAGGCGGCTGAACGAACTCACAGTCCGCAATCACTACCCACTACCCCTCATCCCCGAACTTGTCGACCAAATATGAGACACCCGCTTATATACGAAACTCGACATTAAGTGGGGATACAACAATGTGCGAGTTAAGGAGGAGGACGAGTGGAAAGCTGCATTTAAGACGAACCAGGGGCTATACGAACCCCTGGTCATGTACTTCAGACTCACCAACTCCCCCGCGATGTTCCAAGCCATGATGGATGCCATCTTTCGACCCCTCACCCTAACGAACGAAGTAATCGTCTACATGGACGATATTCTAATCGCCACACCCCTCGATTACCTTCATCATCACGCCATAGTGCATGAAGTTCTCCGCTTATGCGAAGAACACGACCTTTATATTAAACCAGAAAAATGCAAGTTCGAGGTGCTTGAAGTCAAATACCTTGGGCTAATCATAGGCCACGGGAATCTACGGATGGACCCCATTAAAGTACGGGGCATCCGAGAATGGCCAGCCCCAAGGAATCTCCGCGAAGTGCACGCCTTCCTCAGGTTTTGCAACTTCTACCGACAATTCATCCGCGGTTTTTCCGCACTTGCGCGACCCCTACATGACCTCACCCGCAAAGATACACCGTGGCACTGGGGGCAACGAGAACAAGACGCGTTCAACAACGTCAAGCGTAGTATTGAACGCGAACCTACGCTTCTATTCCCCGACCTCACTAAGCCGTTTGAGTTAGAAGTTGACGCATCTAACGTTGCCATCGGAGCCGTACTTAATCAGCTCGGCCTGGATCAGAAACTCCATCCCATCGCATTCCACTCCGAATCCTTTAGTCAGGCGGAACGCAACTACGACATCTACGATAGAGAGCTACTAGCAGTGGTCAAAGCCCTACGAGCATGGCGCACTTATCTAGTCAGCTCCCCTCACAAAATCATCATCCATACCGACCACGCCAACCTTCAATATTGGAAGGAACCCAGAAAGATCAGCAGACGAGTCGCACGCAAATTCCTGGAACTCTCCGAGTATGACTTCCTTTTGAAGCACATCTCCAGAGTCACGAACAGTCGCGTGGATGCCCTGTCGCGAAGAGTGGACCACGCGGCACATGAAGAGGACAACAATGACATTATTGTCCTCCCCGCAGACCGCTTCCTTCGAGCGACGGAAATGTCCATGCACGACATGGATATTTGGACCCAGATATCACAGAACCTCGATGAGAAGGATGTACTGCAATGGGTCGAACCCCACAACCTGTGAAAAGTGGGGGGACTGTGGTGGAAGAACGACGCGTTAGTTGTCGTGGGTGACAACGACCTTAAACGGGGGGTAATCACCTTTTTCCACTGATACGCCTGCCATGAGACACACAGGAATCGCAAACACCTACGAACTACTACGACGCGACTACTGCAAACACCTACGAACTACTACAACGCGACTACTGGTGGCCCAACATGCACAAAGATGTAGAAGACTACGTCAAAGGATGCGCGACATGCCAGGCAAACAAGATCAACCCTCACCGTCAAAAACCACATCTATTCCCCATCACCACAGACCCGAACACCAAACCATTCGAGGTAGTCGCCATGGACTTCATCACTAAACTCCCTCCGTCAAACGGATATGACTCTATACTCACCATCACAGACCACGACTGCTCAAAGGCCTCGATCTTCATCCCGTGTAACGAGTCGATCACAGCAGAAGGGGTGGTGCATCTCTACCTCCATCACGTATATCCTCATTACGGCATTCCTCGAAAGATCATCACGGACCGAGACCCCCGGTTCACATCCGCATTCATGACCAATCTCTGCAAAGTCCTCGGGATTCATCAAAACATATCATCCGCCTACCATCCTCAAACAGACAGGCAGTCGGAACGAACGAACCAATGGCTGGAACAGTATCTCTGGCACTGGAGTAACGTCCAACAGGATAACTGGGCCGAAGCATTACCAGTGGCGCAATTCGCTCATAACGCCTGGCCTAACGCAACAACAAAAGAAACCCCCTTCTCGCTTATTATGGGATGGGAACCACACACCATGTGGACACCGAAACCAACGGCGTCCCCATCAGTAGAACAACGCCTAGAAGACATGGTCATCAGACGGCAACACGCGCAAGACTGCATCAAACATGCACAAGAGTTAATGGTGAAAAGGGGCAAAACGTGCTTCATCCCCTATCAAGTGGGAGCCCAAGTTTGGCTCGAAAGAACGAACCTCCGTGCCTTCTACCCCACGGCAAAACTTGCGCCCAGATGACATGGGCTGTTCTGCATTAAGAAAGTCCTATCAGATGTCTCGTACGAGTTGGAATTCCCGAACACGTGGAAGATACATCCGGTCTTCCATGTGAATCTCCTTACGCCATATAAGGAGACGGAGTTGCACGGTGTAAACTTCACGCGCCCACCCCTGGATCTGATTGATGGAGAGGAAGAGTTCGAGGTGGAGCGAATTCTACAGTCCCAATCACATGGGCGAGGGCGCAAACTTCAATTCCTCGTCCAATGGAAGGGCTTCCCGATAAGCGACAGCACATGGGAGCCTCTTGAGAATGTTCGACACGCACCTGACCTTATCACCGATTTCTACCACCTCAATCCTACTGCCGAAGGGGCTGGACGAAAGATATAAGATGCACCCCAGTTGCACCGTCCTCACCCCCCATCCTCCACTCTATCATGACGACCACTCCCATTGTTTCCACTATCCAAACCCGCCGTCCCGTCGAGATTATCCTCGAAAGTCTGACCGTCCCTTCACAGGACTTTGGTGTCCCCTCCGAACCCGAGGGTCGCACGCCATACTCTGTAATCCCTGACTCCCCCCCACTCCCTGTCTTGGCTCTCGCCACCAGCACTCTTGCTAAGTTGTCTGGAGAAGTCGACACGCCAGTTACCGTCCATGTTCCCGCCACGCCTACCTATCCACCCAAGACCACCGTTCCTCTCACCCCTCCACCACCACTGTTGCCCCCTGCTGTCCCTGCCGCCCACATCCCCATCCCACCATTCCCCGCCGGGATGGATCACACTTTCACACTGATCCCTCAGACTCGTATCGTCGAGCCCGACCCTGCCCTTGCCCTCTTAGACGATGAGGAGGACAAAGAAAACAGCGACCCCGGCATCCCCTTTTTCCTTAACGACCCCGCCTCACCCACCTTTTTCCTGCTCCTAGTTGGCGCGACGGGCACTGCCAAACGAACAGCGCGCTATATCTATTATCGCCATAACTACCAGGAGGTTGTCGGAACCATGGGGAAGGGCCATCCCTGCTATGCCTTGCAGGTCTTCCTCAACAAAGTTTATACCGGTCAACTCGCTCAGCACATCACGGACAATCAAATGAATATGTTCCACCCTCACGACCCCCGCACCATTGTCCTTAACGAAGTGCTGATCGAACTTCATAACCCCCGCCTCCACGCCGACGTCTCTCGTCTCCGCGAGTGTCTTACACGCCGAGATGCCATTCGCACCTGCCAGTCGGACATCCGACGTCTTGAGACGGAACTGACACGGGACCAGTTCCATCTAGACATGGACTTTTCGTCCATTCGGAAGCGTCTTCAGTACGCTCGAGCCATCCCCCTCATCGCCGACAAGTACTGCAGAGCTTCATGCGAAGCCCGTGCGTCCCAGAGGCTCACCAGAGCCTATTCCCCTCGCCCCTCACGATGCTGGACCTAGCGAGATGCCCCGTCTTCAGGGGGAAGGCAGTAAGCGTCGGCGCAAGTGCTTCCAGTGTAAGTCAGCGGACCATTTGGTGGCGCAATGTCCGGAGCGGCGAGCCCGGGAGCCATGCCAGTGGTGTGGGAGCCGAGCTCATCGGCTCGACGTCTGTCTTATTCGACGCCTCTCCCCTCTGACGCCCGCGCACGTGGATCCAGCCTCCCACCCTTGGTGGTGTGGGAAGTGTCTGAGGTATGATGCCACGCATGAGGAGATCAAGTGTCCCATGTATGAGATGTGTTGGGATTGTGGGGAGAGGGGGCGATTCATGTTCTTGCGCCGCCACACCTGCCCCTGCACTCCATCTCCGGTGCCCACTAATGTCCCTGTTGAGGAGGATTACAGCTTATACTAGCAACTAGTCGAAGTCGTGGCAACTTTGATTCTGATGGGGGGGTAATGTTACGATTTCTGCTCTCTGACTTGGTTGTACGATTATGATATGATCTGGTGACTCGCGCTTCTCGTCTCTTATCTCGCACCTTGCGCCTCAGCGATTGGATAGATCGTCGTATGCTTCTCCTCGTCCGCTGACCATTCCTGAGGCCCGCATGACCCCGCGGAATTCCCTCATACTATATGCAGTCTCTCCCTTTGTTTACGTTCTAAGACTCTTGACTCACGATCGCGCCATATGTTTGTTATTCACAAACATCCTGTACTAGTATATAAGTCGCACCCTACCTAGCTTGTACTGGTAGACTTGACTTCTTGTGTAATACCACATTGTCTCTGCCTCATGAACGACTTTGACTCGCCTTTGCGCTTGAGTCCCCGCTTTAGCTCGCCAATTGTGCTTGAGCCTTTCCCTTCTACTATTGCACTCGGTTCCAGGGAAACCGAGTGACACTTGTGCATCATCGAACTGAGTCTTAACCGACTCGCGCCTCTCCGATCCCGTTGACTTAGACTCGGTACACGTTGTACCTAACGCCCCCGTGGTGGCGTTACACACTAGGCAGGTTCGATGGTCCCCCTCCTCCTGAACTGGGATTTCCAGAGGGTCCTCCTCCACTAGTTCCACCACTGGTGAGAGTTGTGCTTGCTGAGGCTTGTTGGGTTTGAGACATGACATGGGTTTGGAAATGTGTTGTTGGATCAGAGAGGGGTAGATTCATTGTGGGTACTGAGATGCATGGGGAACTTGGGCTGTCGTCAATGGTAATGCCTGATGGGTTGTGGGTTGTCAGAGGTCTGACACCAAGAGCTTGGGGCACAATACTGATGGTGTACCACTGACCCTTCTTTGCTGAGTAGTCAATGTAAGCCCACTGTCGCAAGCCCTCAAGATAGTGGACCTGTCGATATTTTTGAGTGTTTGGGTGGAAGAGAAAATAGCCTTCCACTCTTTCATGTTCTTTCCAGATGACTGCTCCTTTGACTTTATCGGAGAGTTAGTCATCACTGTATCGTTCAATGTATTCCACCTGGAACTGGGATCGGCTACGACTGAGTGTCACCACTGTGAGAGACTTGACTTAATGTAACGCCACCACAGGGGCGTTAGGTACGACGTGTACCGTGTCTAAGTCAGCGGGATCGGAAGAGCGCGAGTCAGTTAAGACTCAGTTCGAGGATGCACAAGTATCGCTCGGTTTCCCTGGAACCGAGGATAATAGTAGAGGCACCGGGCTCAAGCGCAAAGGCGAGCAAAAGGGTTGACTCAAGCGCAAGGGCGAGTCGAGGTTCGTTCGTGAGGCAAAGACGATGTGGTATTACACAAGAAGTCAAGTCTACCGTACAAGCTAGGTAGGGCGCGACTTATATACTAGTACAGGATGTTTGTGAGTAACAAACATATGGTGCGATCATGAGTCAAGAGTCCTAGAACGCAAACAAAGGGAAACCACATATAGTATGAGGGAATTCCACGGGGTCATGTGGGCTTCAGGAATGGTCAGCGGATAAGGAGAATCGTACGATGACCTATCCTATCGCTGAGGCACAAGGTGCGAGATAAGAGTCGAGAAACGCGAGTCACCGGATCATATCGTAATCGTACAACCAAGTCAGAGTGTAGAAGCCGAAATCGTAACATACGATGTGTACCTCACTAAGTCAACAGAATCGGAGAGGCGTGAGTTGGTTAGGACTCAGTTCAGTGGTGAACAAGTATCACTCGGTCTCCCTGGGACCGAGGATAATAGCAAGAAGTGAAGGCTCAAGTGTAAGTGTGAGCGAAAGCATGGACTCAAGTGCAGCAGTGAGTCAGAAGTTGTTCGTGAGGTGAAGACAACGTGGTATTACACAAGAAGTCAAGTCTACCTGTACAAGCTAGGTAGGGCATGACTTATATACTAGTACAGGGTGTTTGCAATGTGCAAACACATGGCGCAATCATGAGTCAACAGTCCTAAAGCGCAAACAAAGGGAAAAGCTGAATATAGTACAAGGGAATCCTGTGGGACGATGCATGCCTCAGAAATGGTCAGCAGATGAAAAGAAGTGTAGAACTGGCCATCCTATCGCCGAGGCATAAGGCTGCGAGAGAGAAGCCGAGAAGCACACAAGACCGGATCATATTGTAAAAGTACAGTAAACATACAGGGCAACTGTGATGAAGCGCGAGAGACAGAAGAAGGAGGAAAATCATAACATGTGTGTTCGACATCTCCCATCTCCCATGATCATTAGGCTGTTGTTTGTCCTAGAGCCTGCGCTGCTAGAAGAATGTCTGGTGGAACGTTACATTTGTGGGTTGTGGCCAGTCACGTATGCCAGAAATTTTTACCAGGTCCATGTGAGTTACCCCCTTTTCAAGGATTACCCCCAGGTAATCCATCTGCAGTTGGTGGAAGAAGCATTTCTTGATGAACAGTACACATAGAGGTCATACTCACAGTGGACAAGGGAGACTGTGGTGAGATATGGAGGGTGACTGGAAGCAGCAACAGAGAGATCTTGCAAGTGAAACAGATGTGAAGTCTGGCACACAACAGATGAGGAACTGGTGTGGTGCCAGAGCGTACAGGGTACTCTTATTATACTATACAGGGGAGTGACACTAGTACAACAGAAGTAACACAGAGTCACACAATACAAGGAGTGTTGTTCTACAGAGGGACACAAGGGAGTGTACAGAAGGAGAACAAAGGTGCAAAGAACAAGAGAAGGCTAGACTATGATATCATAGTGACATCACAATAAGGATAGAACAAAGTGAATGAGTACAAGGACGAAATACAATAGGAGTCCAGAGGAGTCCATGATGTCATTGTACAGTGATGCCATAGATAAGAAAGTCTGAGATTGTAAAGATCATAATAATCTAATCTACATAAGTCCAATATATCTTATCTAAAGCAGTCTGTTATCTGTGTGTCTATTGAGCTGCTAAGTGCACACAGGTCACTTATCAACACTCTGTTTTCCCCACACTGTCCCACTTGGAAGAAAAATAACTTCCACAAATGTCACACAATGTCCAGATCCCATCCTGTCCTGTTCCAGTAAACATTTTTCCTCTTGATCCATCCTGGCATCTCGTCAATCTAAACACATCCAAAACCACCCCCCTTCCCCAGACGAGATACCCACTACCAAAGAGACCCTAGCAAACCCACCTACCACCAAAAATACCTCTGTGAACCCATCAAGTGTTAACGCTGAAGATCATACCACAACTAATACACATACAGATTCTGACTCAGATGACGACACACTTGCCATCCTCGCAGCCATAAAAAGAGCCCCTTCCATGTCTGAGCCAAAGATCGCCACCGTCTTGCATCCTATCTTAACGCAACCGCCTATCTTAACTGCTGGCCAGATCATGCTGAAGGCCATCTGCGACTTCGAAAACCATTGTAACACCTTCTTCATAAATGCCAAAGATGGGGTCAAGGACAACGAAAAGGTCAAACATATTATTGGCTGCTTCAAGAACACCCTTGTCGACAACTGGGTGCTGTGTGACAGCAAACACCTCATGGCCCTCACATTTCCAGAGTTCATGAAACAGTTTCACGCACGCTGGTTACCTCTCACTTGGGAACAGGCTGTCTGCACCCAGATGTTAAACTCTTGGCTTGACCCATCCCAGCGTTTCGATGCTTGGTCTGACCAGATCCTCTCCTATAACGTACCCCTTCGGAACACCACCTCCCACATGTCTGACACTCAGCTATGAATCCAGTTGGAAGCAGCCCTTGACAAAGAACTGCGGACAATGGCTACAGATGAAAAGCTTAACAAAATTTCCAATTTCCACGAATGGATGAGCAAACTTACTTGTATTGACAACCATTGTCAGACTGAACAAAAATGGACGGCAGATTTCTGGGATAACAGATTGGCAAGATGACAAAATACAGGCACGCGCTACCCACCCACAAATAACATCAATCACAGTAGCTTCACATGTGGGAGTAGCACTCCTAGTACTTCAATGCCCTCACTATACCCTCCAAAGCTGACTGATGATGAATGTCGACTGCTCCACAACCACAAAGGCTGTCTCAAGTGCTGGACCTTCTATGCCGGTCACCAAGCAGGCGCATGCACAATCACGCTGTCTGGGAAAGATTACAAGCAATGGACCCTTCAAGATGCTTTACGCGCGAGAGCGGCAAAGGGCAACACACGCCTGACTACCATCCCTGCCAGCACACCAGTTGCTGCAATCACCAAGTTTGTTGGCAACACCCCTGCAGGAATGGACCTCATAGCTGCAATTTTCCTGTCAACAACCATGGCCACGGATACTAGTACCTCCGACGCATCGGAAACTAGCTTATCGTCTGTGAGTGCCCTGCTGAAAGAAAAACACCTTGTATGGGAATGCATGCTCACGAATCCGACAGATTCTGTTTGGGTAAAAACACGTGCTCTCATAGACAGTGGAACACATATGGTGCTCATCCACCCTGACCTCATCAAACATCTCCATTTACACAGTCTACCACTTGAACGCCCTGAACGTGTAACAGTCGCCATTGGCACCACGAATGAACCAGAAGAAATAACACACTATGTCATTATACAACCTGCATCCATAAACAACATCTTCCAATCCGAACCATTGTGCGCCATAGTCACACCAGGACTATGCATGCCCATAATACTTGGACTACCATTTCTAGCAACGAATAAAGTCATTTGTATTTATGCCAAAAGAACATGTACTGTTACATCAATTGAACCTCAGTTTGATCTACTTAAAGACAAACAAAAAAGACCAAAAAGCCACTATACGGTGGACATACTGGCAGCAATACATGGACGCATTCACACACTGACTATGGATGAAGAATTCAAAATGAGAGAGGAAGATATTCACTCTCATTTCGCTCAGGTCTTTGAACCACCCCCACACGCCAAAGAACTACCTGAAAAGCCACTGGCACGGATTATCTTAAAAGACACAAACAAAACTATAAAAGCCTGGAACTACCCTTGCCCATGAAAATGGAAAGATGCCTGGCATACACTGTTACAGCAGCACCTCAAGGCTGGGCGGATTTGCCCCTCATCAGTCCTGCGGTGTAACGCCACCAGTGGGGCGACGTCCAGGGTTCAAGGTACCTGTGGCAGGCTTAGCAGAAGACGACTTGGGCATTGTCGACGATGATGACAACGGAGACTGAGATCGGTCTAAGGCACACGCACGAAGTGGCGAGGTGAGAACGGTGATGCACAAGATAAGCGGAAAGGAGCTTAGAACAAGGCAGAGCAGGGTTCCCAAGATACTAGCTGGTATTGCTAAGTAACTCAAGTCTGGGGACTTGAGGATGAAACAACTACAGGTATATATACACGCAGGTACATAAGGTTCGTACCCAGCTAAGTCCGCTTTACTCGGGTTCTGTGGTCCGTGCGCAGACGCAGAACCTTCTAGAAAGGTCACGCGGTTGATTGCGCCATCTATCGTCATTGGTCTAGGTCAGCCTAGGCCTCGGTCACGTGATCGGTGACGTCAGAGTCCAGAGCTTTCCGGAACCGCTCCCTAGCGTGCGCTAATGTACCACTGCTGGCATCCTGCGGGCTCTCCGGGCCCTGCACCAGGTCCCCGGCAGTCGGCGTGGTTGGAGATCGTAACATGCAGGGAGCGGCACATTCATCATCCCAAAGGCTGATCCCACAGTTCTACCATGTTGGGTAAATGATTACCAACAACTGAACAAAGATACTGTCACAGATAGCTTCCTCATCCCTTGGATAAACAATATCTTTGCTGATGTCGCAACTGGCCAGATATTCGCCTCGATTGACATGACAAATAGTTTCTTCCAAACAAAAAAGCATCCTGATGACGTAGGCCTCACAGTGGTAAATACACCGTGGGGTCTCTACGAATGGGTCGTCATGCCCATGGGCATAAAGAATTAGTGTTTAAAAGTTCAGTCAGGTTTGGTTTTTTGCTCCTTTTTCAGGTAACTGAACCCAAACCAGTTCACTAATATGAAAATTACATGTGAACCTGACTGAACCTTTGGTCAGGTTACCTGTCGGTTCAGTCAGGGTTCAGTCAGGTTACCGGTCAGAACCGGTTAGAACCGGTTTTTGGGGGTAACCTGACCTGACTTTCACATTTTTTCGCAAATCTCAGCGAACCTCTGTGAACCTGACCGAACCTTTGTGAACTCTTAGCGAACCTGACCTGAAGTCAGGTCAGCTGCAGTCAGGTTCCAGTCAGGTTCCAGTTATTTGCAGTTACCCTGACCTGACCTGCGAACACTATAAAGAATGCCCCGGAGATCCAGCAACAAAGAGTCACAGAAGCTTTACGTCCATGGATCGGACGCATCTGTCACATGTACATCAATGACATTGCTGTTTGGTCAAAAAACGTCAAAGAGCATGTCCAAAATGTTTCAATAATACTACAGGCACTAGCAGACAACAAGCTCTATTGCAACCCTAAGAAAACGAAACTGTTCTCCACAGAAATCCGCTTTCTTGGACACCGGATCACGGCCAAAGGTATTGAGATAGGCAAAGGAAAAGCTGACCACGTCACAAACTGGCCCACGCCCACAAGTGCACAACAGGTCAGAGGATTCCTCGGCTTGGTGCGATACCTCTCAGCTTTTCTCCCTAACCTAGCGGATCATACCATGGTTCTCAATGCACTCACAACAAAAGACTGTGATAGGAACTTCCCAACCTGGTCCAAGAAACACCAGACAGTGTTTGATGCCATTAAGACAATGGTCACATCGACAGACTGCCTCACGACAATCAACCCAACCTTAATGCCTGAATACAAGATCTTTGTCACCACTGATGCCAGCGATATAGGATCAGGCACCCTACTCTCATTCGGTCCTACATATGAAACTGCACGACCAGTTGCCTACGATTCACGCACATTCAAAAGTGCAGAGCTAAATTACCCTGTTCACAAAAAGGAATTGCTCGCAATTGTACATGCCCTGGGAAAATGGCATACAGACTTACTTGGCTTTGTGTTTGAAGTCTGGACAGACCACAAAATGTTGAAACACTTCAGGACACAGTGTGACCTCTCACAACGACAGGCCCGATGGATGGAATTTCTCTCACAATATGACGCCAACATCCATTACCTGCCCGGCAAACAAAACATGGTCGTGGATGCATTATCCTGCCTACCCGACCCAGACACAACAGTCATCACCACCATCTTCTTGCAAATGCATAACCAAAAAATCCAGTTGCGCTTTGAACTCGAAGATGCCATCTTGGACAAAATCTGACAAGGTTATGCCACTGACCCGTTGACTGCGAATGTCACAATTTTGTCCACTATGCCTTTGCCTTATGACTCTCTTATCTTGTCTCACGTATTCACTGTACTTTTATGATATGATCCGATGTTCTGCGCTTCTTGACTTCTATCTCGCACCTTGCGCCTCAGCGATAGGATGGCCAGTTTTACGCTCCATTCCATCCGCTGACCATTTCTGAGGCACGCGTTGTCCTGTGGGATTACCCTGTACTACTCTAGGCTCATCCCTTTGTTTATGCTTCAGGACTCTTGACTCACGATCGCGCCATGTGTTTGTCCTTTGCAAACACCCTGTGTTAGTATATAAGTCACGCCCTACCTAACTTGTACGGTAGACTTGACTTCTTGTATAATACCACATTGTCTTCGCCTCACGAACGATCTTCGACTCGCCTTTGCGCTTGAGTCAACGCTTTTGCTCGCCTTTTGCGCTTGAGCCTTGCCTTCTTACTATTGTCCTCGGTTCCAGGGAAGCCAAGTGATACTTGTGCATCACCGAACTGAGTCTTAACTGACTCGCACTCCTCCGATCCTGTTGACTTGCCGTGGTACACATCGTACCTAACGCCCCTGTGGTGGCGTTACAGCGAAGCTCACAAGCGCAGTGGCAGGAATGCAGAACATCGAACAATGACAAGGTTTCTGGTTCATAAACAACCATCTAGTAATCCAAATGGCTGCACCATCTGAGAAACTCTGTTCCGCATTGCCCATGACAAACTCAGACATTTCAGAACCACAAAAATGTACGAGCTGCTTCAAAACTCCTTCTACTGGCCAAACATGTGAAAAGACCTTGAAGAAGTGTATATACCATCATGCACCAACTGCCAGCAGAACAAATCAACGACCACGAAACCAGTCAGACCACTTCACCCATTACCGGTGCCAGATAGGCATTGTGACTCCATCACAATAGACTTTGTTGGCCCATTACCACTGGACAACGGCCATGACTATATCATTATGTTCACGGATCGCCTCAGGTCCAACATACGCATAGTGCCCACAACGACCACGCTCATGGCTGAGGGCCTTGCAGAGATCTCCTTCAAAGAGTGGTACTGCGAGAACAGCCTACTGCTTGACATCATCTCTGACCGCAATAAGCTTTTCCTCTCCCGTTTCTGGTGTGCTTTGCACAAGCTAACTGTTACGTTTCGGCCTGGAAGTGGACACTGACGCTCGGGGATGACACCACGTCAGCGATATATCGTCATGGACTTGTTGGATCAGTCAGCCGGGTAAGCTCCGGCGCATGTGATTGTGTACGATAACGGATCGGCCTGCGATTGGTTACGATAACGGATTGTGACTCGACCCTAGGATAGCTGTATTAGGGTTTACTCTACTTACGCTATTGGCTAGGATAGCTTGGAGCGGCGCTTGAAAGCCCGCGCGTATCTGTATAAGTAGTAGTCGTGGAAGACCAGGACTGCCATCTTGGTCTTCTTCAATACCACCGTCTTCTTACCTTTCCATCGCTTGGACTCTCCTCCCTGTGAAGTGAGTCGTCTCCGGCATATCCCCTTAGACCAGGGATCCCCGTGAGCTTATCCCGAGTTCCCCTTCGCGGGCAGTGGACGACTATCCCATCGGATCGCAGTATCATCAAGTCTTTCTCTATCATAACGAACGAGTCGCAAAGCCCTACGGCTACATCTACATCGTCGATCACCCTTCGTGGAGGACTATCGTTCCAGTTGAAGACCCTCCGGTTAACGTTCCTCAAGCGGAGGACTTACACGCTTTCATCGCGTTAAACGGGGATCTTGCCCCTCATCCAGCTGAGTACCCAAACGCCATTACAAATCGCCTCTTCTATCGACCGCTTAGGATCGCCGCAACCAACGAGGCCTAAGTCAGGCAAACGTCAGTGGTAGACGTTACATTAAGACCAAGATCCATTGTGGCCAATCCTAAAACCAAAGACCTCTGGGTGCCCTTTCGCCCCTACTACATCGATCGACGAGGAGAACGTAACGTCCCAAAAGATACCTTCAATCAGCTTTCTGGAAGGACGACGCCGAAATCCCTGGATACGTTGCCTATTACATCGACCCACAAGACCGACAACACATTATCCCAGTCGAGTTCAACTTCGACTTCACCTGTTGGACCGAAATCCGTTGGAGCGACGCCAACAACAAATTCCAAGTTACAAAACCCGCATCATCTGCACTCAATCTCGACATCCGCCAAAACGAAGTAGTAACCCGCGACCAGTGGGGGCTCATTGACGGAGAAACAGAAGAACCCGCTAGATCCCCAACTCCTAAAACACCAGCACCCTCTCCATCACTCGCAAGCAACCCCGAAGAAATCCACATCCTCAAAGACGAACAAGAAGAAGAAGCATTGGAACTTATCGCTAAGTCCATTCCAGTCATGAGCCAAACACAGACAGTAACGCACGAAGAAATGCGCATAGGCACTGCCCTATTTGACACCAAGTACCCCCGCCACGCCGATCCACCTCCTGGGGGAGACCCCGGAGATGACAAGGGCAACCACGGCGGAGACGGAGACGGAGGCAACGACCCCGGAGGAAACCCAACCGGAATCCCTGGCATACCAACGCCTCCACAACTCACTGACCGATTCGTCGGAAAGGAACCACCCGTATTCAAAGGAGAACGGGACAAAGCCGAAGCATTCCTAGCCCAATGGAATCGATTTGCAGGGGTTAACAAATTCAACCGCAACATCAACTTCCCCTATACCAAAGCAATGATGTTCCTCACCTATCTCCAAGGGGACCTTGTCGACGAATGGGCCACCAAAACCCAAGAATGGCTTGACAAACAACCAGACCAGGCCGATCCATGGCTCTGGAGCGGCGTCGAAATCGCCTTCAAAAAGCAATTCCGCGACAACCTCGAACAAGAGAACGCTCGCCTAGAACTGGATAAGGGCTTCCGCATGACGGGGTCCGACATTGACAGCTACGTAACCAAATTCGAGAAAACCGTCCGCCTAGCTGGCTATCGTCTAGATGACCAATTGGTCCTCGACAAATTCACGAGAGGACTACCCATGGACCTCTATCGCAATGCCTACCAGTTCCACGACCCCAGGAACTACTCGCAATGGAAGACCTCCGTAATCGAGCAACAGAAGAAATACCTTCACATGAAGGCCAGACAAGACGGCTTCGGACGACTTCCCATGACCCAGCGCCCCAAACAGCAGCAAATGCGCTTCCAAGCACCGCAAAGGCCCAACCAACCAGCATGGCGCCAGTACCAGAACCACCCTGACGCAATGGACACAACCCCAGGAAGAATTCGAGCCCGAGTAGCAGAAGTAGGCGACCCAAATCGCCCAGAGATCAACCATCGCGACAATCGCCCCCCATTCCCACCAAGGGGAGGATTTATCCAACGCGGACACGGAGGACGCGGCGTCTTTAACGTTAAGGACGTCACCTGCTACAATTGCGGACGCAAAGGACATTTCTCACGCGACTGTTCCCAGCCTCGCCAACCACGACAAGGATTCAATGGGCCTCCTCAAGGACGGGGTGCCTACATAGAAGAAGTTCCTACCGCACCCCCGAGTGTAGCGGAGGAACCACTCATCAATCTGGATGAGCCAACCACACCACCCCAAGAAACCGAAACGCCGATGACCCTGATGATGGGCAAGATGGCGGAGCTTCACAATCAGATGGGGGAGTGGATGAGAAAGGATTTTCCCGACGCCTGAACCCATCGGCCTGGGTGAGGGCTTCTCAATGTAACTCGCAGTTCATAACGCGCTATCGATCTATGCATGTTTCAGTTTCGATCCGCACGAGTAACTCAATGGCCGACAAACAAGCACTAGTGGACTCAGGAGCCACTAACAACTTTATGCATCCCAACTTCGCCAAGCAAATGGGCATTGGGATTAAAGAGCTAGAACGACCCCGCAACATTTGGAACATCGACGGGACGCACAACAAAGGCGGGAAAATCACTCACTACACCGACCTGAACGTACAAACAGACGGAAAAGTCAAAACCATTCCGTTCTTCATCACAGACGTAGGAGGAGAAGACGTCATATTGGGATACCCCTGGCTCGCCACCTTTCAACCCAGAATTCACTGGGCCACCGCAACTTTGGACACCAAGCAATATCCCATCATCATACGTACGACTAACCCACTCAGACCCTTCACGGCACGATCAGCAGTAGAACAACTGCGGCAAACACTCGAGCAATGCATGGATCAACACAAGGAACACATCCTCGCAGAGCTAGAAGAAGACTCACTACCCATTCACCTACGAACCACGGCAACGGAACTCGCAGTCAAGGCACAACAATACACGGAGAAAAAGGAAATCCCTGACGAATACAAGCGACACGCAAAGGTCTTCAGCGAAGAGGAATCACATCGCCTCCCACCTTCCAGACCATGGGACCACGCAATTGAATTCAAACCGGACGCCCCCGATCACATTGACTGCAAAATCTACCCTATGAACCAAGCGGAAGACAAAGCACTCAAGGAATGGCTCGACGCAGAACTGGCAAAAGGATACATCAGACCCTCCAAATCCCCGTACGCATCACCCTTCTTTTTTATCAAAAAAAAGGACGGAAAACTACGACCAGTACAGGATTACCGCGTAATCAACAAATGGACCATACGCAACCAGTACCCGCTCCCGTTAATACCAGAACTCATTGCAGACCTAAGCGGTGGAGTAATCTTTTCCAAATTCGACGTACGATGGGGATACAACAACATACTCGTCAAAGACGGCGACCAGGAGAAAGCAGCGTTCAAGACAAAATACGGGCTATACGAACCATTGGTCATGTACTTCGGACAAACAAATTCGCCGGCCACCTTCCAAGCTATGATGAACTACATCATCGCCCCGCTCATCGAATACTTCGAACGCAAAGGTACTATCATACGAGCATACATGGACGACATCGGCATCGCAACGACGACAACGGAACAAGATCACACGGAAGCCGTACACGCGGTTCTTAGACCTCCTCGAAGAACACGACCTCTACCTGAAACTGGAGAAATGCACTTTCCACTCTTCTTCCCTCGATTACCTGGGGGTAATCATTGAAAAGGGGGTGATTCGCATGGACCCCATCAAAATTTCGGGCATACGCGAATGGCCTACCCCAAAAACCGTCAAACAGGTGCGATCATTCCTGGGTTTCTGCAACTTTTACCGCGCTTTCATTCGAAATTTTGCCACACACGCACGACCCCTCAACAAACTCACCCGCAAGACGTGGAATGGACATGGGGAACGGAACAGCAACAGGCATTTGACAAACTCAAGGAGCTAGTAACACAAGAACCGGTACTCAAACACCCGGAACTGGACAAACCCTTCGAACTAGAAGTCGACGCGTCAGGATACGCTGTAGGAGCAGTACTGCTCCAACGAGGCGAAGACAACAAACGCCATCCCATCGCATATTACTCAAACACCCTCAGCGCAGCCGAACGAAACTACGACATCTACGACCTGGAACTACTCGCCATAGTCAAAGCCCTACGTAACTGGAGACAATACCTCGCAGGATCACCACACAAGATCAAGGTATTCTCGGACCACATGAACCTGCAATACTGGAGATCCCCTCAAAAAATATCGAGACGTGTAGCCCGGGAAGTACTAGAACTCTCTGAATACGACATAGAGATTCACCATATCAAAGGCACAGCCAACGGACGAGCAGACGCACTATCCAGACGACCGGACTACGATCAAGGAGACCATGACAACGAACAAGTCACAGTACTACCCGACCACATCTTCGTCAGAGCAGCAGAGATCGACACTACCGAAGACCCAACACGACTCGGGAACACGATAACCGTCGCGGAAATGCAACCCACGAACCCAATATACACCCAAGACGAAGAAATCATCCGACGATGGGTCGACCCTCACAAGCTCAAAAGGATCGAAGGCACATGGTATAAGGACGGACGACGCGCAGTCACAGGGGATCAGATCGAACGAAGGCACATCATCCAAGCCCACCACGATCCGCCGGTGCATGGACACCCAGGAATTAACAGAACAATCAAAATGGTCGAACGATACTACTGGTGGCCCGGATTACGACAAGAAGTACAAGACTACGTCAAAGGATGCGCAGACTGCCAAAGAATCAAGGTCAACAACTGCCCCACACGCGCACCACTACAACCCATATTCCCAAAACCGGAAGCCATGCCATTCGAAACCATAGCGCTGGACTTTATCACCAAACTACCCCATGCAGATGGCTGCGACACTATATTGACAGTAACGGACCACGACTGCTCAAAAGCGGCTATATTCATCCCATGCCTCGAAGAGATAAGCGCAGAAGGAACCGCAGCCCTGTACGTAAAACACGTCTTCTCCCGATTCGGACTACCGGCGCGCATCATCAGTGATCGAGACCCACGATTCGCATCCAAATTCACACGCGAACTGTGCAAAATACTGGGAATTGAACAAAACATTTCCACGGCCTACCATCCCAGAACAGACGGACAATCGGAACGCACCAATCAATGGCTAGAGCAATATCTGCGCTTCTGGGTTAACGAACGACAAGACGACTGGACCCACTTATCTCCCAATGGCAGAATTCACTCACAACAACTGGCCAAACGAATCAACGCGGGAATCCCCCTTTAGCATCCTCATGGGATACAACCCACGCGCCGACTGGATTGATCGACCTTCGCCAATTCCCCAAGTAGCACTCCGCGTCAAACAATTCAAAGAGGCTAGAATGCGCGCCCAGGAACTGATGAGAAAAGCGCAGCAGGGGTGGATCAAGCACAAAGATACGCCCAAGTACCAAATCGGAGACCTGGTCTGGCTCGAAGGACGCCACCTACGTACCAACCAACCAACCACAAAGCTTGCGCCCAGAAGACACGGCCCCTTTAAGGTTATTCAGGTGATGTCCGCAGTCAATTATCGATTGGAACTTCCCACGCAGTGGAGCATCCACCCAGTATTCCATACGGACCTCTTGACTCCTTATCGTGAAACTCCCACACACGGCCCCAACTATCAGCGCCCGCCGCCAGATTTGATTGATGGCGAAGAAGAATACGAAGTCGAGAAGATTCTAGACTCTCGGCGATTCGGCAGGACAAGGAAACTGCAATATTTGGTCAAGTGGCGCGGATACCCGGACTCCGATAATCAATGGGTCTCGAAGGATGACGTATTCGCCGATGAAGCGATAAGGGAGTTTAAACGTTCAAACCCCGCTCGAGAGACACATATAAGCGCAGGACTTTCTCAAGAGACGTCCCCATCTCCTTCTCCCTCACTCCCATTACTCATGTCCCAATCCCCAGTTCCAAGTCCACTATGTCCTCGACGACCTACTCCCCATCTCAGTCCAGCCCACTGTCATCATTCAGAACGCCCCGCCATCACCATCCCTGTCGCCTGCCCAGTCCGTTCAACCCAGCCCCAGTCGTCCAACTACCCCCGTACCATCCCTTCTTCCTTCGCCAACACCTACAGCAGCGGGCACACGAAGCCCGTCTCCGCAAGGCTATGTTCCCACGAGACCTCCGTCCCGTCAAGACGAGGCTCAAGTACAAGAAGATCGCAGTTACGACCGGTACTTGTCCCAGGAGCATTGCCCCCTCAATCAACATCTCACGTATGGGACTCACCTCACCACGACTCACGACGAAACCCCGCCGCTATGCAGCACGGACGGGGAACCACTCACTCTCCCCCCATCGGAAAGATCCGAGAAACGCCGCCTCTACCGTCCGAAGGAACACAGTCCAGTTTCCCGATCTCGCGTGGAAACTCCGCCACCACGCGGGTTTCACCACAACAGGGGAGTCCATTTCATCCCCTTCCAGATTCGCGACGCTCAGGGCCGGCTGCACCCAGCTCGGTATACGCAGCTCGTCTTTACGGCGGACCCCTTCGTCCTCGCCTACAGACAAGGCAGCGACCAGCAGTACGGCAAGTCGGTGCACGCCGCCCCCCAACTACGACGAACCCACGCCCACCTACAACGACGACGACCTGGTCTTTCTAGACCAGGACAGTACCTACCGCGAGTCGGTCGACATGGCCTGTATGGCCATGAACGACTTGACGGTCACGGCGGAGGTCCACCGCTACCGCTGCCTCCAAGCGGGATACACGGCCAAGGAGGAGGAGCTCAAGAGGAAGATCGACGAGCTCGACAAGATCGGACGTATGCGTCGGGAGTGTGTGCTGCGCCTTCAGCGCGCCAACGCCATCAAGCGCATCGAGGACGAGCGGGACTCTTACCGCCCCGGAGTCGAGGAGGGAGCCCGGATTGCGCGCCTCCGAGAGGAGATCTGCCGCGGTCGGTCTGGTGCCCGATCCTGAAAAGGGGGTGATGTTACGTTTCGGCCTGGAAGTGGACACTGACGCTCGGGGATGACACCACATCAGCGATATATCGTCATGGACTTGTTGGATCAGTCAGCCGGGTAAGCTCCGGCGCATGTGATTGTGTACGATAACGGATCGGCCTGCGATTGGTTACGATAACGGATTGTGACTCGACCCTAGGATAGCTGTATTAGGGTTTACTCTACTTACGCTATTGGCTAGGATAGCTTGGAGCGGCGCTTGAAAGCCCGCGCGTATCTGTATAAGTAGTAGTCGTGGAAGACCAGGACCGCCATCTTGGTCTTCTTCAATACCACCGTCTTCTTACCTTTCCATCGCTTGGACTCTCCTCCCTGTGAAGTGAGTCGTCTCCGGCATATCCCCTTAGACCAGGGATCCCCGTGAGCTTATCCCGAGTTCCCCTTCGCAGGCAGTGGACGACTATCCCATCGGATCGCAGTATCATCAAGTCTTTCTCTATCATAACGAATGAGTCGCAAAGCCCTACGGCTACATCTACATCGTCGATCACCCTTCGTGGAGGACTATCGTTCCAGTTGAAGACCCTCCGGTTAACGTTCCTCAAGCGGAGGACTTACACGCTTTCATCGCGTTAAACGGGGATCTTGCCCCTCATCCAGCTGAGTACCCAAACGCCATTACAAATCGCCTCTTCTATCGACCGCTTAGGATCGCCGCAACCAACGAGGCCTAAGTCAGGCAAACGTCAGTGGTAGACGTTACACTAACAGTGTGAAATTAAAGATGTCAACATCCTATCACCCGCAAATGGATGGTTCTAGCGAACGGACAAAACAAAACCGTCATTCAGTGCATCCGTTTTGCTGTTGAGTGAGATCAAAGGGGTTGGTCCAACATGCTACCAAAAGTTCAATTCGACATCATGAATACAAAATGCCTCCACCAGTTACACCCCCTTCCAACTGTGTTTCGGAAAATCTCCAAGAGTGCTCCCCCCCGCTGCTTCCAGACAATGAAGACACGGAAGAGGCAGTGCAAGCCCGTGAAATAGTCGAGTGCATGGCACACATTGAGATTGACGTGCAAGACAACCTACTCACGGCAAAACTAAAACAAGCGCACCAAGCCAACAAAGACTGCTGCCCCATTTTCCCTTTCTAAGTTGAGGACCGTGTAGTCCTCTCCATGCTGCATAGGCGATGGGAATATAAAATGGGCAATGGGCCATGCGCAGCTAATTTCATGCCTCAATACAACAGCCCCTATCACATCACAGCCACTGATGAGGTGCACTCCACAGTTACCTTGCATATGCTGTGATCCCCAGACCTCTTCCCCATGTTCCACACATCGGAGGTCCACCCATTTAAAGAAAACAACAACAACCTATTCCCACAATGAGCACTGCACCCACCAGACCCAGTCATCCTTGACAGGCAACAAGAATTCTACATCGACAAAATCGTTGATGAGAGGAGCTGAAGAAGACAAATGCAATACCTCATGTGTTGGTGAGGTGAGGGTCCAGAAGGAGACAAATGGCTCCCTGCAAGTGAGCTCGAAGACTGCGAAGCACTGGATATTTGGCAAGCACAAAAGACACAACTACAAGCTAAAAGAGGAGTGCGCAAAAAGAGTGCACAAGACAACAATGTATTACAGCAAAATGACACAAGACAAGGACACAAACTCACTATAACAATCCCCCCCAGAAGAGCGCATGGAGAGCACACACAAGACGATAACACAATACCACAGGACACCACAAGAGAACCAAGGTGTACTATGGCTCGGAAATATCAGTCTAGTTTTCGTGTTTTCCCATCTGGTCTCAGCATGAATTCGGTTTAAGTCAGGCCCGCCACTTGGGCACTCCTACCCACTTCACTAGTTGTCTCGCTGCCTCAGATGGCCTTGCATTTCACTCGGATCTCATCTTGCTTGTCCACGCTTGTCCTGCTTGTCCGTGCTTGTCCGTGCTTGTCCCCACTTGTCCCGCTTGTCCCGCTCATCCTGCTTGTCCCGCTCATCCCACTTGTCCCACTCATCCCTGCCCTTGTCCATTCGCATTTGCACTGGCTGTCACCATCGTGAACACTTTGGACTCAGCCTCCTCTCTCCCTTTCTGTAACCCCTGCACAGGATCCCCTCCGCCTTTGGACTCACACGGACTCAGCTCCGTACAGCATGTCAATGTTGTGCTGTGGCACCCTGCTGCGCTTGCGGACTTGGAGCAGGACAATGAGCTCGAGGTTGGCACTGAGGTCAGAGAGGAGGCGAAGGAGGTGGGTGGTGAAAGTGAAGAGCAACACACGGTGCCACAGAGGAAGGTGCAGTAGTGCAAGTAACTGTGGGAGGGAGGTGGTAGCAGAGATGGTTGATGACATGGCAGGACAAAGGTGTGGACATGCAGACATCATAGTAGTGTTTCAGTGGGCCAGCCACCATGGTTCATGATGTGTAGAGGCAATGTGCAGCAGGCAAAGACAGGCAGATGGCCCCCCAGCTCTGCAGCAGTGCGCAACAGACAGAAGCAGGGGGGTGCAACAGGCATGATGTGGCAGCTGTCCCCCCCCACCCTTGCAGCTGCAATGGTCCAAGTTGGCAGCAACAGAGGCTGAGCGACAGAAGAATAGGTGGTGCAAACAGCACATAACAGTCTGGGATGTGAATGGATGACAATGGACAGTGCAGATGGTGCAAAAAGACATGATTGTGGGTGACAACAACAGGAGTGGTCCAATGGTCCAATGGTGCAGACAGCGCAAGAAGGGACTCAGACAATGGTCATGAGTGGCAACAACAGAAGTGGTCCAATGGTCCAATGGCACAGACGGTGCAAAAAGGGACTCAGACAATGGTCACAAGTGACAACAACAGAAGTTGGACAATGGTCCATTGGCGCAGATGGCGCAAAAACAGGGCTCGTATGGTGGTCATGAGTGATGACAACAAACGAGTGGGATGATGGTCCACAATAACTGGACAATGGTCCATGCATCAGGAAAATATCCGTTTTTCTTAATAGCACTTAAGTGTGCTTATTTATGCTTAACAGCACCTCTAAGCACTGCTAAGCCCAAAGCCACTAAGCACAACCATGCTTAGCCTAAGCTCAGTCGATTCATTAAAATGACTTGGCAAAGGCTTTTCCAGCTTATTCTGGACTTGGGCTGCAAAGCAGAGGTCTATGGACCAAATTTCCGAGGGAGGAAGATAAGAACTAAGCAACTCAAGCGTGGACCAAAGTTCAATAAGGAGATACTAAGTGACTTAAGCTTGAACTCAAGTTCAATAAGGACATACAGAAAAACATCAAAAAAACATATTTATTCCATAGAATATGACAGAATAGTACACAATGGAAGTAGTTTTAGTACAAGGAGGCCCGCTGCCGCTGCCATTTCCACCACGCCACCGCCGTTGTCGCCCTCGCTGCCGTCGTTTCCCACCTCCGTGTCATTACCGCCGCTGCGTCACCATCGCCCTCCGCGATCACCATCGTCCTCCGTGTCACCATCACCGCTACCCTCCGCGTCACCGTGACCTGTCGCCCTCCACTTCACCGCTACCGTCGCCCTCCGCGACGTCGTCGTCATCGACCTGGTTGCCGTCGTTGTCGGTGTCGTAGCGGCGGATTGCACGCTGTGTGGGGTGGCATTGTGGCGTCTCTTGCGCGCTGTAGGGGGTGGCAGTGGCGGCGGACTTGTGCATGGCGATGAGTTGGAGGCGGCGGCCACGGGCTTGTGTGCTGCAAGGTGGAGACGGAGGCGGCGATGGGGACTTGAGGGGTCTGTAACTCAAGTGATTAAACGAAAAGAACGAAAAAAAGAATGTATCTTAATATAATGGGCCGAAGCCCAGCATCGCGTTGGGTGGTGTGGGGGCCAAGGGACGGGGCGTGGTAGCGTGGTGGATTGCGTGCCCGCCGCGGTGTTGTCCCTGGAGTAGATGGGGTGGCCCGCGTGCAAAGGCAATACCTGGGAGAGAACCATTAGAAGAATAGTTAGAAAGAAAAAAAAAAAAAAAAGAACAGAACAGAACAGACGCACCAGTTCAGTTGTGTTGATGTTGAAGCTTGAAGCGTTGAGGTAATTACTGAAGAAGGGTGCCCGGCGTGTTGACGTGTCAAGGGACCGTTTCCCACGCCTCAGATTCAGCCTCCGCCAGACCCTTTTTTTTCTTCTAAGTCAAGTGTGCCCTCTGCCCAGTAGTGCCCACCATGACCGCCACTGACCCCACCGACGCCCACCACCGACGCCACTCCCACACGTGGACTCGGACCGCAAGCCACCACCACCACCACCACCACCACTCCGATGCGAGCCCCACGCGACGATACACGCGGCATGCGGCGTACCAGTGGTGCAAGTTGCACAACTACTCGCACGACGACTCCCGATGGCGCGAAGATGGTGTGACAACGACGCGACGACAACGGTACGACCACGGCGCGACAGACACGACCACGGTGCGACAACGACACACCACGGCGCAATAACGGCGCGAGTCAGCCACGCGAAGACGACGCCGACGGCCGTGCGACCACGACCGCGACCACGACTGCGACGAAGCGGCCGGTGACGAAGCGGCGGCAGAGGGGACAGGGGTAGGGACAGCGGGGGACGACGGGAATGGCGACGGCGGTGTGGGGGATGGCGACGGCAGAGGCAGCAGTCCTACTTGATATTTTTCTACTTGCTTGATACTGTACTTTTTTTAGCTACTTGAGAAACTTATGTGTCCTTAGATTTTACCTGTGCTTAATGAGTAATAATGACTGGTTTACTAAGCAGAAAATAAGCTGCTTGAGAGGCTTAGAAAGGGCTTAGAGTAAATAAGCACTAAATAAGCACTCTAAGCCCACTAAGAATTTGGGATATTTTCCTGATGTGATGACTGAGGCTCCAACTGTTTAGTTTAGTTTCCATTTATAAACTGTTTATAGTGTTTAGTTTTACTATCTATTTACCAAAATAATGTATACAGTAAATAAACTGTTTAATATACAGTAAACAGTTATCTCACAGGCCATGTCTCAGTATTGGTAGGGTAGAGCTGAGGCCTGAGTAGAGGGGTCAGTTATTGTGCCAAGCCTGAAACCCTTCTATTTTTGGTTATCTCAGTCCAAGTCTCAGTCTCAATCCAGCTTTGTGTGGCTAGCTCCCATAATTGGTCTTGCATTCCCACCAGCACCCTCTCGGCACTCGCCATCGAACTCCATGCCTTTCCCATTGTTCTATCCGCCGGACAATGGAAGATCATCTCGAACCTGGACCTGTCATGAACCAAGAAACTTGGGTCGTGACTCAGGCGTCAAAGACCGGTCCGCATCGGTCCGGTCTTATGTAATCACCTTCCTAAAGGGGAAATCCGAAATCGGAGTTTGAATTTCGTACTCCGACAATCACGTGATGGGTCACATGATCTCTCATCGTTTATCAAGTCACCTGACAACTCCAAGTCGTACCACTCCTTGAATTTATCCGATTGGACTGTGGAGCGCAGTCGTACCATTTCTATGATTATTCTCATTGGACATTATATTTAGATGTCTCTAGAATGTTCCATTCCGCAGTATTCCACAGTACCCATGGGCGGCCCTAAGCCTGCCCTAAAGCTACGCACAGACCACCCCGATAGCTATATAAGCTAGCACAATAGAACAGACAGTCCCTCAGACTGTCCACTTGTGACACCCTCTCCTGACTGCCTCCTTCCCTCTTCACGTAAAACGTGCCCCTCTCCTCGAGCGCCACTATCCCTTGCAAGCCAAGCAAGATCAGTTCTACCGAGCCAGTCAGACCTCTTGTCCATCTCCGTCCTTCATCACCCCCGGTCCCTGTAACCCGTCGATTCTCCCTGTCGAGTGACAGTGAGTCTCCACAGGACCTGTGCGCACACCTTCAATCATTCCAATCTCCCTTTGCCTGCTGTTGACCCTCTTGCTTGATTCCCTGAGCACTGGAAACATCCCCAAGATTGAGCCCAAACCTGCATTCACCTCTCTGGACTCCCAACTTCCTTCCTTGTCTGAGCCAACTGTTCCAGAGCCTCACCTATCTCATGCGCATTTGACTGCAGATTGTTGCGTTAGGCCCGTCCTAACGTGCTCGACTTGAGCGTGGGTACAGCGGCTTAGACTATCGAAGGACGACTTAGCGAAGATAGATACACGTCCGTAGTAGGAATGCGATCGTCCACAGCACTGGGGCTAGTTCCACCAGGCGTATGCGTTGTCTTGCCACCTGCCGAACTGTGGCCAGGCGCACTAAGAGACTGAAGGCGAGAAGTAGGGAAGCGAGTAAGAGAGAGAGGAGAATGGCGACTGAGATATTCAAGAAGACCAAGCTAAGGAGCTCGGTCTTCGTACAACCCAGTAGATATACAATTGACGAGGAGCTTTGAAGCTCCTCCTAAACGTAGGTACCCAGTAGCGATAGTAGCTCGAACCCTACTACGACTGTCCTAGGTATGAGTCAAGTCCGATGCGATACATGTGATACTTCTCCTACGCTGACTGATACGAATGTCCCTGACTAATATGAGGGTAGTCAGAACCCCGTGAGTCCGCAGTCCGTACAGATGAGTCCGATCGCAACAAGATGGTCAGCTCGAGCCTGCACCTGTGTCTTTGGTTTCCCCACAGGTGTCTCTCCCTTTGATCTCCCTGGCCTTGCCACACACTCCCCTACTGCCATTTTCGTTCACTAGTGGTGTCTCTGAGCTCTTGTCTGTGTGTAACACCACCACAGGGGCGTTAAGTATGACGAGTACTTTGTAAGTCAATGGGATCAGAAAGGTGTGAGTCGGTTAAGACTCAGTTTGGTGATGCACAAGTATCACTTGGTCTCCCAGGGACATGAGGACAATAGCAGAAAGACAAGGCTCAAGCATAAAGGCGAGCGAAAGAGGGACTCAAGCGCAACTGGCAAGTCAAACAGAGATCATGAGGCTAAGACAGTGTAATATTACACAAGAAGTCAAGTCTACCATACAAGCTAGGTAGGGCATGACTTATATACTAATACAGGATGTTTGTGAGGCGCAAACATATGGCACAATCCTAAGGTGACAGTCCTAAAGAGTAAACAAAGGGAAAGTTGAATATGGTACAAGTGAATCCCGTGGGATGACGCGTGCCTCAGAAATGGTCAGCGGATGAAAATAAGTGTAAAACTGGCCATTGTAACACCAAGGCGCAAAGTGCGAGATAGAAGCCGAGAAGTGCGCTAAACTGTATCATATCGTAAAAGTACAATGAAGATGTGAAGGGAAACATGGGGAGGTGCAAGAAAAGAGTACAGAGGAAAAATCGTAACATTACCCCCCCGTCAGATTCGAAGTCGCCGTGACTTTGACTAGTCGCTAGTGTAAGCCCAGTTGTCATCAATGGGCATGTTAGACAGCTTGGGGGATGGAGAACACGGACACCTATGCCACTTCAGAAATAAGAACCGCCCACTCTCTCCACAATCTCTGCACCATTCATACAGCAGGCACTTAATCTCCTTGTGAGTGGCATTGTACCTCAGACACTTGCCACACCACCAAGGGCAGCTGTCTGGATCAACATATGCAGGCATCATGGGAGAGAGTCGGCGAATGAGACAGACGTCAAACCTATGAGCTTGACTCCTGCACCACTGGTGTTATGTTTGGCCCGGAAGTGGACACTGACGCTCGGGAATGACACCACGTCAGCAGTACATCGTCATGGACTTATGAGATCAGTCAGCCAGGTAAGCTCCGGCACATGTGATTGTGTACGATAACAGATCGGATTACAATTGGTACGATAACGACTTGTGACTCATCCCTAGGATAGCGGTATTAGGGTTCACGCTACTTACGCTATTGGCTAGGATAGTTTGGAGCGGTGCTTGAAAGCCTGCGAGTATCTGTATAAGTAGTCGAGTGCGAAGACCAGGATTGCCATCTTGGTCTTCTTCAATACCACCACTCTTTGCTGTCTCTTCTCTCCTGAGGGCTCCTCCCCCTTGTTAAGTGAGTGACTCCGGCATATCCCCTTAGACCAGGGATCCCTGTGAGCTTATCCCGAGTTCCCCTCCATGGGCAGTGGACGCGTATCCGATCGGCACTATCTGTCACAAGACCTACCTCTACTACAACGAACGCGTAGGACGACCCTACGGATACATCTACATCCTTGACCACCCTGCTTGGACCTCTATTGTACCTATCGAAGACCCTCCTGTGGGGATACCGCAACTTGAAGACATCCACGGGTTTATCGCATTGAATGGAGACCTAGTCCCGCACCCAGCTGAGTACCCAGACACCCCTTCCAATCGCCTCTGGTTCAAGTCATATAGGATCGCCACAGCTACCGAGGCCTAAGTCAGGCAAACGTCCATGGTAGACGTAACATTAAGACCAAGATCCACTGTGGCCAATCCTACAACAAAAGATTTTTGGGTGCCCTTCCGCCCCTACTACATCGATCGACGAGGGCAACGCAACGTCCCCAAAAGATATCTCGAATCCGCTTTCTGGAAAGACGACGCTGAAATCCCAGGCTACGTCACATACTACATCGACCCTAAAGGACAACAACACATCATCCCAGTAGAATTCAACTTCAACTTCACCTGCTGGACCGAAATCCGTTGGAGCGACGCCAACAACAAATTCCAAGTCACCAAACCTGCATCCAAGGCACTCGGCCTCGACATCCTCCAAAGCCAAGTAGTAACCCGCGACCAGTGGGGAACCCTTGACGGAGAAACAGAAGAACCAGCCCGATCCCCCACTCCTAAAACACCCGCACCCTCTCCCTCACTCGCCAGCAACCCCAAAGAAATCCGCGTCCTTAGAGACGAACAAGAAGAAGAAGCCCTCGAGCTTATCGCTAAGTCCATCCCAGTCATGAACCAGACACAGACAGTAACGCACGAGGAAATGCGTATAGGCACCGCCCTATTCGACTCCAAATACCCCCGCCACCCGGACCCGCCACCCGGAGGAGACCCCGGAGACAAAAACAGCGGAGGCGGTGACGGAGGCGGTGGCGGTGGAGGCGGAGGAGATCCAACGGGACTCCCCGACACAACCGCACCCATGCAACTCACCGACCGATTTGTCGGAAAAGAACCACCCTGTATTCAAAGGAGAACAGGACAAAGCCGAAGCCTTCCTCGCCCAATGGAACCGGTTCGCGGGAGTCAACAAATTCAACCGCAACATCAACTTTCCCTTACACCAAAGCCATGATGTTCCTGACCTACCTCCAAGGAGATCTCGTCGACGAATGGGCCACCAAGACCCAGGAATGGCTCAACAAACAAATAGACCCAGCCGACCCCTGGCTCTGGAACGGCGTTGAAATCGCCTTCAAGAAGCAATTCCGCGATAATCTCGAACAGGAAAATGCCCACCTGGAACTAGACAAAGGATTCCGCATGATCGGATCCGATATTGACAGCTACGTAACCAAATTCGAAAAGATGGTCCGCTTAGCTGGTTACCGCCTAGACGACGCTCTAGTCCTCAACAAATTCACAAGAGGACTACCAATGGAGCTATACCGCAATGCGTACCAATTCCACAACCCAGGAAGCTACACGCAATGGAAGCAAGCGGTAATCGAACAACAAAAGAAGTGGCTTCACATGAAGGCCAGACAAGACGGGTTTGGAAGACAACCTACCCGACCACAGAACAAGCCGCAGCAAATGCGCTTTTAAGCGCCCCAACGTCCTAACCAACCCACATGGCGCCAATACCAAGGACATCCAGACGCTATGGACACCACCCCAGGAAGAATTCGTGCCCGAGTAGTGGAAGTGGGCGATCCAAACCGCCCAGAGATCAATCACCGCGACAATCGCCCCCCATTCCTGCCTAGGGATGGCTTCATCCAATGAGGACATGGAGGACGTGGAGTCTTTAATGCTAAGGACATCTCCTGTTACAATTGTGGACGAAAAGGCCACTTCTCACGCGACTGCTTTCAGCCTCGCCAACCACACCAAGGACCCAGCGGACCTCCTCAAGGACGGAGCGCCTTTATAGAAGAAGTCCCCACCGCACCACAAAGTGTAGCGGGGGAACCCCTCATCAACTTAGATGAACCAGCAACCACTCCCCAAGAAACCAATTCGCCAATCGCTCTCATGATGGGCAAAATGGTGGAACTTCAAGACCAGATGGGGGAGTTGATGCAGAAGGATTTTCCGGACGCCTGAACCCATCGGCCTGGGTGAGGGCTTCATCATGTAACTCGCAGTTCATAACACACTATCGATCTATGCACGTTTCAGTTTCGATACACACAAGTAACGCAATGGCCGACAGAAAAGCACTAGTGGACTCAGGAGCCACTAATAACTTCATGCATCCCAACTTCGCCAAACGAATGAACATTGGAATCAAGGAGCTAGAAAGACCCCGCAACATCTGGAACATCGACGGAACACATAACAAAGGGGGTAAGATTACCCACTACACAGACCTCAACGTACAAACAGATGGCAAGATCAAAACCATCCCATTCTTCATCACCAAAGTAGGAGGAGAAGACATTATCCTCGGATACCCATGGCTAGCCACCTTCCAACCCAATATCAACTGGGCTTCTGCCACAATGGATACAAAACAATATCCCATCATCATACGCACAACAAACCCACTCAGACCCTTCTCCCTCAAAGATGCAACGGAACAACTCCGACAAACACTGGAACAAGTCATCGACAAACAGAAACAATGCATCCTAGAGGAACTAGAGGAAGAGTCACTCCCGGTACACCTACAGACAACGGCAACGGAATTAGCGATCGAGGCACAACAATACACGGAAAAGAAGGAAATCCCCAACGAATACAAACGCCATGCCAAGGTATTCAGCGAGGAAGAATCACACCGAATACCACTTTCCAGACCATGGGACCACGCAATCGAGTTCAAACCAGGAACACCTGACACGATTGACTGCAAAGTCTATCCGATAAATCAGGCAGAGGATAAAGCACTCAAGGAATGGCTCGATGCCGAACTGGCCAAAGGATATATTAGACCCTCCAAATCCCCGTACGCATCTCCTTTCTTCTTCGTCAAAAAGAAGGACGGAAAGCTACGACCAGTACAGGACTACCGAACAATCAACAAATGGACCATTCGCAACCAGTACCCACTCCCTCTCATACTGGAACTCATTGCAGACCTCAGCGGCGGCATAATATTCTCAAAGTTCGATGTACGATGGGGATATAACAACATACTCATCAAGGATGGCGATCAACCAAAGGCAGCGTTTAAGACAAAATATGGCCTATACGAACCACTGGTGATGTACTTTGGACAAACAAACTCACCCACCACGTTCCAGGCTATGATGAATTACATCATCCAACCGCTCATCGACTACTTCGAAAGCAAGGGAACCACCATACGGGCGTACATGGACGACATTGGTATCGCAACAACGACCACAGAAGCAGACCACATGGAAGCAGTACATGTGATTCTGGACCTCCTGGAGGAACATGACCTATACCTAAAACTGGAGAAATGCACCTTCCACTCTTCATCCCTCGATTACCTGGGGGTAATCATTGAAAAGGGGGTGATTCGCATGGACCCCGTCAAAATTTCGGGTATACGCAATTGGCCCACCCCAAAAACTGTCAAACAGGTGCGATCCTTCCTAGGCTTCTGCAACTTCTATCGCGCTTTCATCCGAAATTTTGCCACACACGCACGACCGCTCAACAAACTTACATGCAAAGACACGGAATGGACATGGGGAACGGACCAGCAACAAGCATTTGACAAGCTCAAAGAACTCGTAACACAAGAACCGGTACTCAAACACCCGGAACTGGACAAACCCTTCGAACTCGAAGTTGACGCATCAGGATATGCGGTAGGAGCCGTACTACTACAACGAGGCCAGGACAACAAACGCCACCCCATCGCATACTATTCGAATACCCTCAACGCCGCAGAACGAAACTACGACATCTATGACTTGGAGCTACTGGCCATCGTCAAAGCGCTACGCAACTGGAGGCAGTACTTAGCCGGTTCACCACACAGGATCAAAGTGTTCTTGGATCACATGAACCTACAATACTGGAGGTCACCTCAAAAAATAAGCAGACGCATAGCCCGGGAAGTACTTGAACTCTCTGAATACGATATAGAAATTCATCATATCAAGGGAACAGCCAACGGACGAGCCGATGCACTATCCCGACGACCAGACTATGATCAAGGAGACCATGACAACGAACAAGTCACAGTACTCCCCGATCACATATTCGTCAGAGCAGCCGAAATCGACAGCACAGAAGACCCAACGCGACAGGATGACCCAATAACCATAGCAGAAATGCAACCCGCCAAACCGGTGTACACACAAGATGACGAAACCATCCGAAAATGGGTGGATCCACACAGACTGAAAAGAATCGAAGGCACATGGTACAAGGACGGACGACGCGTAGTCACAGGAGACCAATACGAAAGGCGACACGTTATCCAAGCCCATCACGACCCGCCAGTCCATGGACACCCCGGAATTAACCGCACAATCAAAATGATCGAACGATACTATTGGTGGCCGGGCCTGCGACAAGAAGTCCAAGACTATGTCAAAGGATGCGCAGACTGTCAAAGGATCAAGGTCAACAACTGCCCAACTTGCGCCCCACTACAGCCAATATTCCCAAGACCAGAAGCAATGCCATTCGAGACTATCGCACTGGACTTCATCACCAAACTACCCCAAGCGGAAGGCTGCGACACTATACTGATGATGACGGACCATGACTGCTCAAAAGCAGCTATATTCATCCCCTGCCTCGAAGAAATAAGCGCAGAAGGCACTGCGGCCCTGTACATGAAACACGTCTTTTCCTGATTCGGACTACCGGCGCGCATTATCAGCGACAGAGATCCACGATTCACGTCCAAGTTCACACGCGAACTATGCAAAATACTGGGGATCGAACAGAACATCTCCACGGCGTACCACCCAAGAACAGATGGACAATCGGAACGCACCAACCAATGGCTGGAGCAATATCTACGTTTCTGGGTCAATGAACAACAAGACGATTGGATCCACTACCTCCCAATGGCAGAATTCACGCACAATAATTGGCCCAACGAATCTACTAGGGAGTCCCCCTTCAACATCCTTATGGGGTATAACCCACACGCTGATTGGACCAATAAGCCTTCCCCCATTCCACAGGTAGCCCTTCGGATCCAACAATTCCGAGAAGCCAGAACACGCGCCCAGGAACTGATGCAGAAAGCGCAGCAGGGGTGGATCAAACACAAAGATACGCCCAAATACCAAATTGGGGACCTTGTATGGCTAGAAGGACGCCACCTACGTACCAACCAACCAACCACCAAGCTTGCGCCCAGAAGACATGGCCCGTTCAAGGTTGTCCAGGTGATGTCCGCAGTCAATTATCAATTGGAACTTCCCACGCAGTGGAGCATTCACCCAGTGTTCCATACGGACCTCCTGACTCCTTATCGCGAAACTCCCACACATGGCCCCAACTATCAGCGCCCACCACCAGATTTGGTAGATGGGGAAGAGGAATACGAAGTCGAGAAGATTCTAGACTCTCGGTGCTTCGGCAGGACAAAGAAACTGCAGTATTTGGTCAAATGGCGCGGATACCCGGACTCTGATAATCAGTGGGTCTCGAAGGATGACGTCTTCGCTGATGAGGCGATAAGGGAGTTCAAATGTTTAAACCCCGCCAGAGAAACACATATAAGCGCAGGGCTTTCCCAAGAGACGTCCCCATCTCCCTCTCTCATACTCCCACCTACTCATGTCCCACTCACCAGTCCAAGTCCACTATGTCCTTGACGACCTACTCCCCATCTCAGTCCAGCCCACAGTTATCATTCAGAACGCCCCGCCATCACCACCCGTGTCGGCTCCCCAGTCCGTTCAACCCAGCCCCAGTCATCCAACTACCCCCATTCCATCCCTCCTTCCTTCGCCAACACCTACAGCAGCGAGCACACGAAGCCTGTCTCCGCAAGGCTATGTTCCCACGAGACCTCCGTCCCGTCAAGACGAGGCTCAGATTCAAGAAGATCGCAGTTACGACTGGTACCTGTCCCAGGAGCATTGCCCCCTCAATCAACATCTCACGTATGGGACTCACCTCATGGAAACTCACGACGAAACCCCTCCACTATGCACCACGAACGGGGAACCAATCACTCTCCCCCCATTGCAAAGATCCGAGATGCACCACCTCTACCGTCCGAAGGAACACAGTCTGCTTTCCAGATCTCGCATGGAAACTCTGCCACTGCAAGGATTCCACCACAACAGGGGAGTACATTTCATCCCCTTCCAGATCCGCGACGCTCAGGGCCGGTTGCACCCAGCTCGGTATACGCAGCTCGTCTTTACGGCGGACCCCTTTGTCCTCGCCTACAGACGTGGCAGCGACCAGCAGTACGGCAAGTTGGTGCACGCCACCCCCAACTACGACCAACCCACACCCACCTACTCCGACAATGACTTGGTCTTTCTAGACCAAGACAGCACCTTCCGCAAGTCGGTCGACATGGCCTGTATGGCCATGAACGACTTGACGGTCACGGCGGAGGTCCACCGCTACCGCTGCCTCCAAGCGGGTTACACAGCAAAGGAGGAGGAGCTCAAGAGGAAGATCGACGAGCTTGACAAGATCGGACGGATGCGTCGAGAGTGCGTACTACGCCTCCAACGAGCGGACGCCATCAAACACATTGAGGATGAGAGGGACTCCTATCGCCCGGGAGTCGAGGAAGGAGCCCGGATCGCGCGCCTCCGAGAGGAGATCTGCCGCGGTCGGTCTGGTGCCCGATCCTGAAAAGGGGGTGATGTTACGTTTGGCCCAGAAGTGGACACTGACGCTCGGGAATGACACCACGTCAGCAGTACATCGTCATGGACTTATGAGATCAGTCAGCCGGGTATGCTCCGGCACATGTGATTGTGTACGATAACGGATCGGATTACAATTGGTACGATAACGACTTGTGACTCATCCCTAGGATAGCGGTATTAGGGTTCACGCTACTTACGCTATTGGCTAGGATAGTTTGGAGCGGCGCTTGAAAGCCCGCAAGTATCTGTATAAGTAGTCAAGTGCGAAGACCAGGATTGCCATCTTGGTCTTCTTCAATACCACCACTCTTTGCTGTCTCTTCTCTCCTGAGGGCTCCTCCCCCTTGTTAAGTGAGTGACTCCGGCATATCCCCTTAGACCAGGGATCCCTGTGAGCTTATCCCGAGTTCCCCTCCGTGGGCAGTGGACGCGTATCCGATCGGCACTATCTGTCACAAGACCTACCTCTACTACAACGAACGCATAGGACGACCCTACGGATACATCTACATCCTCGACCACCCTGCTTGGACCTCTATTGTACCTATCGAAGACCCTCCTGTGGGGATACCGCAACTTGAAGACATCCACGGGTTTATCGCATTGAACGGAGACCTAGTCCCGCACCCAGCTGAGTACCCAGACGCCCCTTCCAATCGCCTCTGGTTCGAGTCATATAGGATCGCCACAGCTACCGAGGCCTAAGTCAGGCAAACGTCCGTGGTAGACGTAACAACTGGCATGGCTCTCTGGCCCTCCGCTCTGGGCATTGAGCCACCAGATGTTCCATTGACTTGCACTGGAAGCATTTGTGCTTGTGTCCACCACTTTCTCCTTGGAGGCATGGCATCTCACTAGGCCCTGTGTCACGAGGGGTGAGAGGAACAGGTTCTGGTGAACCCCATGGACACACAGGCTTCGCGTGAAGCTCCACATACTTGTCGGCAATGAGGGGGATGGCCCGAGCGTATTGAAGACACTTCTGGACAGACGAGAAGTCCATGTCAAGGTTGAACTGATCCCGCGTCAGTTCTGTCTCTAGCCTTTGAATGTCCAACTGGTGAGTGCGTATCACGTCCCAACATGTAAGGCATTCACGGAGGCAGGAGATGTCCACGTGCCGGTGCGGATTCCGATGTTCAAGTAGAACTTCATTCAGGACCATGGCGCAGGGGTCATGAGGGTGGAACATGTTTAGTTGATTGTCAGTGAGGTGCTGCGCCAGCTGGCCTGTATAAACCTCACTTAAGAAGACTTGGGAAACATAACAAGGGTGGCCCTTCCCCATAGTCCCAACAACCTCTTGATAATTCTGGCAGTAATAGATATATTGTGCGGTCTGTTTGGGATAGCCTGCCTCCCCTACTGCGAGTGGGAAGAAGGTGGGAGAGTCTGGGTCATTAAGGAAGAAGGGAATGCCAGGGTGGGAGTTTTCCTTGTCGTCCTCCTCATCATCCAGGAGGTGTAATGCCACCACTGGCATTAGTCTGACTTGGACTGCGAAAGGGTGTTCACAACTTAGCGAATATCTCAAATGCAAGTCACGTGACTCGTATGTGTGTACACGGCCCTTGCAAAGGCACGTGACCATTGATGACTAAGCACTAGGACGCTCGGGTCACTAGGCGATCAATGAAGATGACTTGCTCTAAGGAGAGACAAGTGAACACATGCAATAGAGGAGAGAAGGAAGTGGTGATTGAAGAAGACCAAGATGACATATCTTGGTCTTATCAAGCCACTATTTATACATGAAGGAGGATACTTTAACGCTCCTCTCAAATCTGTACAACGAGTAGCGTAAGTAGCTCAAACCCTACTACAGCTATCCTAGGAATGACTCATGCCACACTGGCATGTGATTGTAACTCTACACTGACTGATACGACTGTCCATGACACATTACTGCTTACACACTCGGTCATCACCATAAGTAAGAGTCCATTTGCACGAACCGTGACAGGAGGGCGAGAGTGGGGTCAGGCTCGACGACTTGAGTCTGAGGAATGGGTGTGAATGTGTAGTCCAGCCTGGTGGGGAATGGTGGGACTGGGATGTAGGTGGCAGGGACAGCAGGTGGTGACAATGGTGGTGGAGGAGTTAGAACGGTGGAGGATACTGGTGGGTCGGTGGGAGTAGCAGGTGCGTGAATGGAGATGGGCATGTCAATAGGAGCAGGGGCAATGATTGGGAGTGGGCGGGACAGTATGGGGGATTTGATGAGAGCAGTGAGTTCTCCCATTGTCTCAGAGAGGGCTGCAGTGGCTAGAGTGAGTATGGGGAGGGGCGGTGAGTCAGGGATCACAGAGTATGGTGTACAACCCTCTGGCTTGGAGGGGACACCCAAGTCCTGTGAAGGAACAGTCAGATTTTTGAGGATAATCTCGACAGGGTGGCAGGTTTGGACAGTGGAGATAATGGGAGTGGGAATGGGGGTGAGGTGGGTGGTGTATGAGTGGGGCTCAGTTTATATCTTTCATCCAGCCCCATCAGCAGTAGGATTTAGCTGATAGAAGTCGGCGATAAGGTCAGATGCATGCTGGACGTTTTCCAGTGGTTCCCACGTGCTATTGCTTATCAGGAATCCCTTCCACTGGATCAAGAACTGGAGTTTGTGCCCTTGTCCATGGAGCCTGGATTGTAAGATGTGCTCCACTTCAAACTCTTCCTCCCCATCAATCAGATCAGGGGGAGGGCTTGTGAAGTTTGTGCCGTGCAGTTCCATCTCCTTATATGGCATAAGGAGGTTGGTGTGGAACATGGGGTGTATTTTCCAAGCACTGGGGAGTTCTAACTTGTATGAAATGTCTGATAGAACCTTTTTGATGCAGAACGGGCTGTGGCGTTTTGGGGCTAGTTGTGCAGTGGGGTAGAAGGTTTGGAGGTTCGTGCATTCCAACCAGACCTGTGCGCCTTCTTGGTATGGGATGAAACATGTCTCCCCCCACTTTGCCATCAATTCTTGCACATGTTTAATGCAGTCCTGCACATGCTGGCGTCTGATGGTCATCTCCTTCAGACGTTGGTCGATGGATAGGGATGACATGGGTTTTGGTGTCCACATGGTACACGGCTCCTATCCCATAATGAGTGAGAAGGGGGATTCTTGTGTTGTTGTGTTAGGCCATGTGTTGTGCGCAAATTGGGCCACAGGTAGTGCCTCGGCCTGATTGTCCTGCTGCACGTTGCTCCAGTGTTGGAGATATTGCTCTAGCCACTGGTTTGTACATTCTGATTGTCCATCGGTTTGAGGGTGGTAGGCAGAGGATATGTTTTGATGAATGCCCAAGACCCTACAAAGGTTGGTCATAAGGCGGATGTGAATATAGAGGGTCTCAGTCCATAATGATCTTCCAGGGAATGCCATAGTGCGGGTACACATGATGGAGATAGAGTCATGCCACTCCCTCTGCTGTGATTGACTCAATGCACAGAATAAAGATCAAGGCCTTTGAACAGTCATGGTCCATGATGGTGAGTATCAAGTCGTATCTGTCTGATGGGGGGAGTTTAGTGATGAAGTCCATGGCGACGACTTCAAATGGTTCAGTGTTTGGGTCTGTGGTAATAGGGAATAGGTGCGGTTTTTGGTGGTGGGGGTTAATCTTATTTGCCTGACACATTGTGCAACCTTTGACATAGTCTTCCATGTCCTTGCGCATGTTGGGCCCCAATAGTCACGTCGTAATAGTTCATAAGTATTCACGATTCCAGGGTGTCCCATGGCTGGTGTATCATGGAAAAAGGTGATTACCCCCTGTTTAAGATCATTGTCGCCCACAACAACCAGTGCATTGTTCTTCCACCACAGCCCCCCTACCTTCTTCAGGTTATGGGGCTCAACCCACCTGCAGTATGTCCTTCTCATCAAGGTTCTGCAAGATCTGGGTCCAGATATCCATATCGTGCATGGACATCTCTGTTGCTCAGATGAAATGCTCAGCGGGGAGGACAATAATGTCATTGTTGTCCTCCTTGTTGACCACGTAATCTGCCCTTTATGATAGGGCATCCGCACGACTGTTCTTGACTCTGGAGATGTGTTTTAGGAGGAAGTTGTACTCTGAGAGTTCCAAGAATTCACAAGCTACTTGTTGACTGATTTTTCTTGGCTCCTTCCAGCATTGGAGGTTGGCATGATCAGTATGGATGATGATTTTGTGGGGAGAGCTGACCAGATACATGTGCCACGCATGTAGAGATTTGACAATGGCTAGTAATTCTTGGTTGTAAATATCATAGTTGCGCTCTGCTTGGCTGAGGGACTCGGAGTGGAATGTGACAGGATGTAGTTTTTGATCCAGGCCAAGCTGGTTGAGCACCACTTCAATGGCAACGTTCGACGCATTGACCTCTAATTCAAATGGCTTGGTGAGGTCAGGGAATAGTAGTGTGGGTTTGATGAACAGCGCACATGAAGAGATGATACTCACAGTGACAAAGGAGACTGTGGTGAGATATAAAGGGTGGCTGGAAGCAGCAACAGAGTGTTATCAAGCAAGTGAAGCAGATGGTGGTCTGGCACACAACAGATGAGAACTGGTGTTTTTATACAAGAGGATAAGACATACCTGGCACACAACAAATGAGAACTGGTGTGGTGCCAGAGCATACAGAGTACTCTACTTATACTCCTACAGAGGGTGACGCTGGTAACAGCAGGTCACAGTAAATACAAGACGCATTGTTCTGTACACGAACAAAGGAGTGGACTAGAAAGAGAACAAGGTGTAAAGAACAAGAAGAGTCCAGACTATGATATCAAAGTGACATCACAATAAAGATATGAGAACAAAGGAAAGTACATAAACATAGTACAAGCTCAATCCAGAGTGGTCCATGATGTCATGTACATGTGTGATGTCATAGATAAGAGAATACAAGAAGTCCGAGATTGTAAAGATCAAAACTATCTAATCTACAAGTCCTGTATATCTAATCTAAAGCAGTCCATTATCTGCATGTCCATTGAGCCACTAAGTGTGCACAGGTCACTTATCAACATCTCTCCATGATCAGCAATCTGGGACTAGCACAAGCCCATGTCAACATTGTGTTGCTGCAGCAGGACACACGCAAATGACTTGGTAAAGCCGGCCGCAACCATTTCCACAGTAGGGGTTCTAATAAGGGTGATGGTCCCCTTTTTGATATACTCCCTTATAACATGATGCCTAATGGCAATGTGCTTGGATCGCCTCCCAGTGACAGGGTTCAAGGCCAAGTCAATGGTGATGAAGTCCCAGGGGGCGCCACTCGCTGGCAAAGCAGCACCCCAGACAACGATCGATAGGGACCTCAAATAGGGGAAAAGTACATGGCCAGTTTGGGGATCGAACCCAAGACCCCGGATTAGATCTCCGTGCTCTTCCAACTGAGCTACCTGGCCTTAGGTATTACGAGTCAGGTTATTGTAGACATCACGCCGAAATGACGTCATAAACCCTAACCATGTCGAAGGGATTAACGGCGTATCCCCACTTCAACAAATGGCACCCTTGTTGTCACCATGCAGTGGGATGGGGTCGTCGACCTCATACCCGAGTTCCGCAAGGAAGCTCTGATACCAAGTGGCTTGGTTGGCTGTGTCATGATCACGTGACACATGACGTGGCTCAGAAGAAATTCGGAAAAGTCATGTCGTGCTATGTCGTGTTATGTCGTGCTTGCCAGCGAGGCACTTGCGTGGCCTCCCATATCACAGAAAACCATCCCGATAAAAAATAGTTTATACAAGTATAAGTACGAGGCTTGTATCATTCGTAGTCTGTGTCTTAGCTTTGATAAATCTCAGCCATTGTTTGCACGTCTCGTGTGACTTGTGCGATCCCTCTCGTCTCTTAGCATTTTCCTGCAGAGTACCCCTCTGCCCATTGTCCCTCTCTATCCCCTGAACCTTTGCCCTTTGGGCACGTTGCCTTCCGAACTCTTGTCCTTCAGCACGAACGATCCAGCTGGATCATAAAACAAGCTAAGACCACTCTACCAACCCTATGCTTGTTGCGTAGATCAACGACCCAAGAGCAGACTGGCAGACGAAGCCAAAACCCTCTTCACACCGACACCGAGAGCCGATCGAGCTTTCATTGAACCCACGCTAGATCGACAGGATCCAGCAGAACGACGCATCGTCATATGCAGGACTAAGCTGAGTATAAACAATCTCACAGGCACAGGGACTTTCTGGGAACACACCAGGGGTTATCAAGTCGTTGTGGCCTATAACCAAGCCATTGACGTCGAATACTTTGAAACAGAAGACAGCTGGTATGAAGTACATCTGCACGAAGACAGGTGGTATATGCATAACACCAATCTTATCGACAATCCGCTTTTGTGGAGTCTCCAAGTCGTGGGAGCTACATCACAAGATACACACACTTGGCGTCATAACCCAGTAACTACTATAGACAATAGTTCGTCAGAAAAATCGGCAAAGAAAGGAAAAGGAAAGCCACCTACTTTGCCTACTGCAAAACATTTTACGATCACTTCCTTTCCACCCGCCATTCCACCAACTTCGATGGCAACGTCAAATGGGTCCCTCAAGGGACAAGCTCTGAAAGAATTCGCCGGGGACAGAACCAAGAGCCGGCAGTTTCTTCGAGAATTCCACCAGTACAGGCGAATCAATCAGGCACACGACCTGATGATGTTGCTGTATAGTTGTGTCAGTTTGGCTTTATCCTACATCAGGGGCCTGAAGATCGACGATTGGGCTGACAAAGTCAGTAAGGAGCTTGACGATAGCGTCACAACTCATGTCCCGAAGCTCGACGAAAAAGACGAAGCGCTCTGGATGGTGTTTGAGAAAGCCTTCAAAGACGCCTGGACCGACACCCTAAGCAAGCATAATGCCCTACAGAAGTTGACAATGCTCAGTATGAGCGGAGACAATGTTGACTCGTACATTGCCACATTCAATCAATTATCCACAGCCGCGGGGTGGGACGTAGATGCTAATGGGACCATTGAATTCTTCAAATGCAGTCTGAAGAAGGGATTGCTAGTGGCATGTCTTTGTAGACCCGCAATGCCAAAGAAAATGTCAGAATGGCATGACACCATCCGTGAAGAAGCGCAATGCTACCAAGCAATATCGAACACAATCGCAAACATCAGTTGGGGACGAGTAGACCTGCAAAGAATGGGACCAACCCAAAGTACGCGCATCCCGAAACCCCGAAACAACCAAGTTGTACCGATGGACATCGATAACATCCAGATGAATCAGAAACCAGCCTGGCAGACGAAGAGAATGCCAGAAGAAAAGTTGATGTGCCAGAAAGAAGGTTGTTGTTTCAGGTGCATGGCACAGGCACATATGTCAAATGCATGCCCAAAGAAGCGTCCAGGCCCACCTCAGCGCATTGCAAACATCGCCCAGGCTGACACAGCATCAGTGCCGACGCTGGTACCAATTGCAGTCTCCATGGAGGCAGCAAAACTCGCGGTCCTGAATATGTCATCCGATGAGAGACAGGAGTTCATTTCAGCACTCCTGCTAGATACCGGAGATGACAGCGACACCCTCTTGATTAACACTATCAACGCCATACAGAGCGTCAGCAGCTCATCAGTCACCATCTCTGCCCAAGTCAGGGGAACGAACCAACAATTGCTCATCCTGCTTGACACCGGAGCCAGCAGCAACTTCATTTATCGAGGTGCCGCCCGCCTTCTCGGCTTCATAAACGAAAGCGTCGACAAGGTCAACATTCGCAATGCCGATGGAACGGTCAACACTGATGGAGCAATCAGAGAGAAATGCAGACTGACCTTGGTTGATGGAAGACATTCAGACATTCTCAATTTCTTCGTGACGGATCTGGGCTCTTGTTGCGCCATCCTGGGCCTGCCCTGGTTCAAGCTGAGACAGCCTACGATTGATTGGACCTCGGGGACATACAGCGGAGGACTGATCTGCATATCGCAAGGTGGAGAGAAGATCAATGAAACAATCATGCAAAAGATGGCTTTGGCAGCAGGAGTTAAGAAAACCACGGAACTCCCCGAGGTGTACATGGATTACACTACGGTCTTCTCGCAAGAAGCTGCACAGAGGTTCCTGCCGTCTAGAGAAGACGATCATGCCATCGTATTGAAGGAGGGAGCACCTAGTCACTTAGGAACAAAAGTGTACCCAATGAACATGTCTGAATTGAAGGATCTTCGCACTTTTCTGTTGGAGCAATTAGCAAAAGGCTATATAAGGGAATCCAAATCGCCCTATTTGTCGCCCTTATTCTTCATTAAGAAAAAGGATGGATCACTGCAGCCCATCCAAGATTACAAGGCCCTCAACGTGTGGATGCTCTGAGACGAATATCCACTACTGCTCATCAGAGACATCATCACATCCCTAGGCGATAAAAGTCTATTCACGAAATTCAATATCAGATGGGGCTACAATAATATCTTGGTCAAGGACGGCGACCAATGGAAAGTGGCCTTCAAAACCCCGTTAGGACTCTTTGAACCGCTAGTTATGTATTTTGGTTTAACCAATTTGCCTGCAACGTTCTCCAGGGCTATGAATCGCATGCTACGCCCTCTACTGGACCGCTACCCTGGTGAACTATACGTCTACATGGACGATATCTTGATAGCGACCACCGGAGACCTGGCAAGACACCGCGAGATTGTCAGTGCCATCTTGGACATACTCCAGAGAGAAAGTTATTTCCTGAAGCTAGCCAAATGTGTCTTCGAGGTCTCCAAAATTGATTACCTCAGAATGACTATCTCGTGAGGTATTATCCGCATGGGAGCAGACAAAGTTAGCAGTCTCAGAGACTGGCCATGCATCCTCACCACCGTACGACAGGTACGAAGCACCTTGGGTGTATTGAACTATCAAAGACTGTTTATTCCAAACTTTGCTGCAATCGCGCAACTGCTGAATGTGCTGCTGAAGAAGGATGCCCCCTTTACATGGACAGATGAGTGCACTACGGCGTTAGACCACCTCTTGACCATAGCGACCAGCCATCCCGCCCTTTGCCAACCAAAGCCAGCCGAACCATATGAATTGCAAATGGACGCATCGGCAGATGCATTGGGTGCCATCTTAATGCAGTGGGACTCGTGTCGCCAAGCGCAGGTCGTCAGTTATATCTCCCAGTCGTTCAACAGCACCGAATGGAACTACAACGTCTATGATTGCGAGTTCCTTGGTCTGGTATGGGGACTGGAACACTGGCATCATCTCCTTGTCAGGGCAACTCATCCAGTAACGGTCTTTACTGACCACGCGAACCTCCTCCATTACTGCCACCCCCAACGCATTAGTCGCCGGGTCGCACGCCTTGTCAATGTACTGGCAGATTATGATCTTCGCCTCGTCCACCGTCTGGGATCGCTTCTGCAGGCAGATGCACTTTCGCGTCACCCAAGGCTCACGTCATCCCCCAACGACAATGTGGACATCGTCATCCTTCCACCATCTCTCTTCATTGCCACGCTTGACACGTCGGTGCTGGACAATCGTCTCCGGGCTGCGCAGCTCGCCCATCGTTCTTTGCTCCTCTCTCTCATTTCTTGGGGTGCAGCTTGGGAGTCGAACTCTCTATTCTTTCGTGATTCCTGTCTTATTGTCGTGGACGACACGGCCCTAAGGAGGGGGGTAATCACCTTATTCCATTTGGTGATGACAGCCGGACACCCCAGAATCACCAAGACACTGGACACAGTGCAAGCACATTACTGGTGGCCGCGGATGAAGAAAGATGTTACCGACTATGTCAATGGGTGTGGGAAGTGCCAGGCGAACAAAAATCTCCCAGGCAGACCAAAAGTCCCAATCTATCCTATAATGCATAACGGGGAACAAATGCCATTCCAGACAATCACATTGGACTTCATTACAAAACTGCCCAAATCCCAAGGGTACGACACGATTCTAACAATGACAGACCAGGGATGTACAAAGGCTAGTGTCTTCCTGCCGTGTAAAGAGGCTATGAGTGCCGTCGATATGGCAGCACTGTACCTGCAACATGTATTACCACACTACGGCCTGCCTAGGAAGGTGATATCAGATAGAGATCTGTGATTTACCACTACCGTCTTCCAAGAACTGATGAAGAAACTACAAATCGAACAAAACATCAGTATGGTGTATCACCCGCAGACAGATGGCCAATCGGAAAGGACAAATCAATGGCTCAAGCAATACCTCTGTGTCTTTGGAAATTGCCAAGACGATTGGGCAGATTGGCTACTGATCGCTCAATATACGCCAAACGCGTGGAAATCAGAAACGACAAAGCAAGTTCCATTCAAATTGCTATTCGGATTCACGCTGTGCATTCACCAGCCAGAAGAGACCATCACTAGATTGCAAGAGGCCTCAAAAAGACTAGAACATCTGAAGGAAGTGCGGTGGATAGCGGTGCAATCGATGAGGGTGGCACAGGAAAAATGGATTACCAAAACGAAGCACAAGACCTATGCTGTCGGGCAGCGTGTCTGGCTAGAAGTGACAAACCTGAAGACAACACACCCAACAGCAAAGTTAGCGCCCCGACAATATGGTCCATTCATGATCGCGCAAGTGGTATCAAAAACATCATATCGATTGGCTCTTCTGTCGCAATGGAGGATCCACAATGTCTTCCACACCACCTTATTGACCCCATATAGAGAGACACTAATGTATGGGAAGAACTTCGAAGAACCACCGCCAGACATTATCAATGGCGAAGAAGAATGGGAAGTGGAGGAAATATGGGGCGAGCGTAAGATGGGCAGGAAGAAGACGCTGCAATATCTCATCCATTGGAAGGGTTATCCAGACGCTTACGACAGCTGGGAAGATACTACGGACGTCCATGCAGACAACCTTGTAAACGTATATAAATAACGCTGAGCAGGGCTGAAGATCAACAACATCGCCATGGATCACTATACTCTAGTCTTACGCCCTTCTCCCTCTCCCACTGCACCGCTGATTCTGACCCCTCGTCATCCTCCCCAGCACTATTTCATACCAGACCATGAGCTTCCAGAGGTGGATCGTCTTGAAATCTTCTGCAGGGTCGAAGACTGGGCTCGCCTACCCCTGGACCACGACACGAGGGCAGACACTCCCACAACAAAAGAAGATTCATTTGGTTATGCCACGTACAGAGACTCAGATACTAGTCGTCGCCATCACTCCAGAGTGCGTGCAAATCGCCGAGAGTGCCTGAGGAGAGAGAAGCATGAAGAGCTAGCCCAACAAGCCACTCAAGAACATAGGGAGTATCTGGAGGATGTCCCACCTCCTATTGTCAAACCGATTCAGGCAGCAGAGCGTACGCTGGTTTGATGAACGTCCGGCAATAGTGAGGAGACACCCATCGAGATCACTGATAGCTCTAGCCCTGAGGAGGATCCCTATCGTGGCGCGTTCCGATCCCCCCTGCCCATGATACTGGCGGGGCCCACTGCACCAGAACATCCAGGCGCGGGGTGGAAGGTGGCTAGACCTATGGAGCCATACACCTTCGATATATTATTCGAAGATGGCACGAGGGGACCCGCTCCTTTTATCCGCTTCACTATTAACCAGAGAGACCAGCCCATCGCATTGGGCACAGAAGGGAAGGGGTTGCTGCAATACTATAAACTACTCTACGTCATTCCACATTGCCCACGCACCGCACAACCAGGAGTAGTCCAAGGACATTCCTTCATGCTGTTCTCAGAGGTCCATCCGGCCAGGCATGAGGTGGACAGAGCACTGGCCTACGTCGCAGACCCCAGGGTAGCTGCCGAGGTCCATCGGTTCTGGTGGTCTACACGCCACAAACATGAGCTGTTCACGAGGATGAGGGAGTTGGACAATGCCTGGAATGATTGGCTGGCCGAGGCGGAAGGGATTGATAAGAGGCTGAGGGAATCAAACATTACGTCGAGAATGTACCCCTTCCTCCTGCAACCTCTCCCAATGGGCCTGGACATGTATCATATGTCTGATCCAACGACTAACGATCGCAGATATCGCGCCCACCTCGATAGCCTCGAGGGAGTTGCACCAAGACCAGTACCCCCTTGCCCACCACTTCCCGCCACAACTTTGGCGCCTCCCTGACCACCTCCTCTCCCCTTTCCCATACTCCATGACAAACAGCCATGGGACGTCAAGTGCACCTTTTATGATGAACCTCACGCAGGACATGAGTGCCCATGTCCCCACCTGGTTTTGCCAATGCAGGACACGTTGCTATGTCCCCGTACGCCACCCCCGCTTCTACGACACACCCTGCACGGTATGTTTGCCTGCCCCACGTTTTATCCCATACGACCACACAGGCGTGGCACACTGCCACACGATAGGCCATGCAGTCGGGACGACTTCGTCTAGTGAGGGGGCTGTGTCACGATCACGTGACACGTGACATAGCTCGGAAGAAATTCGGAAAAGTCGTGTTGTACTATGTTGTGTTATGTTGTGCTTGCCAGCAAGGCACTTGTGTGGCCTCCCGTATCACAGAAAACTGTCCCGATAAACAATAGTTTGTACGAGTATAAGTACGAGGCTTGTATCGTTCGTAGTCTGTGTCTTAGCTTTGATAAATCCCAGCCATTGTTTGCACATCTCATGTGACTTGCGCGATCCCTCTCGTCTCTTAGCATTTTCCTGCAGAGTACCCATCTGCCCATTGTCCCTCTCTATCCCCTGAACCTTTGCCCTTCAGGCACGTTGCCTTCCGAACCCTTGCCCTTCAGCACGAACGATCTGGCTGGATCATAAAAGACCACATCAGTCATGGCCATGTATTCTGCCTCTGTAGGGTTTTGGGCCACTGTCTTTTGCTTTCACGAAGACCAGCTTATTGCACCATTGGCTAAAGGGAACACATAACCCGAAGTGGAGTGTCTGTCATCAACCTGGTCACCAGTCACCCAGGGAAAAGTCAGAGTAGCCGTGAAGGCTGTCTCCACTGGCGCCATCGTAGACTATCTGCATGTCCACAGTGCCTACTAAGTAAGCCAGAACATATTGTGCAAGCCGCAGATGTTGGGGTGAAGGATTCGCTGCATACTGCGCCAGACGTGACACAGCGAAGGAAATGTCTGGTCTAGTACCAATCTGAATGTACAGCAGACTACCAATGAGTGACTGATAGTGCATAATGTCAGAGGCAGTAGCCTGACCCGTATATTTATGAAGGTGCTTGTCAGCACCAGCGGGCAAGGGTGTGGAGTGTGGAGTGGCATTAGACATGCCAAAGCGTTCAAGGACATCCTTGACATAGCCAGACTGATCTATTTCGATGCATCTGAGGGAGCGGTTGCGCATAATGCGCATACCAAGATAGGACTCTATCTCCCCAAGATCTGTCATCTCATAGCGTTCAGAGAGGTCTGACTTTAAACGCTTAATCCTCTCCAAGGAAGCACCCAATATAGTGATGTCGTCAACGTAAACGATAATGAAGAGTGGTCCATCCCCCTCTCATTGAGGCAACACATATATGCTGGCATCGGCAAACGTCTGCTTAAAGCCAAGTGCAAGTAGCACTCCATGGAATTGCAAGTTCCATGCACAGGAGGCTTGTTTGAGACCATATATCGCCTTGACTAGGTGACACACCTTCGTCTCTGAACCAGTGGTGATGAAACCTTGTGGCTGCTCCATGTATATCTCCTCGTCAAGCACACCATTGAGAAAAGCAGACTTGACATCCATCTGATGGATGTGCCAGTCCTCCAGTGCTGTTACGATTTTACCTGCTGACTTGGTTGTACGATTACGATACGTTCCCATGCTTCGCGTGCTTCGATTCTCGTCTTGCGCCGTGCGCCGCGGCGATAGGATTGGTCGTTTTACGTTCCTTTCCGTCCGCCGAGCATTTCCGAGGGGCGCGTGACCCCGCGGAATCCATCTGTACTATATGCGGTTTTTCCCTTGTTCACACTTTAGGACCCTTGACTCACGATCGCACCATATGTTTGCTCCTCGCAAACATCCTGTACTAGTATATAAGTCGCGCCCTACCTAGCTTGTACGGTAGACTTGACTTCTTGTGTAATACCACATCGTCTTTGCCTCACGAACGACCCTTGACTCGCCTTTGCGCTTGAGTCTGCACTTTCGCTCGCCATTGCGCTTGAGCCTTGCCCTTCTACTATTATCCTCGGTTCCAGGGAAACCGAGCGATACTTGTGCATCATCGAACTGAGCCTTAGCCGGCTCGCGCTCTTCCGATCCCGTTGACTTAACGCGGTACACGTCGTACCTAACGCCCCTGTGGTGGCGTTACATTAAGTCAAGTCTCTCACAGTGGCGAACCTTCGCAGTCGCGCCAGATCCCAGTTTCAAGCAGGAATACATCGACAGATACAGTGACGACGAGCTTTCCGATAAAGTCAAAGGAGCCGTTATCTGGAAGGAACACGAAGGAGTGGAAGGATACTTTCTCTTCCACCCTAACACGCAAAAATACCGACAGGTCCACTATCTCGAGGACCAACGACAGTGGGCGTATATTGACTACTCCGCAAAGAAAGGCCAGTGGTACACCATTAGTATAGTACCTCAAGCTCTCGGAGTTGGCCCTCTTATAACCCATACCACCCCTGGTATTGCCATTGACGACGACTCTCCATCACCCAGTGTCTCCGTACCCACGACAAATCTACCCACTATTGACCCGACGACTCATTTTCAAACTCACGTCATGTCCCAGACCCTGCAAGCTTCGGCAAGCACAACCCTCACTAGTGGAGCAGGAGGATCCTCCGGAGCATCGGGCTCAGGAGGAGGAGCACCGAACCCGCCTAGTGGCGGTGCACCGATACCACCATCTGGCGGTGGCGGTGGCGGTGGCGGTGGCGGTGGCGGTGGCGGTGGCGGTGGCGGTGGCGCCGCGCCAGGAGTGGCCGCACCTGTAGCGCCGGTCCCTGGAGGGAACGGACGACTGGGAGGAAACCCTCCCCCCGAGTTCACCGGAGTTAGAGACGAGAGCAAGGCCTTCCTGCGAGCGTTCCGACTCTATAAAGAAATGAATCCCACCGTCGACCAACTCGCAATCCCAGCGTCACGAGCCATGACATTCTTGTCATACATTCGAGGCCCATTAGTAAACGATTGGGTCGATGAACAAGCACAGTGGCTGGAGAATCAGATTGCGGCCGGAGTTCTCCGACAAAACGAAGTCTTATGGACCACCGTCAGAGACCGGTTCGTACAAGCCTACACCGACACATCCGAGCAGACCAACGCACGCAAAGCACTCCAAACCCTCACGATGAAGGGAGGAGATATCGACACTTATGTCGCAACGTTCCAGAATCTCGTCACGAAGGCGGGGTATAACCCCGACGAAGCCACAACGCTGGAGCTATTCCAGGATGGACTCCCAAACCAGTTAGTGGTCAACGCTGTCCGCTTCCAGCACCCTGTCAATTGGGAGCAGTGGAAGGCGGCTGCCCGGTTGCAGCAGGCTGAATACCTCATTTTAAAGGATCGCCTCGGCAAGGGCAAGCCCCAGCGGAAGAAAGGAGGACAGAGCAGAGAACAGTGGGTGCAAGCCCTCAAAGGAACGCGCGACCCCAACGCCATGGATGTTGGACGCGCCAGAGCCTCCGTGGCCCTTACCGACACCGACAAAGCCCGCCTTCAGAAGGAGGGAAGATGTTTTAGATGCCAAGCGCAAGGACACATCTCGCGTAACTGTCCTCAAAAGGGCGTGCGAAGTAGCTGCCACTACGTCTGCCATGGCGCCACCCCCCATGTCCCCGCGATCACCAGCCCCGACTCCCTCGGGTTCAAGTTTATCAGCTCCCGCCGTCTCTTCTTTCGCCATACAATCTAGTCGCATACTATCGAACGAAGAGCAGGTGGATTTACAGATCGCAGCGATGAAGGCGCAGACCCAGGAGGTGCGAGACCTCATGGTAGAAAAATTGTTCGGACGAGAGGATTTTCTCGACGCTTGAACCCGGCGGCCTGGGCTAGAGCATTAAACTTAAACGTGTACACTAGCAGATTTCGATCTATGCGAATCCCAGTCTTGTTCAAATCAGTACACGCAACGGCCGAACGACAAGTCCTTATCGACTCGGGAGCCACCGACAACTTTATATGCTCCTCACTTTTGAAACGACTCCAGATCGGGACACGGGAGGTGACTCACCCCATCCGTATTTGGAATGTAGACGGCACCCACAATCAGGACGGCGCCATTACTCATTATACGGACCTCACCGTGCGAACAGGAACGGAAGAGAGGACGCTTCGCTTCTTAGTTACCAACCTAGGAAGGGACTGAAGTGATCCTGGGATACCCTTGGTTTACGGCCTTTGAGCCCAAAATCAAGTGGGGAGACGCGACGCTGAACGAGGAGTTTCAGCCGGTCGTGGTTTCGAGCCTTCACTTGTCAGACGAAGCCACGCCCCTAGAAGCTTCCATCCGGGCGCTGGAGACGTATGAACTTGACGAGGAGGCATGGGAACAACTCATGGACGACGAGCGGGAACCTCAGATTGCTGTTTTTACGCAAAACCACAACCGCCTCTGAGTTGGCGCAGCAAGAAGCGGCGAAGAAAAAGGAGCGAACATTCGAGGAAATGATCCCCGAGGAGTACAGATGTCACCGCAAAATTTTTGACGAAGAGGCTTCTCACCGCTTCCCCCCATCTCGCCCCTGGGATCATGCCATAGACCTCCTTCCCAACGCCCCGGCCTCACTGGACTGCAAGGTTTACCCACTCGCGCAGAATGAGCAGGAAGCTCTGACCACCTTCCTGAACGAGCAGTTGACAAAAGGGTACATTCGCTCGTCTAAGTCGCCGTACGCATCCCCCTTCTTCTTTATCAAGAAGAAGGACGGCAAATTGTGCCCCGTCCAAGACTACAGGCGATTAAACGAACTCACGATCCGAAACCACTACCCGCTCCCTCTAATCCCAGAACTCGTAGATCGGATACGCGATGCGCGCCTCTACACGAAACTCGACGTCAAGTGGGGGTACAATAACGTACGAATCAAACCAGGAGATGAGTGGAAAGCCGCTTTTAAAACCAACCAAGGGCTGTACGAACCCCTCGTTATGTACTTCGGGCTCACCAACTCCCCCTCCACGTTCCAAGCAATGATGGACGATACTTTCCGACCACTCACCCTGACAAACGAGGTGATCGTCTACATGGACGATATCTTAATCGCCACACCCCTCGACTATCCCCACCATCGCGCCATAGTGCATGAAGTTCTCCGCTTGTGCGAAGAACACGATCTCTACATCAAACCCGAGAAGTGCGAATTCGAAGTGCTGGAGGTTGAATACCTTGGACTAATTATAGGCCATGGCAATCTCCGGATGGACCCCGTTAAGGTACGGGGTATCCGAGAATGGCCCGCTCCAAGGAATCTCCGTGAAGTACGCGCCTTCCTCGGATTTTGTAACTTCTACCGGCGATTCATCCGCGGTTTCTCCGCACTGGCACGACCCCTACACGACCTCACCCGTAAAGATACCCCGTGGCACTGGGGACAACGAGAGCAAGACGCGTTCAATAACGTCAAACGTAGCATCGAACGTGAACCTACACTTTTATTCCCCGACCTCACGAAACCATTCGAACTAGAAGTTGACGCGTCTAACGTCGCCATCGGAGCCGTGCTTAATCAGCTCGGCCCGGATAAAAAACTGCACCCCGTCGCGTTCCACTCCGAATCCTTCAGTCAGACAGAACGCAACTACGATATTTATGACAGAGAGCTACTGGCAGTCAGTCAAAGCCCTACGAACGTGGCGCACATATCTAGTCGGTTCCCCCCATAAAATTATCATCCACACCGACCACGCCAACCTCCAGTACTGGAAGGAACCCAGGAAGATCAGCAGACGGGTCGCGCGCGAGTTCCTAGAACTCTCAGAGTATGATTTCCTCCTGAAACATATCTCCGGAGTTAAGAACAGTCGCGCGGATGCCCTGTCGCGAAGAGCGGACTATGCGACTGCATGATGAGGACAACAATGATATTATCGTCCTCCCCGCAGACCGCTTTCTTCGAGCAACGGAAATGTCCATGCACGACATGGATATTTGGACCCAGATATCGCAGAATCTCGATGAGAAGGACGTACTGCGGTGGGTTGAACCCCACAACCTGCGGAAAGTAGGAGGACTGTGGTGGAAGAATGACGCACTAGTTGTCGTGGGCGACAACGACCTTAAACGGGGGGTAATCACCTTTTTCCACGATACACCGGCCATGGGACACCCAGGAATCGCGAATACTTACGAACTGCTACGACGCGACTACTGGTGGCCCAACATGCGCAAGGACGTAGAAGACTACGTCAAAGGATGCGCGACATGCCAGGCGAACAAAATCAACCCTCACCGTCAAAAACCACACCTCTTTCCCATCACCACAGATCCGAACGCCGAACCATTTGAGGTCGTCGCTATGGACTTTATCACCAAACTCCCTCCGTCGGACGGATACGACTCTATACTCACAATTACGGACCACGATTGCTCAAAGGCCTCGATCTTCATCCCGTGTAATGAGTCAATCACAGCAGAAGGAGTAGCGCGGCTATATCTTCATCACGTATACCCACATTACGGTATACCCCGAAAAATTATCACGGACCGAGACCCCCGATTCACCTCCGCATTCATGACCAACCTCTGCAAGGTCCTCGGAATCCGCCAGAATATATCATCCGCCTACCACCCTCAAACCGATGGGCAGTCGGAACGGACGAACCAGTGGTTGGAACAGTACCTCCGACACTGGAGCAACGTGCAGCAGGACAATTGGGCGGAAGCCTTACCGGTTGCCCAATTTGCGCACAACGCCTGGCCCAACGCGACCACAAAGGAATCACCGTTCTCGCTCATAATGGGGTGGGAACCACGTACCGTATGGACGCCGAAACCCACATCATCCCCATCTGTCGAACAACGCCTAGAAGACATGGTCATCAGACGACAGCACGCGCAAGACTGCATCAAACATGCGCAAGAGTTGATGACAAAAAGGGGCAAGACGCGCTTCATTCCTTATCAAGAAGGCTGCAATGGTTTGGTTGGAAGGTACAAATCTCCGAACCTTCTACCCTACCGCAAAACTCGCTCCTAAACGCCACGGACCGTTCCGAGTGAAGCGAGTCCTTTCGGATGTCTCATACGAGTTAGAACTCCCGAACACGTGGAAGATACATCCGGTCTTCCATGCGAACCTCCTGACACCATATAAGGAGACGGAACTGCATGGCGCAAACTTCACGCGCCCACCCCCAGATCTAATTGACGGAGAGGAAGAGTTCGAAGTGGAGCGCATCCTCCAGTCCCGATCACATGGACAAGGGCGCAAACTTCAATTCCTTGTCCAATGGAAGGGCTTCCCGATAAGTGACAGCACGTGGGAACCCCTTGAGAATGTTCGACACGCCCCAGATCTCATCACCGACTTCTATCGCCTAAATCCTACCGCCGAAGGGGCTGGACGAAAGATATAAAGCACGCCCTATCGATGACACTATCGCTCTACCCCACTATCCTCTGCTCCAACATGACGACCACTCCCATCATCTCTACTATCCAAACCCGCCAGTCCCGTCGAGATTATTCTCGAAAATCTGACCAGTTCCCTCACAGGATTTGGGTGTCCCCTCCGAACCAGAGGGTTGCACGCCGTACTCTGTGATCCCTGACTCACCTCCACTTCCCGTACTCGCACTCGCTACCTCAGCCCTTGCTTCGGCAGCAGAAGAATCTAAGACAACTACTGAACCCCCTCGACCCATCATAATCCCCTTCTCCGTTGACACTCCTGTCACCGTTCATGTCCCCGCTACACCCACGTACCCACCCGAAACCACTGTCGCCAACACCCCACCACCTCCACTGTCACCACCTGCCGTACTTGCTGCCCACATCCCGATCCCACCATTCCCCGCCGGAATGGACCACTCGTTTACGCCTATCCCTCAGTCACGGGTGGTCGAGCCCGACCCCGCCCTCGCCCTCCTCGACGATGAAGAGGACAAGGAGAACGAAGACCCCGGCATTCCCTTTTTCTTCAACGACCCCACTTCCCCCACCTTCTTCCCGCTCCTAGTCGGAGAGACGGGCACCGTCAAACAGACAGCGCGGTATATTTATTACCGCCATAATTATCAGGAGGTCGTCGGAACGATGGGGAAGGGCCATCCCTGTTACGCGTCCCAAGTCTTCCTTAACGAAGTCTATACTGGTCAACTGGCTCAGCATATCACCGACAACCAGTTGAACATGTTTCACCCCCATGACCCCCGCGCTATCGTGTTAAACGAGGTGCTCGTCGAACTGCACCAGCCTCGTCTCCACGCTGACATTTCCCGTCTGCGTGAATGCCTCACGCGGCGGGACGCCATCCGTGTCCGTCAATCAGATATCCGACGGCTGGAGACTGAGTTAACACGCGACCAGTTCCATTTAGACATGGACTTTTCATCGGTTCGGAAGCGCCTCCAATACGCGCGGGCCATCCCCCTCATCGCCGACAAGTACGCCGAGCTTCACGCGAAGCCTGTGCGTCCCCGAGGTTCCCCCGAACCTATTCCCCTTACCCCTCGCGACTCTGGACCCAGCGAGATGCCCCGCCTTCAGGGGGAAGGCGGTAAGCGTCGGCGCAAGTGCTTCCAGTGCAAGTCAGAGGACCACCTGGTGGCACAATGTCCGGAGCGGCGGGCTCGAGAGCCGTGTCAGTGGTGTGGGAGTCGAGCGCACCGGCTGGACGTCTGTCTCATACGACTGCCTTTCTCCTATGACGCCGGCGCATGTAGACCCGGACTCTCGCCCTCGGTGGTGCGGGAAATGTCTGAGGTACGACGCCACGCACGAGGAGATTAAGTGTCCGATGTACGAGATGTGTTGGGATTGCGGAGAGAGAGGGCGCTTTATGTTCTTGCGTCGACACACCTGCCCCCGCACCCCCTCTCCGGTCCCTGCGAATATTCCTGCTGAAGAGGACTATGCCTATACCAGCGACTAGTTGAAGTCGAGGCGACTTCAATTCTGACGGGGGGGTAATGTTACGATTTTACCTGCTGACTTGGTTGTACGATTACGATACGTTCCCATGCTTCGCGTGCTTCGATTCTCGTCTTGCGCCGTGCGCCGCGGCGATAGGATTGGTCGTTTTACGTTCCTTTCCGTCCGCCGAGCATTTCCTGAGGGGCGCGTGACCCCAGCGGAATCCATCTGTACTATATGCGGTTTTTCCCTTGTTCACACTTTAGGACCCTTGACTCACGATCGCACCATATGTTTGCTCCTCGCAAACATCCTGTACTAGTATATAAGTCGCGCCCTACCTAGCTTGTACGGTAGACTTGACTTCTTGTGTAATACCACATCGTCTTTGCCTCACGAACGACCCTTGACTCGCCTTTGCGCTTGAGTCTGCACTTTCGCTCGCCATTGCGCTTGAGCCTTGCCCTTCTACTATTATCCTCGGTTCCAGGGAAACCGAGCGATACTTGTGCATCATCGAACTGAGCCTTAGCCGGCTCGCGCTCTTCCGATCCCGTTGACTTAACGCGGTACACGTCGTACCTAACGCCCCTGTGGTGGCGTTACAAGTGCGGCCAATGCCAGAAGTAATTGTAGCAACTCAAATCGTGTGATGGGAGAGAAAGTTTCATCAAAATCTATGCCAGGGATCTGCATAAATCCCTTAGCCACCAAGCAAGCTCTGTAGTGGCCATCCACCTTGAGCTTGAAGACCCATTTGGATTTTACTGCCTTACAATTAGGCGGGAGATCTACTAACTCCCATGTGCCATTCTTGGCGAGCACATCCATTTCATATTGGCATGCCATTGTCCATTCACCTGCATCCACAGACTGCATGGCCTCTGCGTAAGATGCAGGATCTCTTCCTATATAAGCTGCAGCCAACAGCTCCGCATATCCCAACCGTCTGCCACACATGGCCATGTTATCTGCTGAGAAGTAGCGGGGGTTGGGCACAGGTGCACGGGCAGAGCGTCTAGGCACATTGTCCATCTCGCACAGCAGCTGACTACACTGTGCACAGTCCTCAAATCCTCCAGGCATATCTGGTGAGGGAGGAGGGACATGGCGCATAATGCGCATTGCACCTGATGTGTAACGCCACCACAGGGGCGTTAGGTACGACGTGTACCACGCTAAGTCAACGGGATCGGAAGAGCGCGAGTCGATTAAGACTCAGTTCGGTGATGCACAAGTATCGCTCGGTTTCCCTGGAACCAAGGATAATAGAAGGGAGGCAAGGCTCAAGCGCAACGGCGAGCGAAAGCGTAGACTCAAGCGCAAAAGCGAGTCGAGGGTCGTTCGTGAGGCAAAGACGATGTGGTATTACCCAAGAAGTCAAGTCTACCGTACAAGCTAGGTAGGGCGCGACTTATATACTAATACAGGGTGTTTGTACAGGACAAACACATGGCGCGAGTCTGATGTGATCGTACGAGAAGGAGAACAAGGGGAATAGCTTTATGTAGTACAAGGGAATTCCGTGGGACGATGCGTGCCTCAGAAATGGTCAGCGGGCGAAACAGAGCGTAAAACTGGCCATCCTATCGCCGAGGCGCAGGGTGCGGAATGGAAGCCGAGAAGCGCGAGTCATGGGAACGTATCGTAAAAGTACAGTAGTCCGAAGACGCTAAATGGGAGATAAGGCAATTCGTAACATTACCCCCCCATCAGAACTGAAGTCGCCATGACTTCAGCTAGTCGCTGGTGTACGCGTAGTCCTCCTCTGCGGGAATGTTAGCCAGAATAGGAGATGGGGTGCGCGGGCAGGTGTGGCGTCGTAAGAACATGAAACGCCCTCTCTCCCCGCAGTCCCAACACATCTCGTACATTGGGCATTTGATCTCTTCGTGAGTGGCATCATACCGCAAACACTTCCCACACCATCGGGGGCGCGTGTCTGGGTCTACGTGAGCAGGCGTCATGGGGGAGAGTCGACGGATGAGGCAAACGTCGAGCCTGTGAGCTCGACTCCCACACCACTGGCACGGCTCCCTGGCCCGTCGCTCCGGGCACTGAGCCACCAAGTGTTCGGTTGACTTACACTGGAAACATTTGCGCTTGTGCCCGCCACCCTCCCCATGGAGGCGGGGCATCTCGCTAGGTCCAGCGTCCCGAAGGGAGAGGGGGGCAGGCTCAGGCGAGCCTCGGGGGCGCACGGGCTTTGTGTGAAGCTCAGCGTATTTGTCGGCGATGAGAGGGATAGCCCGAGCGTATTGAAGACGCTTCCGGACCGAGGAAAAGTCCATATCAAGATGAAATTGATCTCGTGTCAACTCAGTCTCCAGTCGCCGAATGTCTGACTGACGGACACGGATCACGTCGCGACGTACGAGGCATTCGCGCAGTCAAGACACTTCCACGTGAAGGCGGGGGTTACGGAGCTCGACGAGGACTTCATTTAGGACGATGGTGCAGGGGTTGTGAGGGTGGAACATGTTTAGTTGATTGTCGGTGATATGCTGTGCGAGTTGCCCAGTGTAGACTTCGTTGAGGAAGACCTGCGAAGCGTAACAGGGATGGCCCTTCCCCATGGTCCCAACAACCTCCTGATAGTTGTGACGATAGTAAATATACCGCGCTGTCTGCTTGACAGTACCCGTCTCGCCAACTAGGAGTGGGAAGAACGTGGGAAGGGCTGGGTCGTTAATGAAGAATGGGATGCTGGGGTCATTGTTCTCCTTGTCCTCCTCATCGTCAAGGAGGGCAAGGGCGGGGTCGGGCTCGACGACGCAAGTTTGGGGGATTGGCGTAAAAGTGTGATCCATTCTGGTGGGGAATGGCGCAACTGGGATGTGGGCGGCGAGTATGGCGGGGGGTGACAACGGCGGTGGTGGGGTCAGGGTAACGGGGTCTTCGAGTGGGTATGTGGGTGTGGCGGGTACATGGATGGTGACAGGTGTGTCGACGGAGTGTGAGGCGATAAGGGGTTGGGGAGGTTCGGACGTCTCGGCAGGCAGTGTAGGTTCCTCCGTCAACGCTGCAAGGGCGGAGGTGGCAAGTGCGAGTACGGGAAGGGGGGGCGAGTCAGGAATCACAGAATACAGCATACGACCCTCTGGTTCCGAGGGGACACCAAGATCCTGTGAAGGAACGGTTAGATTTTCGAGAATAATCTCGACTGGGCGGCGGGTCTGGATGGTAGAGATAACTGGGGTAGTAGTCATGATAGAATGGAGGATGGGGGACGGGGCAGTTGTGATGTCGATGTGGTGCGCCTTATATCTTTCGTCCAGCCCCTTCGGCGGTAGGATTTAGGCGATAGAAGTCGGTGATGAGGTCTGGGGTGTGTCGAACATTCTCAAGAGGCTCCCACGTGCTGTCACTTATTGGGAAGCCCTTCCATTGGACAAGGAATTGAAGTTTGCGCCCTCGCCCATGTGATCGGGACTGAAGGATGCGCTCCACTTCAAATTCTTCTTCTCCATCGATCAGGTCCGGGGGTGGGCGCGTGAAGTTTGCGCCATGCAGTTCCGTCTCCTTGTATGGTGTGAGGAGATTCGCATGGAAGACTGGGTGTATCTTCCACGTGTTCGGAAGCTCTAGTTCGTATGAGACGTCGGAGAGGACCTGTTTCACTTGGAACGGGCCGTGACGCTTTGGGGCGAGTTTTGCGGTGGGGTAAAAGGTTTGGAGGTTCATACCCTCCAACCAGACCATTGCGCCTTCTTGATAAGGGATGAAGCGTGTCTTGCCCCTTTTTGCCATCAGTTCTTGCGCGTGTTTAATGCAGTCTTGCGCGTGCTGTCGTCTGATGACCATCTCTTCTAGGCGCTGTTCGACGGATGGGGATGATGTGGGTTTTGGTGTCCACATGGTGCGTGGCTCCCAACCCATGATAAGCGAGAAGGGCGATTCCTTCGTGGTCGCGTTGGGCCAGGCATTGTGCGCGAATTGGGCGACCGGTAAGGCCTCCGCCCAGTTGTCCTGCTGCACATTACTCCAGTGTCGAAGATATTGTTCCAACCATTGGTTTGTTCGCTCTGACTGTCCGTCCGTCTGGGGGTGATAGGCAGACGATATGTTTTGGCGGATTCCAAGGACTTTGCAAAGATTGGTCATGAATGCCGATGTGAATCGGGGGTCTCGGTCTGTGATAATCTTTCGGGGGATGCCGTAGTGGGGGTACACATGGTGGAGGTAGAGGCGTGCCACTCCTTCTGCTGTGATTGACTCGTTGCACGGGATGAAGATCGAGGCTTTCGAGCAGTCGTGGTCTGTGATGGTAAGTATGGAGTCGTATCCATCTGATGGAGGGAGTTTGGTAATGAAGTCCATGGCGACAACCTCAAATGGTTCAGCGTTCGGATCTGTGGTGATGGGGAACAGGTGTGGTTTTTGACGGTGAGGGTTAATCTTGTTTGCCTGGCATGTCGCGCATCCTTTGACATAGTCCTCTACGTCTTTGCGCATGTTAGGCCACCAGTAGTCGCGTCGTAGTAACTCATAAGTGTTTGCGATTCCCGGGTGTCCCGTGGCAGGCGTGTTGTGGAAAAAGGTGATTACCCCCCGTTTAAGGTCGTTGTCGCCCACGACAACTAGTGCGTCGTTCTTCCACCACAGCCCCCCTACCTTTTTCAGGTTGTGGGGCTCGACCCATCGCAATACGTCCTTTTCGTCAAGGTTTTGCGATATCTGAGTCCAAATGTCCATATCGTGCATGGACATTTCTGTCGCCCGAAGAAAGTGTTCCGCTGGGAGGACAATAATGTCATTGTTGTCCTCTTCGTGTGCCGCGTAGTCCGCTCTTCGTGACAAGGCATCTGCGCGACTGTTTCTAACTCCGGAGATATGTTTTAGGAGGAAGTCATACTCCGAGAGTTCCAGGAACTCGCGCGCGACTCGTCTACTGATCTTTCTCGGTTCCTTCCAATATTGGAGGTTGGCGTGGTCGGTATGGATGATAATTTTGTGGGGCGAGCCAACTAGGTACATACGCCATGCACGTAGTGCTTTGACGACCGCCAACAGTTCTTGGTCGTAGATGTCGTAATTGCGCTCCGGTTGGCTAAAGGATTCGGAGTGGAATGCGACGGGGTGGAGCCTTTGATCTGGGCCGAGTTGATTGAGCATGGCCCCAATAGCGACGTTCGATGCATCTACTTCTAATTCAAACGGTTTGGCGAGGTTTGGGAATAGTAATGTGGGTTCGCGTTCGATGCTGCGTTTAACATTGTCGAATGCGTCTTGTTCTCGTTGTCCCCAATGCCATGGCGTGTCTTTGCGGGTAAGGTCGTGCAGGGGTCGCGCAAGTGCCGAAAACCCACGGATGAATCGTCGATAGAAGTTACAGAACCCAAGGAAGGCGCGCACTTCGCAAAGATTTCTCGGGGCCGGCCACTCTCGATACCCCGTACTTTTACGGGATCCATCCGGAGGTTCCCGTGGCCTATGATCAGCCCGAGGTATTCAACTTCGAGTACTTCGAATTCGCACTTCTCTGGTTTGATGTAAAGGTCATGTTCTTCGCACAAGCGGAGAACTTCGTGTACGATAGCTCGGTGATGGGGGTAGTCAAGAGGAGTGGCAATCAAGATGTCGTCCATGTAAACGATCACCTCATTTGTGAGGGTGAGAGGTCGGAACGTGTCGTCCATCATTGCTTGGAATGTGGAGGGGGAGTTGGTGAGTCTGAAGTACATGACGAGGGGTTCGTATAGCCCTTGATTGGTTTTGAAAGCGGCTTTCCACTTGTCTCCGAGCTTGATTCGCACATTGTTATATCCCCATTTAATGTCGAGTTTTGTGTATAAACGTGCATCGCGTATTCGATCGACGAGTTCTGGGATTAGAGGGAGTGGATAGTGGTTGTGGACTGTGAGTTCGTTTAATCGCCTATAATCTTGGACGGGACGGAGCTTGCCATCCTTCTTTTTAATGAAAAAGAAGGGGGAGGCATAGGGCGACTTGGACGATCGAATGTATCCCTTTGTGAGCTGTTCGTTGAGAAAGACGGTTAAGGCCTCTTGCTCATTCTGCGCGAGCAGATAGACCTTGCAGTCTAGTGAAGCGGGGGCGTTGGGAAGGAGGTCTATGGCGTGGTCCCATGGCCGAGAGGGGGGGAATCGGTGAGATGCCTCCTCGTCGAAGATTTTACGATGACGTCGGTATTCCTCTGGGATCATTTCCTCAAACGTATGCTCCTTCTTTTTGGTGGCTTCCTGCTGTGCCAACTCAGAAGCAGTCGTGGTTTTCCGCAAAAAGGCGATCTGGGGCTCTCGCTCGTCGTCCATGAGCTGCTCCCACGCTTCCTCGTCAAGTTCATACGTCTCCAACGCCCAAATGGAGGCTTCCATGGGCGTGGCTTCGTCTGACAAGTGAAGGCTCGAGACTACGACTGGCTGGAACTCTTCGTTCAGCGTCGTGTCTCCCTACTTGATCGCGGGCTCGAAGGCCATGAACCAAGGATATCCCAGGATCACTTCGTCTCTTCCTAAGTTCGTAACCAGGAAGCGAAGTGTCCTTTCTTCCTTTCCCGTTCGCACGGTAAGGTCCGTGTATTGCGTGATCGCACCATCTTGGTTATGGGTGCCATCTACATTCCAAATACGGATGGGGTGAGTGACATCCCTTGTCCTGATTTGGAGTCGTTTCAAAAGCGAGGAGCATATGAAATTGTCAGTAGCTCCCGAGTCGATAAGGACTTGTCGTTCGGCCGTTGCGTGTGCAGATTTAAAGAGAACTGGAATTCGCATGGATTGGTATCTGCTAGTGTACACGTTCAAATTTAATGCTCTAGCCCAGGCCGCCGGGTTCAAGCGTCAAGAAAATCCTCTCGTCCGAATAGTTTTTCTACCATGAGGTCCCGTACTTCCTGGGTTTGTGCCTTCATCGCTGCGATCTGTAGATCCGCCTGCTCTTCATTCGATAGTACGCGACTAGATTGTATGGCGAAAGAAGAGACGGCGGGAGTTGGTAAACTTGAACTCGAGGGAGTCGGTGCTGATGATCGTGTGGGCATGGAGGTTGGCGCCATGGTAGATGTAGTGGTAGCCACTCGCATGCCCTTTTGAGGACAGTTACGCGAGATGTGCCCTTGCGCTTGGCATCTAAAACATCGTCCCTCCTTCTGTAGTCGGGCTTTGTCAGTATCAGTGAGTGCCACGGAGGCTCTGGCGCGTCCAACATCCATGGCGTTGGGGTCGCGGGTTCCTTTGAGGGCTTGGACCCACTGCTCTTGGCTTTGGCTGCCCTTCTTTCACTGGGGCTTTCCCTTGCCGAGGCGATCCTTAAGGACAAGATATTCAGCTTGTTGTAATCGGGCAGCCGCCTTCCACTGCTCCCAGGTGACAGGGTGCTGGAAGTGGACAGCGTTGACTACTAACTGGTTCAGCAATCCGTCCTGGAACAGCTCCAGTGTGGTAGCTTCGTCGGGGTTGTACCCCGCTTTCGTGACGAGATTCTGGAATGTTGCGACATAAGTGTCGATGTCTCCTCCCTTCATCGTGAGGGTTTGGAGCGCTTTGCGTGCGTTGGTCTGTTCGGATGTGTCAGTGTAGGCCTGTATGAACCGGTCTCTGACGGTGGTCCATAAAACTTCGTTTTGTCGGAGGACTCCCGCCGCTATCTGATCTTCTAACCATTGTGCCTGTTCGTCGACCCAATCGTTTACTAACGGGCCTCGAATGTACGATAAGAATGTCATGGCCCGTGATGCTGGAATCGAGAGTTGGTCGGCGGTAGGATTCATTTCTTTGTAGAGTCGAAATGCGCGTAAGAAAGCTTTGCTTTCGTCTCTGATTCTGGTGAACTCGGGAGGGGGGTTTCCTCCCAATCGTCCATTTCCTCCGGGGGCTGGCGCTACTGGCGCAGCTCCTCCTGGCGCAGCGCCACCGCCACCGCCACCGCCACCGCCACCGCCACTGCCACTGCCACCGCCACTGCCACCGCCACTGCCACTGCCAGATGGTACTGGTGCGCTACCACTGGGCGGGTTGGGTGCTCCTCCTCCTCCAGCGCCACCGCTGGTAAGGGTCGTGCTAGCCGAAGCTTGCTGGGTTTGGGACATAACGTGAGTTTGAAAATGTGTTGTTGGGTTGGGCAAGTTTGTCGTGGGTACAGAGACACTAGGTGATGGGGAATCGTCGTCGACGGCAATACCAGAAGTAGTGTGAGTCGTGAGGGGTCCAACTCCGAGTGCCTGAGGTACTATGCTGATAGTGTACCACTGGCCTTTCTTTGCAGAGTAATCAATGTATGCCCACTGTCGTAGTTCTTCGAGATAGTGAACCTGTCGGTACTTCTGGGTGTTAGGGTGGAAGAGGAAGTATCCTTCCACTCCTTCGTGTTCCTTCCAAACGACGGCTCCTTTGACTTTATCAGAAAGCTCGTCGTCACTGTATCTGTCGATGTATTCTGCCTGAAACTGGGATCTGGCGCGACTATGAAGATTCGCCACTGTGAGAGACTTGACTTAATGTAACGCCACCACAGGGGTGTTAGGTACGACGTGTACCACGCTAAGTCAACGGGATCGGAAGAGCGCGAGTCGATTAAGACTCAGTTCGGTGATGCACAAGTATCGCTCGGTTTCCCTGGAACCGAGGATAATAGAAGGGAGGCAAGGCTCAAGCGCAATGGTGAGCGAAAGCGTAGACTCAAGCGCAAAAGCGAGTCGAGGGTCATTCGTGAGGCAAAGACGATGTGGTATTACCCAAGAAGTCAAGTCTACCGTACAAGCTAGGTAGGGCGCGACTTATATACTAATACAGGGTGTTTGTACAGGACAAACACATGGCGCGAGTCTGATGTGATCGTACGAGAAGGAGAACAAGGGGAATAGCTTTATGTAGTACAAGGGAATTCCGTGGGACGATGCGTGCCTCAGAAATGGTCAGCGGGCGAAACAGAGCGTAAAACTGGCCATCCTATCGCCGAGGCACAGGGTGCGGAATGGAAGCCGAGAAGCGCGAGTCATGGGAACGTATCGTAAAAGTACAGTAGTCCGAAGATGCTAAATGGGAGATAAGGCAATTCGTAACATGATGTGGTGGTGGAGAAGTGGGAGTGGGTTGCTCACACTTAGGTGTAACAGGAAGAGTGGGTGGTGTAGGTGGTGGTGGTGTGTGGGGGTGCTCTTGTTTTGGGTCTAGAATGTCTTCAACATCCTCCTCCTCACTGGTGTCTGAGTGTGCAGGGGAGGGTGCTCGCTGTGGTGGTAACGCCGACGTGCTAGGTACAGCAATCACTGGTGGAGGTAGTGGCTGTGAGACCACTTGAGAAGGTTGTGGGTGTGGCTCAACACCTGTAGGGACGGGAAGCTACTCTCGTCAAATGTCACATCCCTGGACAAATGGACAGAGCGGGTTGAGCAGTCCCAGAGCTTATAGCCCTTAGATTTGGGCTCAAACCCAATAAGCATGACCTCAATGGTTTTTGCATCCAATTTGCGATGCTTATCAGCAGGTACGTGCATGTACCCCTTGCATCCAAAGATGATGCGTAAGTGAGAGACATCCGGTACCTTGCCAGAGTACCAGAGCTCATAAGGTGTGCGCCACTTGAGCGTATGGGTGGGAGAGTGGTTATAGATGTGTACCGCAGTGCTCATAGCATGCTCCCAGAAGCCTTTAGACATGCCTGCTGTGTGTAGCATGGCCATTGCCTTATCCGTAATGGTGCAGTTAAACCACTCAGCTTTCCCATTTGACTGTGGTGAACCTGGCATCGTAAGGTGATGCTCTATCCCTCTCTGCTTGAGAATGTCCTATACTTGGCTCACCATGTACTCACCTCCATGGTCAGAGTGGAGTGCACACAGTTTATGGGATGTCTGGGTTTCACCCCAGGCCAAATACATCTGCAGTGCCTTCACAAACTGATCCTTTGACTTAATAAAGTACACCACTGCATGCTTGGAGTGGTCGTTTATGAAGGTGGTGGTGTACACTGAGCCTTGTAGGGATTGAGTTTGCATTGGACTGGCAAGGTCACTGTGTACAATCTCAAAAATACAGGTTGTCCTTTTGGTGGAGGACACAGAGAAAGGTTGGCGAGTGGATTTGCCTAACTTGCACCCACAACACACAGCAGTGTGCATGGTAGAGCTGTCAATGTCCATGCCAATAGTGGCAGAGGGACTGTACGACTTAAGAGCAGCAGGGGAAATGTGTCCCATGCGCTGATGCCAGATATCAAGAGTGGTGACAGCACTTTGACGTGAGCATTGAGGCCAATGCTTGAAGCATCCAACCAGTAGAGGTTGTCCTCCAAGTAGCCAACAGCTACACATTTGTTACCGACAGATATTTTAGATGAGCCACTGTCAAAGGCCACTTCCGCACCCTTCTGTGCTAGAGCATGCGTTGACAAGAAGCATGTTTTCACCAGAGGAAGGTGTAGCACATTGCTGAGGGTGATTGGAATGCCTTGGCTTGTAGTGAAGACGACAGAGCCTACACCAACTTGGTCAATTGTGGACTTATCACCCAGGTGCACAGCACCTTTACATGGGGTGTAGTCCTTGAAGTCAGACCGATGTGGTGTGATGTGGTGTGTAGCACCACTGTCCATCATCCAATGCTGTTACAATCACCCAGATTGTTCCACAAGATGTACAGGGGGTCAGTTTATAGTCTGGTGACTCTGAGATGTTTACAGTCCAAGGGACTCTTCCTTGCATGCTGCAAGGGTCGGGATGCCGGGCTGGTCGCTTACTAAGCGAGGGAGCAGAGATCTTGAGGGACAGGAGATGAGAAGTGGGCTATATTATTGGAAGACCAAGATGGGGACTCTACACTGTAAACTACACATCTTATATACACTTCTAACTAGCTCTTGCCAGCGCATCAGTCTTGCTGGCAATAAGTGCCAGCACATCAGTGCTATGTGTCAGATCAGGGCCAGAACACAGGAGCGAGGCAAGGTGAAACATGGAACAGTACAGTAGAAGATCAGATAAGCTGATCTTTGGATATAACACATCTGGAACACGAGTCATCAGTCCGAATCAGGAACGCTTATGTGGTGCCATGTCATGTGATCATGACAAATGCACACACAAGGCAGCATACAAGGCAACACCAACTGCATTGTCTGCCCAGTTAATGGCGGGCTCATCATCGACCTCCTTAATGGAGGTGGTGGTTGGTACTAATACATGACTATTGGCAGCCTTGTTGCTAGTCTCCTTCAGCTTCCCCGCAGCTTCATCCTTCTTCCTCTGCCTGCAGTCAGGCTTGATACGCCCCTTTTTGTTACAATAATGGCACATAAGTTAAGAATGGTCTTTCTTCTTATGGCCACCACTAGTGGGCTTATTGGGGGCGGCCTTATTGAGGGAGGAGCCAGAAGGGCCAGTGTGGCATGCTTCCTCCGAGATGATGTGCGCAATTATTTCAGCATGCTTTAGTTTGGAGGGGGCACCACTGGCAAGGATGGTGGAGGCCAGAACCTTGTAGGAGGCTGGCAGGGTGTGGAGAAGTATGAGACAGAATTGGGTGTCTGTGACACCCATCTGTGCATTGGAAAGGACGACCCATAGCTCATTGAGTTTGGCCAACTGAGAGGCCATAGGTGCAGAGTTGTCAAGGCAGGCTTGAGTTAACTGGATCCACAAATTAAATATGGTAGTGCTGCCCGAGGCACCAGCATAGACGTCCTTCAGCTTGTGCCACTTTGACTTGAAGGTGGGATAGGCAAGTGGGTCAGCAATGAGGGAGTAGATGTTAGGCTTAAGGTAGAGGCGAAGGTACGCCTTAGCCTGACACTGGATGGAGTCCCACTCATCAGCAGTGACTCCAGAGGGTGGAACCTGGAGGTAGAACACATCCTCTGCTTCATTCAGCGTGAGGATGGCCTCTAGAGTTCTGGACCACTCATTCCAGTTAGACCCATCAAATCGGCTAAGGTTAATGCCCAAAGGCATGCCAAAGAGTTGCCATAGGCGTTCGTGATACACAAGGAGGGTGTGGACCCAGAAGCAGATGGGAGTGAGCCACCTGCTGTGGCACCTGCAGCCGCACTGGTGGCACCAGTGGGCGAGGCAGCGCGGGAGGAGTGTGTGGAAGAAGCCATAGGGATGATTTATCTATCACCGAGGAGCAGTCAGTGATAGTGCTTCAAAACAGTTGCAAGATATGGATGGGGGGTACCACTCCTGTCTGTGAATCTGTAAGGCCAGAACGCTAACACGTCCTGCCTCCTGATGGTATGCCAGTGATACAAGGGCTAGGCCCAGGATGGAGAATCCCTTTGCCATACTGGAAGCTAGCTGCTGGCCAGGATGTGTCTAGGACACAGCTTCACCAGTTTGCATCAGGGGGAAATGGAGGGAATGCTTTCAGAGCCCAAGGCTGTCTACCTCAGCCTCCTCAGCCTATTGGTTGCCTCATCGCCACAAGTGGCTTTACTGAATCCTTTCCCATTGCCACTACAAGGCAGGTATCTGGTTGCAGAACACCATAAGGTGAACACCCCCCAGAGTCTGAACCAGGTTTTACACTCCCATGGTGAGGAGATCCTGCGCCCAGTGTGGAGCACCAGAGACAGCTGGCACTAAGCTCCACAATACACAGCCCAGTGGGCCATGCACACCTGGATATGGATTATGGGGCTACCAGATCCAATCTCCTTGCGCATAGTGCAGGGGCTAGGAAAACAGTAGGGGTGAAAGTAGGACTACTGTGTTGATAAGTGACCTGTGTGCACTTAGCGGCTCAATAGACATGCAGATAATGGACTGCTTTAGATAAGATATATTGGACTTATGTAGATTAGATTGTTATGATCTTTACAATCTCAGACTTTCTTATCTATGGCATCACTGTACAATGACATCATGGACTCCTCTGGACTCCTATTGTATTTTGTCCTTGTACTCATTCGCTTTGTTCTATCCTTATTGTGATGTCACTATGATATCATAGTCTAGCCTTCTCTTGTTCTTTGCACCTTTGTTCTCCTTCTGTACACTCCCTTGTGTCCCTCTGTAGAACAATGCTCCTTGTATTGTGTGACTCTGTGTTACTTCTACTAGTGTCACTCCCCTGTATAGTATAAGTAGAGTACCCTGTACACTCTGGCACCACACCAGTTCCTCATCTGTTGTGTGCCAGGTATGTTTTCCCTCTTGTATAAACACCAGTTCCTCATCTGTTGTTTGCCAGACTTCACATCTGTTTCACTTGCAAGATCTCTCTGTTGCTGCTTCCAGTCACCCTCCATATCTCACCACAGTCTCCCTTGTCCACTGTGAGTATGACCTCTATGTGTACTGTTCATCATACTTGGCAGTACATAGAACAGGAGGTTCCTCAGCAGTGACAACTGGTGCCCCAGTGTCAACTGCCTTGGGCAAGGCTGGTGAGGCCCCAGACAGACCTTGACCTGGTGTGTGATCCTAGGAACACAGTGACCAGCCAAGTGGAGTGGCTTGGGCACCAGGGCCCATAACCTGATGAACAGCGCACATGAAGGGATGATACTCACAGTGACAAAGGAGACTGTGGTGAGATATCAAGGGTGGCTGGAAGCAGCAACAGAGTGTTATCAAGCAAGTGAAGCAGATGGTGGTCTGGCACACAACAGATGAGAACTGGTGTGGTGCCAGAGCTGTACAGAGTACTCTACTTATACTCCTACAGAGGGTGATGCTGGTAACAGCAGGTCACAGTAAATACAAGATGCATTGTTCTGTACACAGACAAAGGAGTGGACTAGAAAGAGAACAAGGTGTAAAGAACAAGAAGAGTCCAGACTATGATATCATAGTGACATCACAATAAAGATATGAGAACAAAGGAAAGTACATAGACGTAGTACAAGCTCAATCCAGAGTGGTCCATGATGTCATGTACATGTGTGATGTCATAAAAGATCAAAACTATCTAATCTACAAGTCCTGTATATCTAATCTAAAGCAGTCCATTATCTGCATGTCCATTGAGCCACTAAGTGCACACAGGTCACTTATCAACAGGGTTCACGTCTGATGCACCATTTGATGTTATCGAAGGTGTCTTGTTCGTTTTGTCCCCAGCGCCATGGCGTATCTTTACAGGTGAGGTTGTGGAGGGGGTGTGTGAGGGAAGAGAAGCCTTTGATGAACTGGTGGTAGAAGTTACAGAAGCCAAGGAAAGCGCATACTTCTCAGAGGTTTTTTGGGGCTTGCCACTCCTGGATGCCCCATACCTTTACAGGGTCCATACGCAGGTTTCATGGCCTATTATCAGCCCTAGGTATTCCACCTCAAGGACTTCAAATTCACACTTCTCTGGTTTAATGTAGAGATCATGTTCTTCACAAAGGTAGAGGACTTGATGTAACACAGTTCAGTTGTTGCGTTAGGCCTGTCCTAACGATGCTTGACTTGAGCAATGACAGAGTGGCCGATCTCACAAGGGGCGACTTAGCGAGTATAGATACATGTCCTCAGAAGGATGTGATCGTGGCAAGCACTGGGGCGAAGTCCACCAGGCATATGTGCTGCTGAGCGATCCACCTTATCAAGGCCAGATGCAGTAATAGACAGAACGAGAGAAGGAGGCTGACAGAGAGAGGCGAGATGGGAATCAGAGTGATGATTCAAGAAGACCAAGCTAAGGAGCTCAATCTTTGCACTACCCACTAGATATACAATTGACGAGGAGCTTTGAAGCTCCTCCTAAATGTAAGGTACCCAGTAGCGATAGTAGCTCGAACCCTACTACAACTGTCCTAGGTATGAGTCAAGTCTGTACCGTATGACATGTGATAACACGACGAGGATGACTGAGACAACTGTCCCTGACTAATACTAGGGTAGTCAGAACCCCACGAGTCCACAATCTGTACCGATGAGTCCGATTGCAACATCACCCCCTCTTCAGGTGCAACGCCCTGATGCTCCAAAACCTTCCTCCGCATAAATGATCTGAGTGCACTCCCCCTGTTGGCGCCTTCCCCTGCATGTCTTCTTCTTCATCAGCTCGTAATCTACCATCATACCTGCCTCGTCCTCGATGCACTCCATGGCGTTGGCCATCTCCAGGCGACTGCTGGCAACCCATCACCTTGCCTGTGATCTCCCCCAGGGTGGAGATGAGGTCGTCGATGTGCTGGTTGATGCACTGTCGCTCCCGCTCGGCATGGAGGTAGCAGTGAACCTCCGCACTGAGGGAGAGGTCATGGAGGGAGTCGAGGCAGCAGTCGATGCGCGCCCGGTCTTCGAACCCTTTGGAGAAGAGGGCCATGTCTGCTGTGGGGTACATGGGCTTCCCCCCATAGCTGTAGTGGGGGGCGGCATAGAGGGGGTGAGCATAGACCTTGTCCGACTCGTCGATGAGGCCCACCACCATTACCTGGTGGTAGCGGGCCTCTCGCTCCACCCCGTCAGGGGACACGATATGGAACGGGAGATAGTCCACGCCAGTGTTGGCCTTGAAGCCACTGGGGACTCAGGTGTTGATGATGGTGAGAGGTTGGTGGGACTGGGTGCCCAGCACTCCGAGGTCCTGCTTGTACATGGGGGAGTCGTTGGTGTTCAGGGCATAGGGGGGAGTTTAGTGATGAAGTCAAGGGCGATGGTCTCGAAAGGGAGTGCCTCAGGATTCAGGTAGATCGGAGACAGTGGTGCTCGGGTCGGTTGGTTGTTTGCCTTGTGTCTTTGGCAGTCGGCGCACCCTTTGATGTAATCTAGCACATCTTGACAGAGGTTTGGCCACCAGTAGGAGCATCCTACCAGTTGTGAGGTCTTGCTGATACCTGGGTGTCCATAAACCGGGGGTGTGTGATGGGCAGAAATGATACTTCTCTTATCAAGGAGTCCACCTGTTACCATTTGTCCTCCATCTTTGTACCACGTCCCTTCGATCTTCTTCAGTCGGTGTGCATCTATCCAGGGTTGTAGGTAGTCTTTGTCCTGTCGGTACACTGCATCTGGTTGTTCCATTTCCTCAGATTCTATTGTTAAGGTGGTTGGCATGATTGCCTCGACTTGTGTTGCTCAGACGAAGAGTACATCAGGTAGGACCACCACATCTTTGTTGTTGTCATCCCCTTGATCGTAGTCCAGTCTCTGGGAGAGTGCGTCTGCTCTTCCATTTGCCATACCCTTAATGTGGTGAATCTCAAAGTCATATTCAGAGAGCTCTAGGACTTCCCTTGCGATGCGCCTGCTTATCCTTTGTGGGGATCTCCAGTATTGCAGGTTGAGGTGGTCGGAGAAGACTTTGGTCTTACGTGGGGATCCTACGAGTAGGGGTTGCCAGTGGCGGAAGGCTTTGACGATGGCTAGCAGTTCCAGGTCATAGATGTCATAGTTGCATTCTGCTTTGTTAAGCGTCGCTGAGTAGTAGCCTATAGGGTGCCATTTACCATCTTCTTTGCATTGTAGGAGTACAGCACCCACTGCAAAGCCTGATGCATCCACTTCCATCTCGAATGGTTCTTTGAGGTCCGGGTGTGCCAGCACCAGTTCACTTGTGACCAGGGTTTTGAGCTTTGTAAAGGTGTCTTCTTCTGCTTGTCCCCACTGCCACACCGTGTCTTTTCACGTTAGTCTGTTCAGTGGCCGTGTGTGTGTGGCAAAACCCTTGATGAAGAGGCGATAGAAGTTGCAGAAGCCAAGAAAAGATTGGACTTGTTTGACTGTGGTTGGCGTCAGCCAGTTGCGGATGCTGGTGACCTTGACTGGGTCCATGCATGTCACCCCCTTTTCAAGGATTACCCCCAGGTAATTGATCACTGGTACACCGAAGATGCATTTCTCTGGTTTGAAGTACAAGTCATTGTCCTTTGCAATCTGGAGTATGTCATGTACAGCTGCAATGTGGCCCGCTTGACTGTTTTGGGAGGCAATGCCGATGTCATCCCTGTATATGCAGATAGTAGTGCCCAGTGACTCGTGTTTAAGGATGGTGGGACCGCAGAGATAGTCCATCATCACCTGGAAGGTGGCAGGCATGTTAGTGAGGCCGAAGTACATGACCAGTGGTTTGAAGAATCCATGGCACATTTTGAAGGCAGCTTTTTCTTTGTCACCTTCCTTGATGCGGACGTTGTTGTACCCCCAGCGGACGTCGAGTTTAGTGTAGATGTCTGCAATACCCAAGTCCATGATGAGCTCCTGTATGAGTGGCAGGGGGTACTGGTTATGCACAGTGAATGAGTTGATCTTTCAATAGTCTTGGACTGGTCACAGCTTCCCATCCTTCTTCTTGACGAAGAAGAAAGATGATGCGTAAGGGGATTTCAACAGACGGATGTATCCCTTTTCTAGTTGCTCGTCCAGGAATTTGCGGAGGGCGATGTCTTCGTCGCGTGACATGGGGTAGATCTTGCAGTCAATGGTGGTCAGGGCGTCCTTCTTGAACTCAATGGCATGATCCCAGGGTCGCGAAGGTGGGAAGCGATGTGACTCTTCTTCGCTGAATATCTTGGCAAAGTCTGCATATTCTTCCAGGATCTCTGTGGTGCCAGTGAATTGCTGTGCTTCGATGGCTAGCTCGGTGGCAGTGGTTCATGCTCTGACTGTTTCCCATTCTTCGTGGAGTTGTTGTATGGCGTGGTGCTTCTCTTCTTCGGTGAACTCAGTAGGCACGAATGTGATGGTCACCCCTCAACCCTTGGGGTGTGTGGTTCAAAGAACCACTGGGTATGTGTCCTCTTTGATGACGGCATGCTGCCAGCTGATCTGTGGTTCATAGGTGGCCAGCCATGGGTAGCCGAGGACGATATCCTCGTTTCCTGTGTCTGTGAGTAGGAACCTCATTGTTTTGTGGGTCCCCTTAGTGTGTATGTCGAGATCTGCACAGTGTGTGATTAGTCCTGCTTTGTTTTCTGAGTTATCGATGTTCCATATCTTTTTGGGAGTCTCTAACTCTTTGAGACCAATCCCCATTTGCTTTGTGAATGCGGGTTTGATGAAGCTGTCTGTGGCTCCTGAGTCCACCAGTGCTTTTACTTCGGCCATGTTGTAACTCGTTCGAATGGAAACTGGAATTCTCAATGATCAGTAGTGTGTGATTATTACAGAGTTACAACGGAGCGCCCTCACCCAGGCCGACGGGTTCAGGCATTTGGAAAACCCTCTTTCCCCCACAGTTCTTGAAGGACCAGGTCCTTTACTTCATCCGGCGCTCCAGCCACTCCCTGAAGCCATTCTTGGGCTTGTTGTTGTGGGGTTGCTGCCGCGCGTGCTTCTACCCTTGGCTCCTGGGCGTAGTAATCTGTTTCCGACCTTCTGCTGCCACTTGGGGCGTTGTTGCGATGCTGTGGGCAATCACGACTGAAGTGTCCTTTTGGTTGCAGGTGTAGCAAATTACTTCCCTTGCATCTCAGGGTGGTCCCCTTCCTCGTCCTCTTGGCCCTGTCCTTGGCCCTCCTCTGGGTGGATAGGGTTGCCTTTGCCTGTTGAGTATGAACTCTGCCCCTGCAAGTCTTCCTTGGGTGTCTTCTGCTTCCGCACCTTGAGCTCAGTGTTCTGTCTGCAGAAGTGTCCATTGCGTTGGGGTCTTGGTATCAGGGGAGGTTCCTTGGGGCCCATCCACTTGGAGGGGGGCCCCATGGGCTGGTGCATGGGGTAGTTTTTGGGGCAGATGTTTTGAGTGAGTTAAGACGCGCCTGCAGGTGCATATACTGTTGCTGCTTTTTCATTGCCGCTTGCTTCCATGCTTCGAATGTGGTGGGCTCGTACTGTTCATAGACCTTGGTGAACAGCCCCTTGGGTAGTCCCGCCGTGAAGAGGTCCAGTGTTTGAGGAGAGTCGAGGTGATAGTTGGCTTGGCAGGCTAATCGTTCGAAAGTGGCCACGTAGCTGTCAATGTCCCCATCCTTCATGTGGAAGCCCTTGCACAGCTCCGCCTGTGCCTGCTCTTTCTCCATGGTGTTTGCAAATCGTCTTGTGAAAGCACAGGCAGTTTTGTCCCAGAGGCGTCAAGTGTGTTCAGGAAACCCAGCTTCTATCTGGCACATAAGCCAGTCAGTCATGTACATCACCCACTCGTTAACCAGTTCCCCTTGGATGTACACAAGGAATAAAAGTGATCAGCGATAGTGGTTGTTCATAACGTCACTTGTGCTGTTGATCCCTTGGTAGAGGTTCCACTGCGCTCTGAACTGTAGTGCCTTGGTGCGATCACCGTTGAAGCCAGTGGGCAGGTTGCCCATGAGTTTGTCAGATCGATGTGGGTTGCCAATGGGGCCTATTCTGGGGAATCCACCTCCTCCTCTGGGTGGTCCTCCTCCAGGTGGTCCTCCTCCAGGTGGCCCTCTTCCAAGGCCTCTTTTTGGTGGCCCTCCTCCTGGGGGGTCTGGTTCGTCGGGTCCTATGGCCCTCATGAGGGCTGCGTCGTCCGCAGTCATGCGGTGGCCCGTGCTTGGGTCAATGGGGAGTAGATCTTCTCGGACTTCTTTGTGTGGTCGCTGCACGGGGTCCATCTGGAGTGTGTACATTGGTTCTAGCTGTGTGGTTGTCATATCTCCTGGTGGGTGAACAATGATATGCTCAGCTTGTGGTGCCTCGTTAAGTGTGATTCCTGCGGCTAGGTTTGCTAGCTCTTCCTGTTCCTCCGCATTTACTTGCGAGAAGTGGTCCTCTTCTGATCCGCTGCTGCAGTGTTCCGATTCCGATCCTTCTTCTTCTGTGGTGCTTGAGGTTGTGGCGCCATTGATGGGTCCTGCTGCTGCAAGTGGTTCTACTTCACTCTCTAGGATGTTGCACCAGTATTTGCACATTGTTGGTCTGACAATGGTTCGTATCCCTGTGTCGCTTGTTGCGAGTATGCACCAACAGGTGTGTTTGAAGTTAAACTCAACTGGGTAATACCGACTCAGTCGGTTTGGGAAGTCAACGAAGTACCCGGTTTCTCCTCTGTGTGTTCTCCACCTGGCAGCTTTGAGATAGCATGTGGGGACATTCCGTTCTCCTCTGTTGATAATGGTGTATGCAAGGACTTGATTCCAGCCCCACCGATCAGCGGTTGTAGACGCCACTGTGTCATGTGTGGAGGGTGTAGCTTGGTCTTAATGTTGCATTAGGCCTGTCCTAACGATTCTCGACTTGAGCGATGACAGAGTGGCCGATCTCACAAGGGGCGACTTAGTGAGTATAGATACACATCCTCAGAAGGATTGCGATCGTGGCAAGCACTGGGGCGAAGTCCACCAGGCGTATGTGCTGCTGAGCGATCCACCTTATCAAGGCCAGACACAGTAATAGACAGAATGAGAGAAGGAGGCTGACAGAGAGAGGCGGAATCGGAGTGATGATTCAAGAAGACCAAGCTAAGGAGCTCAATCTTTGCACTACCCACTAGATATACAATTGACGAGGAGCTTTGAAGCTCCTCCTAAATGTAAGGTACCCAGTAGCGATAGTAGCTCGAACCCTACTACAACTGTCCTAGGTATGAGTCAAGTCTGTACCGTATGACATGTGATAACATGACGAGGATGACTGAGACAACTGTCCCTGACTAATACTAGGGTAGTCAGAACCCCATGAGTCCACGATCCGTACCAATGAGTCCGATCGCAACATCAGTGATGGGCGTAGTCGAGGGCAGTTGCAATGAGGATGTCGTCCATATAAACTATAACTTCATTGGTGAGGATGAGGGGTCTAAAAATGGTGTCCATCATTTCTTGGAATATGGCAGGGGAGTTTGTGAGTCCGAACTACATGACAAGGGGCTTGAACACCCCTTGTTTGGTTTTGAATGCCACCTTCCACTCATCTCTGTCCTTTATGTGGACATTGTTGTATCCCCACCAGATGTCCAATTTTGAATATAACCTGGCTCTGCGTATGTGATTGACGAGTTCGGGAATGAGAGGGAGGGGGTAGTGATTGTGTATAGTTAACTCATTTAGCCACTGGTAGTCCTGGACTGGGTGTTGCGATTGGACTCATCAGTGTGGAGTACAGACTCATGGGGTTCTGACTACCCTAGTATTAGTCAGGGACAGTCGTCTTGAGTAGTATCACATGCATTGTCGTTCGGACTTGACTCATACCTAGGACAGCTGTAGTAGGGTTTGAGCTATTACTGCTGTTGGGTACCTTACATTCAGGAGGAGCTTCAAAGCTCCTCATCAATTGTATATCTAGCAGATAGTGCAAAGACCAAGCTCTTCAGCTTGGTCTTCTTGAATCACCACACCATTCTCTCTCTTCTTCTCTTTGCCTCTCTCTCTCTACTTCTAAGTCTATTGGTGCAACTCGTCTTCTTAGACCAGATCGCACGGCAGCATATACACCTGGTGGACCTTGCCCCAGTGCTTATGACAATCGCATTCCTGTTACAGATGTGTATCCATATCTACTAAGTGGTCTCCACATATCAGGCCCCTCTGGTACTGCTCAAGTCGAGCATCATTAGGACGGGCCTAACGCAACATCCCTGGTCTAAGGGGATATTCCAGAGAGACTCACTTCAAGGGGATGACCCCTGTAGAGTGAAAGACTGAGAGTGGTATTTGAAGAAGACCAAGATGCCATTCTTGGTCTTTGAGTTGTACTACTTATACAGTTACACACAAGCTTTAAAGTGCTGCTTCAAGATGTACTAGCCAATAGCATAAGTAGAGCAAACCCTAGTACAGCTATCCTAGTATGAGCCACTACAAGTCATGATCTGATCTGTTATCATACACAATCACATGTGCTGGAGCTTACCCAGCTAACTGATCCAACAAGTCCATGACAATATACTGCTGACATGGTGTCATACCCTTGATGTCAGTGTCCACTTCCAGGCTGAATGTAACACCTTAGCAACTCTAGAGGAATGTTTCTTGAGTTGAGCTGAACCTCTGTATGAAGTTATAAGTCTGACAAAAACCTGCAAGACCAGCTGTGTGGTTTCAAGCCTCCTGAAACCTGATGCTCTAGCTGCACTCAGAAGTGCTTACTGGCAGCTTAGGGTATCATTTATATAGGTAAGCAGAGTGCAGATCTAAAGATAGAGTAAGGTCCAGAGAGCAACAAAGTGAGGTTGCAAAGCCAGAGGGAAGGTAGAAGGGTAAGAGCTGCAAATTGGCCAAAGCACAGGAAAGTGCAGGCTGCTGGAGCAGTGTTATGTTCAGCCCAGAAGTGGACACTGATGTCAAGGGTATGACACCACGTCAGCAGTATATCATCATGGACTTGTTGGATCAGTCATCCGGGTAAGCCCCGGAACATGTGATTGTGTACGATAACGGATTGGATCATGACTCGATGTGACTCATACTAGGATAGCTGTACTAGGGTTTGCTCTACTTACGCTATTGGCTAGTATCTCTTGGAGCAGCACTTGAAAGCCCATGTGTAACTGTATAAGTAGAGTACTGCGAAGACCAAAAACAGTATCTTGGTCTTCTTCCAATACCACTACAACTTCTTCACTCTATAGGGCCCTCCCCCTGTTAAGTGAGTCCTCTGGTATATCCCCTTAGACCAGGGATCCCTGTGAGCTTATCCTAAGTTCCCTTTGTGAGCAGTGGACGTATTCCCCATCGACTGTGTTTGTCACCACGTACATCTACACTTCAACAAGCGTGTTGCCCATCTGTACAGCCATCTATACATCATCGACCATCCTGAGTGGGACGACCTTCGCAGTACTCAACTATCACCCTATCATTGTCCTGCTCCTTGAAGACCTTCACAGTTACTTAGCCTTGGATGGCCGTCTTGTCCCACACCCAGCTGAGTACCCTCAGACCCCCATCAACTGCAACTTCTATCGACCGTTTAGGATGGCCACATCCAACAAAGCCTACATCAGGCAAATGTCTGTGGTAGATGTTACAAGCAGTGTGAGAAAGTAGCAAAAGATGAAAAAAGTGTAATGTACCAGGGCAGCTGTGCGCTGGGCATATTAACAACTTAGAAGTATACAAGCTTCAGCACCATGCCTACAGCACGGGTTGCTTCAGCTTGTTGGGCTGTGCCCCCAAACCCCTGCTTTTCCACACACAGAAGTCTGAGCATAGCACAGGAGTCCAAGTGTCAGCCCAGAAAGAAGTCCAAGAATGAGCCCAGAAGGATCATGAAAGCAAATGTATTTCATAAATTTTTGTGTATTGATTTTTTTTATCTTTTTGTGTGCTTTGTGTTTATTTTTTGTTTTTATCTGCCTGTTTAATTTGTTTCCCCTTAGGGGCTTGAGTTTCAGAGTGGCCATTTTTCTGCAGGGAATCACGTCCCCAAAAAGGAAGGTGCCAAGAAAGTCATGTTTTCCCTGTCATCACAAAATGGGCATTCCCAAACAACATTTGAGCCCAGTTTGTTTTACTCTTAGTAAGCACAAATAGAACAAACACTTTTATAAAAACATATTTCCTTAATTGTACACATTGTCTTTGGTCAGCGTCATATGTTTTTTAAAATGTTCAAGCGACTTAACAAAACAATAAATATATTCTCATTATCTAATTAAGCTACATCTATTTTTTCTAAGTCGTACTATGGTGCGCAAAGCAAGCGCAGTCAATGTGCACACAGGGAGACCGCGGGCCCTCCTGTGCGACATGTGGTGAGGTGGGGATGGTTTGCCCTTGTGTGCCCCTTTCTGCACGAACAGGCTGCGCGGGAAGGGGACTGTGGCGCCTTCCGGGGAGCGGCATGCCCTCGTGCGCCCCCTTCTGCGTGAACAGGGTGGCACAGGAACGGGAGAGGGGTGCGGTGTCCTAGTGCACCCCTTCTGTCACGATCACGTGCCACGCCACAGATTCAGGTTCTCGGTTATCTCGGACATCAGCTTATCAGATGTCCTTCTGTGCCTTCCCCATGTTTCAGATTCGGTTATATCCAGAGATCAGCTTATCTGATCTGCGATCGTCTTCGTTCTGTGTTTCAGTTGCAGTTTATATCTAGACATCAGCTTATCTGATGTTCCATTGTCTTGTTCTCCGTTTCACCTATGTTCCCCTGATGTGCTGGTGTTCTACGATACTATTCTCTGTCTCGACTCTGCTCGCTGGCAAGAGCCAGTCAAAATGTATATAAGACAGGTCGTCTACGTTGTAGAATCCTTGTCTTAGTCTTCTAATAATATAGCCCACTTCTCGTCTCCTGTCCCTCAAGCTCGACGCTCTCGCGCTTAGTCAGCGCCCGGCCCGGTACCCCAGACCCCTGCTAGCAGGGAAGAGTCGCTTCGACTGTAAACGTTGACTTAGCCGTACAGGTCGTACAGACTCCGGCTCATTGCGTGGAACGATCCGGGTGATCGTAACACCTTCTGCACAAATGAGGGGAAAGGAAGGGGCTGGGGGGTGACAGGAGAGGGGCGGTGGAGTGGCTTGCCCTCGCACGCTCCCTTTCTGCTCAAACAGGGTGACACAGACAAGAGGGGAGGGGAGGGAGAGGGTGGCAGTGTGCCATTGTGCGCCCCCCTTCCGCGCAAATAGGGAAGGGTGGGACTGGGGGCGACATGCTGTGCTTGCGTGCCCCCTTTCTGCATGTACAGGTGGTGCGGCCAAGGAGGAAGAGGGTGGCAGTGTGCCATTGTGCGCCCCCCTTCCGTGCGAACGTGGCGTGTCATTGTGCACACTCCCTTCTGCTGTGAATGTGGGGGCACGGGGGATAGGGAGAAGCAGCACCGGCATGCCTTCATGTGCCCCTTTTCCATGCGAATGGGGTGGCACAGATAGAGGGTGAAGGGAGGGGCCAGGGAGAATGGAGAGAGGGGGGCGTATGCCTTCACACTCATTCCACACAGATGAGGCAGCGCAGATGTGAGGGAGGGGAATGGAAGGGGCGGCGGCAGCAGAAGGGGGAAGGGATGGGTGGGCGACTTACCCTTGCGTGCCTCCTCTCAGCGTGCTCTCGGGGTGGCAGTCAATGCGGGGAAGGGGAGAGGGTAGGTGGGTGACTCACCCTCATGTGCCCTCTTTTGTGCACAATGCATGGGAAGGGGAAGGGCATCAGCCTGCCCTCTTGCATCCCCTTTTCGATGCGAATGAGGTGGGCGAGGGGGCGGGAGGAGAGGAGGGTGCACACCCAAGAAGGAAAACATGCCTGCCACATATGCATATGTGGCAGGCACATTTTGCTCTGCCACGGGGTCCAGACTGGAGGACCCTTCCCTCCTCTCCTAATCCCCCGTACACCTACACCCACCCTCATCTTCTCCTTCCCCCCTCGCCCACCCCATTTGCGTCAAAAAGGGGACGCAAGAGGGCAGGCTGATGCCCTTCCTCTGCATCATGCACTGCCCTGTTCACATCTAGAGAGGGGTGCACGAGGGTAAGTCCCCTCTTCCCCTTCCCCCGCACTGACTGCCACCCCTTCGCACATAGAAAGTGGGGGCGCACAAGGGTATGCTACCCCCCCTCTTCCCCTCCTCCACATCCACCTCGTCTGCGCGGAAAGCAAGTGCACAAGGGCATGCAGCCCCCAGCCCCTCCCTTGGCTGCACCGCGCCGTACGCACAGAAGGAGTGCTCGCGAGGGCATGCTGCCCCCTCTTGTCGCCCCCTTCCCACCCTCTTCCTCCTTGGCCAGCACCACCTGTACATGCAGAAAGGGGGCACGCAAGCACAGCATGTCGCCCCCAGTCCCACCCTTCCCTATTTGCGCGGAAGGGGGGCGCACAATGGCACACTGCCACCCTCTCCCTCCCCTCCCCTCTTGTCTGTGTCACCCTGTTTGAGCAGAAAGGGAGCGTGCGAGGGCAAGCCACTCCACCGCCCCTCTCCTGTCACCCCCAGCCCCTTCCTTTCCCCTCATTTGTGCAGAAGGGGTGCACTAGGACACCGCACCCCTCTCCCGTTCCTGTGCCACCCTGTTCACGCAGAAGGGGGCGCACGAGGGCATGCCGCTCCCCGGAAGGCGCCACAGTCCCCTTCCCGCGCAGCCTGTTCGTGCAGAAAGGGGCACACAAGGGCAAACCATCCCCACCTCACCACATGTCGCACAGGAGGGCCCGCGGTCTCCCTGTGTGCACATTGACTGCGCTTGCTTTGCGCACCATAGTACGACTTAGAAAAAATAGATGTAGCTTAATTAGATAATGAGAATATATTTATTGTTTTGTTAAGTCGCTTGAACATTTTAAAAAACATATGACGCTGACCAAAGTACAATGTGTACAATTAAGGAAATATGTTTTTATAAAAGTGTTTGTTCTATTTGTGCTTACTAAGAGTAAAACAAACTGGGCTCAAATGTTGTTTGGGAATGCCCATTTTGTGATGACAGGGAAAACATGACTTTCTTGGCACCTTCCTTTTTGGGGACGTGATTCCCTGCAGAAAAATGGCCACTGAGTTTCAGTGCCAGTGTTGGTTCAGTCACCACATTTCTGCTCAGTCAACAGCTCCTTCCTTTTTGGGGTTTTGGAAGCCCAAAATGCGGCCAGTGTGCTTGGTCACTATTATTCAGCGACCTACAAATGCTCCTTCCATTCTGAGGATGGGTCTCTCTTGTATAGGCAGTGAGCTTAGAAACAACATTCCCTTTCCCGGGACCTGTGTCTGTGTACAGAACGGAATCAAGAAGCATGTGACTGCAAAGATCGGATAAGATCATGTGACAGAGAAGACATTGAGCGAAAGCGAAAGATCAGAGAGATTAGGATCTGTTTCACCAACACTCCTAGCAACTGTCCTAAACCACAGAAAGCGATAATGATGTCGAACGCAGCAAGGGATTTATTGAGAGAAGACATAAGAAGTGACATGTGCGTGACCTAGATTAACTGATAGAGTGAGGCAGAAGGAAGCTGAGACCGGACAGATCATGGGAAGAAGAAGGGAAGGAGGGAGGAAGAAACGAGGGAGGACCTGTGGACATCAGTGAGGTGCCAGAGGACATGGAGGTAGAGGCAGAGGAGAAGATGGGGCAGAGAGAAGTGCTAACGGAAATACTGGCCACCAGGCTGGAAGACTGGGGAGTGGAGGACCCGTTCAACGAAAAGCGAGCCCACAAACTGAAGCTGTCCGACTTGCGACGGCAGTACCTGATGGAGGAGAAGGAAAGGAGGCAGAAAGGGCTGAGGACATTGATGGTGCGGAACCAAATTGTGATCGACACTGACATGAAGTTGCCTGTGGGGAAGGGACAGGTGATCATGACGACGGACCGAACGATGCTGGACTACGAGCTGACGGTCGGGAGCGAAGTTGGGCTTGGGGCAGTACTGCCGAACGCAAGGTCAGCGAAACACTTCATGCTGGAGCTGGACCTGCAGCAACCGCTGCGAGAGTTCCGAGGGAAGCGAGGGATGGTCGGCTTCGACACGGAAGGAAAGATGCTGTATATTGGACGAGCGCGGAACGAAGACGTTTTCGTGGCGATGGCACCGAACACGTTCATCCGGTGTGAAGAGGAGCCGTGTGGGGCGGGGTACAACACAGGAAGGCCACAACTATCGCGGCGGCACTACCGGCAGGTGGTGATGATGTTCGCGTACTTCATGGCGAAGATCCCAGAGCTATCGTTTGCGACGCCTCGTGGGAGGAGTGTGTACGAGCTGAACCTGGAGAGCGTGAGTGTGAAATGGGACCAGGTGACGAACGTACTGTAAGCAGAACTGCAAGCGGTCGTCGAGAAGAAGCTGACAGGAAAGATGGACTGAACAGAGACCACAGAACGATCAAGCTGAACCAGAGGAACACGGAGAAGCTGGACGAGCTAATGTCAGAGGGGTACGAAGAATGGGTGGAGAATGCGCCGAGGTCGTGGAAGAAAGATGGGTTCCTTGAGAGGCACTCGCCGATTGTGGTGACGTCTCGGTACGGGCAAAACGTGGAAATCTCAGAAGGAGGAAACGAGACGCGAGAGGCGTCGAACTGGAACAAGGAGCGAGACTACTCGAAGGTGGCGTTCACGACGGTGGCACTGGCGACGCTGATAGAGTGAGTGGGATGACTGGGAAGGAGACAAGCTGACGAGTTGCGGGCAGGTGCACGGAAGTGACGTCGTGGGAGGTGTTCGACCCGAAAGTCCTGAAGCGGACATTCGGGACACTGTACAATGGGGATAACAAGAACAGCCGAAAGAAAGTAAACCTACAGAGGCTGCCGATGATGACTGAAGAGGGTACGGAGATCGCGATATACGACGAGAGCGGAAGAAAAATACCGCGGCGGCGAGCGACGCGACAGATAGAGGATCCTGCATGTGGGGTGCTGATGGACCTCGTGAACGTGCACAACCTGTTCCACCCTTCGCGGGAGTACCCACTCAGTGAAGACGACAGGATGGAGGAGTACGACGAGCTGAGGCCGGAGACCGGGAGGGTGGACGTGTACCCTCTTGGGTTCCTGCGAACTGTGGGAAATGTGCAAGCCGAGGGGATACCGCCGTGTTTCTACAAAGGGATCAAGGAGATCAGCAGCAAGGTGCGTGCAGACCCGAACGGAGGAAACGAAGACAGCAGCAGCAGCAGCTCGAGCAGCACGAGCAGCAACGAAACGATGACGAGGATCCCACGCATGCAGGTGATCAAGCCGATCTCGTCACAATTCTACAACTACATTTCGCACCGGGCGGCGAGCCGAGCAGGAGATATGGACACAGAGAAAGGGACTGTGACTGCGGCGTTAGCAGGGGCATTCGCGACCACGGCAAAAGACAGAGCGACTGCAAGAGGCAAACAAGAGCAGTGCCGTGTCGCGCTACCATGGAAGCGGTTCCACGACAAAATCAGCTGCTACGACTGTCCTGTGAGCTGCCGAGGAGAAATTGTGTACGCGGTGAATGTGAGGGCGCTGAAAGTGAGAACTGGAAGGTAAGGGAATGGTGCCCACAGGAGAGCAGAGAAAGGACACTGAATGCCCAACAGGAGCCTGTTCTCTGATGTGATCCAGCCGCTGGTAAACATGTGGGAGCGCAACGAGGTGAGGAATACGATCAAAGACCACCTGGTGATCCTCAAGCCAGAGGTAAGAGCTGGAAGAGCAGGGATGGCGATGTGAGAAATGGGCTGAACCTATATTTTACAGGTATTCCCATCACTGTTCAAATGGGTATCGTCCCCGATCACCTCATTGATTGAGACGATCTACGAGCAAGAAATGATCCCGGAAGACACGGAGGACGAAGAACCGAACCAGCTGAAGCTTGAGTTGTTGGCAGCACTGGAGCGGACGCTGTGCTACTGCCACACAGGGAATGCAGCGTGTCTGGCGACGACATTGATGAAGCCACTCGGACTGAGCCAAGGATTGATCAAGGATGGCTTCCCGATGCTGTTGCCCGTGTTCAAGGAAAAGAACATCCTGGAAGCGATGAAGCGTGGGTTTCAGGTGGACGAGCGTAAATGGCCGCTGAAGAACGGGCACCCTGCGATAGCATCGAGGAAAGCACAAGAAGTCACGTATTCGGTTCGACATTTTCATGTGAGTGGACAATGATATGATAATCCCCCAAATCGTGCCCCGCGTTTGTCCACTATGGACAAACGCGGGGTACGGTTTGTCGTCCGCGTTTGTCCATAGTGGACAAACGCGGGGTACGGTTTGTCGTCCGCGTTTGTCCACTGTGGACAAACGCGGCACGATGTTTGTCGTCCGCGTTTGTCCACTGTGGACAAACGCGGCACGATGTTTGTCGTCCGCGTTTGTCCACTATGGACAAACGCGGGGTACGATTTGTCGTCCGCGTTTGTCCACTATGGACAAACGCGGCACGCTGTTTGTCGTCCGCGTTTGTCCATAGTGGACAACGCGGGACGACAAATCGTACCCCGCGTTTGTCCATAGTGGACAAACGCGGACGACAAACATCGTGCCGCGTTTGTCCACAGTGGACAAACGCGGACGACAAACAGCACCTTCGTTTCAGTTGCTCATTTCCCTTAATCATATCTATTTACTTCTTGCTTCAATACTCATGCTTTCCTAGGCTTATCACGCAAAACTCCGTCTCAGACATACACTCCTCATCAATCCTTCCGTCTCGTACAATCCCTCCTTCTCCTCCGTCGAGAACAGAGCAATGCACATCTCTGTTATCACATTCCAAGCCCTCTTCGACGACGTCAAGAAACTCGTTGCAGATGGCGTCAGGAGGGATATCGCAGCCATCATTTCTGCCGCTCCAGATCAGGACTCAGTGGATCTCGCCATCGCTCGTGGCAGAGAAAGGGAGTCTTTCCTCAAACATTGGCTCACCATACAAAGGCCCCTTGCCTTCGGCCAGGTCGACAAACAGAATACTTTCGTTTCTCTTCTACAGGCTGTTGTCGCAGACACAGATCTCATCTCTCATGGCCTCCCTAACTTCAGTGAACATGCCATCACCCCCACAACTTTCGTTAACTCCCTCATCGCCATGTCCTCCCCAACTAATCCTTCCCCTCCTGTTGCTCCGGTCATGTCCTCAGGCTCTTTCCTTCCCCTCCTCAAAGAAGCTCATTCCCTCCTCCTCTCCCTCCCTCATCTCTCTCCTTCTGGTGACCAGCATGATCTCATTCGTCGCTCATTTATTTCTACTATATCTCATCTTCTTATCCGCTTCGTTCCATCTCATCGTCCTAGGTCTTCTTCTTCTGGCGCTTCCCCTCGTGTCCCCGTCTTCGACTCCTGGGCAAGTCTCGGCCTTCAGGATGACGCTCGCACAATCATCCCACTCCAGCTCCCTTCCGTCTCTCTTCCTAATCCTTCTCAGCTCGCAGCCCAGTCAGCTCTCAACACCGCTCTTGTCGACGATGCCGCCGCTGAATGGTCTCTTGAGGGTATCACCATCCCCCTCATTCATACTATACTCAATAAATCCTCCCTTCCCATCGACTTCGTTACCCCTCTCCCGGCCAGTGCTCCTTACATCAACGATACTTACCACTGGGTGAGGCACAACTATGATCCCAGAAAAACTATTCATCGCCTCGCCCTCGTCGTCGCAATAATCGTCTCCCACTTCCTTCCTTGTGTTTTTCCCCCCACACCCTATCCCGTCCGATCCTTTCATGAGTGCCTCTGACCCTTTCGCCGTTTATCAAGCTTATTGCTCTCTCCCTTGGGAATCTCGCCAAGGAAAGAAGGGCGTCTCCGATCGCCCCATTTACATCTCCATGGTCACTACCTTTATTATCGCTATTTATGAACGCGACTCCCCTCTTGGACGCAGACTCTTTGAAACCAAAAGCCTTGGTAGCCCTTGGGCCGCAAAACACAGTGACTTCCTTCCCCTTCTTTCCTCTTTTTCCTTCTCACCCGTCTTTTCTTATAGCCGTCAAGGGCATCTCTTATATCAACCTCATTCGTCTCGGCATCGTCTGGGGCTCTCAAGAAAGTTATAAGAATAAAGGCGGTTTCGGTACTCACTGGGGCCTCTTCAACGATTCTCACCTCCGCACCCATTATAATGAGCTCTCAAGGAGACTTCGCTCTCCTGATGCCTTCAGTTCTTTTGATGCCGTTGCTTATCTTGTTGGTGATGCTAATGCTCGCTTTTTATTTCAATCTGTCATCAGTCTTAGAGTTAGACCCCCTCTTTAGCCATCTTCCTTTCCCCTTTGCCCCTTTTCCTCTTGGCTTCGGGCTGAGTCATGTCATCCTTTTCATCTACTTTTGGTCATAGTGTCTGTGTATAACATGCAACTATCTTGGGATTCTTTCTCCCATTCCTTGGCATGCCGGCCTGTATCTTTTGAGTTGTTGACTGGCATATTACTGAATCCTCTGCTGTTGGCACATCCCCTTTGCAGTTTCTCTGTAAGCTCGCAGTCTATTTGGACATATCACGGGTGTCCTTCACTCCTGCATGCCACTTGTAGGAGGGCCAGTCAGAAATGCCCAGAAGGGGTCGCCACAGTGGTAGTTCCCAGAACAGAAAATGTTGAGCAAGTATGTGCCCAGCAAGCTAAGTAATCAGCATGCACCACAACACTTAGCCACACCCATCAGCTGTCGCCTCACCAGTATGCATCAGAGGCTCAGAGCACAGACATTGTCTGTGCTCAGTTGAGTGGCCTTATGTTATGTTTCGGACTAACAGGCGCCTCAGGCCGAGAACTGGACACTGATGTAGCAGTGCAACTGCCATGCTACATCAAGTCAAGTGGAAGTTCAGATAAACTCAGCTGGGAGCACACTCACCTTAACACATAGACAAGTCATGCACTAAGAGTACAGTCAACATGGAGAACATGAGATGTAGGAGACTTTATACAAGTCTCTAATCACTAAGGTCACACAGCAGCACTCTGAGTGGAGAACCAAGAGGACAACTTGGTTCCACTCAGGACACTACATAAGGGTTTATATACACTACTCCAGCTGAGCTTAAACTGAGTATGAACCACTATTACTAAGTGTACATTAATAATACTCCTTGACTCATGACCTGACACATCATGTCTATTAATTCTGCTGACTGATGCACATGTCATTGTGCTGACATGTAGCCCCACTTGCTGAGTAGAACCTAATACACCAAGTAAGCATAATCTACTAAGCGTGGTCTAGATCCTTCTGGAGTCTTCCATCTCCTTCTATCCAATCAGAACTAGCTAAATCTATAAGGGACTCTTGTCCCATGATCATGTGCACATGGGTGGCAATTCATGTGACTAACTCACGTATCAGTACTTTGGCCCTTTATATCCTTGCCAAATAAATTATGTACAACAATAAGGGAAAATTATATGCGTCCATGACATCGAGCATGGCTGGCATGTTAGGGAGAAGCTCAATGGCATGATCCCAACTATGGGATGGGGGAAATCTGTGTGATGCTTCCTTGCTGAACACCTTTTGATGGCAATGATACTCCACCAGGACCATCTCTTCCAATGTATGTTCCCACTTTTTTGCCACTTCTTTTTGTGCTAGCTCTGACACTGTTGTTGTTTTCCTTAACAACACAATATGGCGCTCATGCTCGTCGTCCATGAGCTGCTCCCATGCCTTCTCCTCAAGCTTGTACATTTCCAACACTCAAATAGATGCTTCTATAGTCATGGCTTCCTTGGCCAGCCTGAGGCTAGTGACCACAACCAGTTGAAACTCTTCGTTCACCGTCACATCTCCCCACTTGATCTGTGGCTCAAAAGCCGTAAAACATGGGTATTCAAGGATTACTTCATCCCTTCCAAGGTTCATGACCAGGAAGCAAAGCATCCTTTCCTCTTTGCCCACTCGCATGGTGAGGTCCATATATTGCGTGATAGCACCATCCTGATTATGGGTGCCATCCACATTCCAAATGTGGATAGGGTGGGTAACATCCTGCAGCCCAATTTGGAGTTGTTTTAGAAGAGAGGAGCATATGAAATTGTCAGTGGCTCCAGAGTTGATAAGGACTTGTCATTCGGCCATTGCATGTGCAGATTTGAATAAGACTGGAATTCACATAGATCAATATCTGCTAGTATACACATTCAAATTAAATGCTCTAGCCCAGGCTGCCAGGTTCAAGCATCGAGAAAATCCTCTCGTCCAAATAACTTTTCTACCATGAGGTCTCGTACCTCCTGGGTTTGTGCCTTCATCTGTGATCTGTAGGTCTGCCTGCTCCTCATTCAAAAGTATGCGACTAGATTGTATGGCAAAAGAAGAGACAGTGGGAGCTCGTAAGCTTGAACTCGGGGAAGTCACGGCTGGTGGTCTCAGGGGCAAAGGGTCTAGAAATGTATTATGGGAAAGGCACCCGAAGGGGATGAGCAAGGGGATGAGCGTCCTTCGTAGGGAGCTCTTCCCCTATTCAATAGACCCGGCGTAGTCTTTACATGTTAGGTAAGCTACTTCACGTGCAGTCATTATCTCGGAATAGTCCGAAAGCTTGATCTCAATCTTACTCAGCCGGTTAGTGCCGACTGGTATCTCTACACTCCCCTTCACGTCGGTGCTAATCCCATCTCTGCGACGTGCTTTCTGTGCTTTGGTCTTGGCAATGCCTTAGTGAGGACATCGGCCGTTTGATCTGGGTCACGACAATCTCCGATCTCGACGATGTTCTTGGCCACAAGTTCGCGCGTCAAGTGCCATTTTGTAGCAATATGCTTGGCTCTCTTATGGAACTTGGGATCCTTCGCCATCGCCGCCGATCCGGTATTGTCTTCTCTAATCAGCGTTGGATACTGCTGATCATAGCCCAATTCTTCGAACAGATTCCTCAACCATGAAGCTTCGCGACTTGCCTCAGATAGGGCGATGTACTCAGCCTCGGTCGAGGACTGCGCAGTGACCGATTGCCTCTTCGACATCCAAGTGATCGCTCCCCCGCCCATCAGGAAAACATATCCCGAGACCGATTTGTAATCGTCGGTGTTGGCGTACGCGGCGTCGGAAAACCCATGGAAGAGGTTCGAGTTCTTATTCTCGTTCCTCCTCTTGGAGTAGGTTATGCCGTACGTCTTCGTGCCTGCGAGATAGCGTAGTATCCGCTTCAAGGCAGAGGTATGTTCTAGACTCGGGTTAGCTGTATACGATGCTAATCGGTTCACGGCATATGCAATGTCCGGTCTAGTAGCATTAGCAAGGAACTGAAGTTCGCCGAGCAATCGCGCATAGGAATTGCTCCGGCTCCCCTCGTTCCCGTCGGGATTAGGGACGAGCTCCATATTCGGGTCAAGCGGCGTCGCGACGTGATTTGCACGCTCCATGCCTTCCTTCTCCAGGATGGCTTCTATGTATCTCTGTTGCGTGATCTTAATCGACGCCTCATCGCGTGTAACCTCGATTCCGACGATCTTCGTCGGCTCGCCCATATCAGTGACTTCCCACTCTGAGCGTAAGTCCTTTTTGGTACTCTCCATTGCTATTTCTGACGTCGCGAAGAGCATGAGGTCGTCGACCCAGACAGTAATTATCTCAAGATCGACTCCCCTTCGGACATACGCACATGGATCTGCCATCAGCGAGGTAAATCCATGCTTCGTAAGTTTATCATCAAGCTCATGATTCCACTCGCGCCCGGACTGCTTAAGTCCATATAGGGTTTTGACGAGTAGGCAGACTCGATCTGTCCCGTCTTCGTAACCTTCGGGTTGCCGCATGTAGACTTTCTCCTTGAGGACACCGTTTAGGTATGCTCCTTTTACATCCATCTGTTGGGTGCGGAGATCGTTTATTGCTGCTAGCGCGAGGATGGCTCGAAGCGTCTCGAACCTTACTACCGGGGAGAATGTCTCTGTGTAGTCGTATCCCGGTCTTTGCGCGTATCCTTTGGCCACTAAACGTGCTTTATATTTTAGTAGGTTTCCGGCCTTGCCGTACTTCCTTGTGAAGACCCATTTATTGGCGATGGGGACGGAGTCCGCAGGTGCTTCGGTGAGTGTCCACGTACCCTTTTGGCTGAGCTGACTAAGCTCTGCCTGCACCGCGCGTTCCCACTCGGGCCACTCGAGCGACTCCTTTGCCTCTTTGAGGCTCTTCGGGTCGCCGGGTGACTCGATCCCTACGGCGTTAACTACATCCTCATCTTCCGAGTCGGAGAAAGGATTGTCAAGTCGCCGGTAGTCTTTGCGTATCCCTCGAGTTTTTCGGGGTTCGCATGGTGAGTCTTCTTCTTCTTCACTTCTCTTTCTCTTCGATCCACTGCCCACATTCTGCCCTAGATCTTTAGGCTGTGTGTCCGATACGCCGCCGGTGGACAGGGTGTCCGGTTCCAGTCTTCCCAGCTCCCCTTCACGCTGTGCGTCCGGTGCGATCACGGTGATCGGCTCGGTAGGGGGAGAATCTTGGGTCAACTCTAGGAAACGGTAGTTTCGAGAAGTGAGTACCTTACGCGTTTCCGCGTTGTAGTACTGAACGGCCTTTGGCCCATCTTCATACCCTACATAGGCCCTTCTTTGCGACTTAGGCAACATTTTGCGCTGTGTGGCCTGGCCTTGTAGGAGCACCCATACCAGTGCACCAAATTCTCTGAGGTGGGTGACGTCTGGTCTCTTTCCGAACCATAACTGATACGGAGTCGCCTCTTTTAGGGCTCTCGTATAGGAACGGTTTCGGACATACGCTGCATGGGAGACAGCGTATTCCCACAGGAATTCAGGCATTTCTTGTCCGCGCAGCATCGCACGGGCGAGCTCTACCAGCGTGCGGTTCGCGCGTTCGGCTATGCCGTTCTGGGCAGGTGAGTAGGGCGCTGTCATCTGATTCTCTATGCCACGCTCACGGCACCACGTCCCCAAGGCCTCGTTTATGAATTCTTTCCCCCTGTCTGTGCGCGTCGCACGCGGGGGCTTCCCATTCGCCTCGAGGTGCGTTAGGTAATCCTTAACTCCCTGTGCCGCCTGATCCTTCCCTTTCAGGAAGTGCACGGTCATGTATCGCGACGCATCGTCGACAAATAGAAGAAAATATTGGTTTCTGTTGATGGAAGACCTGTCATACTTGCCCCAGAGATCCATGTGAGTGAGTTCACCAGGCGAGGTCACGTGGACTAATTTCTCGCTATAGGCATCTTCCGCTAGCTTTGCTTCGGTACACGCGACACAATCGGGTTTAGGCGTCGCAGTGTCCACGCGGAGGCCATCAACGAGTCCGTCGTCCAGTAGCTTTTGTAGCCCGGTGTAACTAACATGTCCGAATCTCCGGTGCCAGGTCTCCCAGCTCGGAAGCGTTTCAGAAGTAGTGAATGTAGCGGAAGCGATCGCCTGAGGCTTTTGGGTAGGACGAATGCTAACGTCCATCTTATACAGATTGTTATCTGCTAATTGCCCTACGGCGATCTGGTTTCCGCTCTTGGAGATCAGCGTAAGTGTTCCGTGGCTGAATACGCAAGTCCCGCCGGTACGGTCCCATCGTCCCAGAGATATCAAATTATTCTTATTGGTCGGGATATGTAGGACGTTCTCGAGTCGCAAAAGGTAAATTTTGCCGTTTAATTGCGATTCGAGTTCGACCGTTCCTCGACCTTTTATAGGGACTTTGGTACCGCCGACGCCGATCACGGAAGCGTGCTGTAGCGGCTCGTATTCCGCGAACGCGGTGCGCTCATTCGCGACGTGTGAAGTCGTCGCGCTATCGGCAAGCCAGTCATACCAAATAGTGCGGGTGTCAATTGCTGCAACATCACTAGCGTCGTAGTCTTCGAAGTTATAACACTCGCCAAAATATTCTGACTCGCTCCGATCCTCTTTTACGATAAGCGCGACTTGTTCGTCATAAGTGGTGGTGTGCGCTTCTTCAATCTTGGAGGTAAGCCCTCCTTTTGGTTTGCCACTGCCGCCGCTGCTACTCCCGCCTTCGCCGTCGCCGACCCTCCTCTTCTTCCAACAGTTATCGGCAGTATGCGAGAACTTCCCGCAGCTGGCGCATTTCGGCTTATCGAGGAAATGACAGTTCTGCGTGTTGTGATTGTCTCTTCCACAATGGTCGCAGTGCTTCCTCTTGCGCTTCCCGCGCCGGCTGGACACTGCGCTGGAATTTCCAGACCGGGAGGCTCCCATGCGCTGAGTGAGGGTTGATTTGTTCCCGACGGCCTGGTTGATGCTGCCACTGCTAGCCTTGCGTGCTTGGCGTCGCTCATTCTCCTCCTTTAGAATACCCATAAGTTTCTGTGACCTCACCAGCTTTTTCGGGTCCTCCTGTTCGTCCCCAAACTCGCCTCCGACGTATTGCTGTGTAAACGAGTCCCAAGAGCGTGGGAGTGCCCACGCGATGAGCATTTTGAAGTATTCATCGTCAAGCGGCATGCGTGCATTGCACACCTGAATAAGGCGTTCCCACTGGCTCTTCAACTGGTTGAGAAGCTCGATGACGTTAGTATTCTCGTCGGAAACAATGTGATTCATAGCGTAGAGGATACTGAAATAACTGTTCAGCCCTTTTGTCTGATGCACGGCTTCTAGATTCGACCAGATCTCTCGCGCCGTCTCACAACGGTGCGTATGGACCATCTGCGACTCTGTTATATTATTCGTGATGAGGACCTGGGCATAGCTATCATTGTCTTCCCAGGCTTCCGCATTCCGAGGACCGGCAGGGCGCGGAAGCGACCCATCGACATACTGGCGTACGTGGCAACTGCGGAACATTCTCCACATCCTAGTACGCCAAGTCGCCCAGTTATCTTCGGTAAGCGGCTCAATCACTCGAGTCACTTGCGAATCGGGAGCCTTAGCCTCAGTGATGTAGAGTTCCTCCTCCTCCTCTGAGGAGGGGTCCACAAGCTGTGTTAGATCATCCTCGTCCGCGGGTGGATATGGAGGCATAGTATAGGGGTTTATTGTTTTTCGCGCAGGGAATAATGATAATGATGATTATTGAACTGTGTATTTTCCTGGCCTGAGGTTTTAAGCTATGGGGCCAGGGCCCATAACCTCTAGAAATGTATTATGGGAAAGGCACCCGAAGGGGATGAGCAAGGGGATGAGCGTCCTTCGTAGGGAGCTCTTCCCCTATTCAATAGACCCGGCGTAGTCTTTACATGTTAGGTAAGCTACTTCACGTGCAGTCATTATCTCGGAATAGTCCGAAAGCTTGATCTCAATCTTACTCAGCCGGTTAGTGCCGACTGGTATCTCTACAAAGGGGGTTGGCACCACAGCAGATGTGGTCACAGCCACTTGCACACCCTTTTGTGGACAGTTACGCAAGATGTGCTCTTGAGTAGTACAACATCTAAAACATCATCCCTCCTTCTGAAGTTGCACTTTGTTGGTGTCAGTAAGAGCCATGGAGGCTTGGGTGCATCCAACATCCATGGTCTTTGGGTCACGTGTTTTACTAAGTGCTTGGACCCACTGCTCCTGACTGTGTCCTTCCTTCTTTGCTCATCCTGGCTTTCCCTTCTTGAGGCAATCCTTTAAGACAAGGTATTCAGCCTGTTGTAGATGAGCGGCCGCCTTCCACTGCTCCCAGTTGACTGGGTGCCGGAAGTGGACAGCATTGATTACTAACTGGTTTGGGAGTCTATCCTGGAATAACTCCAGGGTGGTTGCTTCGTCAGGATTATATCCTGCCTTATTGATGAGGTTGGAGAAGGTGGCAATGTAAGTGTCGTCTTCTCCCTTCATTGTGAGAGTCTGAAGTGCTTTGTGAGCGTTAGTACACTCGCTCAAGTCAGCATAGCTTTGATTAAAGCGGTCCCAGACCATTTCCCACAGGACTTCATTCGTGGAAAGGACTCCTGCTGCTGTCTGGTCTTCTAACCACTGTGCTTGCTCTGCCACCTAGTCTTCAACAAGTGGTCCTCTCATATAAGAAAGGAATGTCATGGCTCGAGCTTTTGGATTTTGCAGCTGCTCAACAGTGGGGTTCATGCCTTTGTATAGCATAAACACAAGCATGAATGGCTTGCTCTTGTCCCAAGCTCTGTCAAATTCTGGGGATGGGCTTCCCCCCAATCGTCCACCGCCTCCTGGCACATGAGGGGCTCCTGGCATAGGGCCTCCTGGCATGGGACCTCCTGGTGGGGCACCACTGCCTCCACTGCCACTGCCACTACCACTGCCACCTGAAGTGGCACCACTAGGCAGGTTCGGAGCTCCTCCTCCTCCAGAGCCCAAGGCTCCTGAGGGTCCTCCGTGCCACTAGCGAGGGTAGTACTGACTGTCACGGTTGTTTGTTGAGCCATAGTGTAAGAGGGGAATGCCAATATGGGTAGGTTTGTAGTGGGGATGGAAATACTCAGCAAGGTATCATCGGGTTTGTCAATATTGATGCCCAAAGGATTTCGGCTTTTTATGGGCCCTACATTGAGTGTAAGGGGGACTGGTGCAATCATATACCACTGCCCTTCCAAGGGAGAGTAATCAATGAAAGCCCACAGGTGTAACTCTTCAAGATAGTGAATCTGTTGGTAGAATTTTGTAGAGGGGTCAAAGATGAAGTATCCTTCAACACCCTTGTGTTCTGCCCAGACTGCTGCTCCTTTGACTTTGTTGGAGAGTTCATTGGTACTGAGCCATTCAATGTATTCGGGCTGGAACTTGGTTTGGCTATGACTAGATGTCGCCATGGTGAGAGACTTGACTAATGTAATGCCACCACAGGGGCATTAAGTACAACAAGTACTTCGTAAGTCAATGGGATCGGAAAGGTGTGAGTTGGTTAAGACTCAGTTCAGTGATGCACAAGTATCACTCGGTCTCCCAGGGACACGAGGACAATAGCGGAAAGGCAAGGCTCAAGCGTAAAGGCGAGCAAAAGAGGGACTCAAGTGCAACTGGTGAGTCAAATGGAGATCGTAAGGCTAAGACAGTGTGGTATTACACAAGAAGTCAAGTCTACCATACAAGCTAGGTAGGGCGTGACTTATATACTAATACAGGATTTTCATGAGATGCAAACATATGGCACAATTCTTAGGTGCGAGCCCTAAAGAGTTAACAAAGGAAGAACTGGATATAGTACCAGGGAATTCTGCAGGATGATGCATGTCTCAGAAATAGTCAGCGGATGAAAAGAAGCATAGTACTGGCCATTGTAATGCTGAGGCACAAGATGCGAGATGAAAGCTGAGAAGCATGCTAAACCAGATTGTATTGTAAAAGTACAATGGAGGCATAAAGGAAAGCATGAGTGGAAAAATCGTAACACCAGCTCAATAGTGATCTGCTGAGCATGCCGAAGAACTGCACTGAAATGGTCAAGCTCCAACTGCCTGGAGATCTCTGGCCCATTGGAAGGGTCATGATCTGACTCAGAGTTGCCAGGACCCTCTAATCCATCATGTGCATCATCTCTGTCTTCATCCTCAAAGTCCTGAACTCTGGGTTCAAGATTGAATCTTTGATAGAAGCTTGCAAGTTTGGGATCAAGGTCCTCTCTGCTTAAATACTGGCCAGTTTCTGTCCGCTATGTGAGTGAGCCCTTGCTTCTGGACTGGCATAACTGCCCACCTGCTTTAACATGGCCCAATTCTGCCACAGGGGGTCTTGTGTCCAACGGATGCAAGGCATGATGTGTGATTTTGGCATTGTGGGCATGGGCCTGGCTTTTATGAGACTTTTGGGGCATTTCCTGATGCAGTTGTTGGTGTTTTTGCTCAGGGTGGGTTTGATGACTACACCCCTTTGTGGGTCACATGATCAGACTAATCTATCAGACACAATTTTTAACATTGTTCTGTTTGATTCAGAAACACTCAAAAATGCTTTTTACAAATAATAGTTACCAGACCCTACTGTACCATCACTTTTGAGAAATAAGACAATCCCTTTTCACAAACAAGAGCTAAGTGAATCTCCTAAACTTCTAATAGTGCAGAATCTTGGAAATTGGTGTTGTGTAAGAGGAGTAAGCCATATGGCAGTGGGGGTCAAGTGGCTTAAGTAAGGGGTGCCAGTTCCTGACTTCAGCTACCTTATTGTTATTAGAAAATCTAAATAGTTTTAGGGGCTCCATTTTGGCTTTCTCGGTGCTCAGAGGTGACTGTGCTGCCTTTCTCTACTTGGCAGTTGAACCTCAGAGACTTTGTAGACCAAGGTGATGCTCAGTGAAGTCCTACCTCCCTGGCTTCCCTGTGAAAACAGGTGTCTGCCAGTTGCTAAGGTCTTTTTTGAGACCAGACCTCTCTCTGGGCACAGTGCACAGGGATTTTGGGTTGGTGGGGTGGTTTTTACCACAACTAAGTTACCTCCCCTTCCTTTATTGGAAGTTGTTCCATTATCAACTGCCACTGCTTGCACCAATTTCACATAGTCTTTGGAGGATTTAGCTATTGGGGTTAGAATGCCTGTTGCTCCTTCCTCTGCTTTTGGTCTTGGTTCTGGCTCTGGACTTGGCTCTGCTTCTTCTGTTCCTGCTACCTCTGCCCCTGCTCTTCCCCCCACTTCCAACTCTATCCCTGCTCTTCCCTCTGCCCCCCCACCTCCTCCTGCTGAAGCTGTCATCCCAGTTACCCCTCCTACATCCCCTCAATGCAGTCAACATACTGCATGTCAGCAGGAGTGTGATAGCCATATTATGGGCAGTCCTGAAAATCATCACACACCAGTAGCTCCCAATCTTTCTTTCCAGGCCACCTACCTTAAATGGCCAAGAATATCATCATTTGCTAGCCAATTTAGCTGCCCTGATGGCTCGCCTACCTCCCATGCCTGTACCTCAAAGGTACTTCTGTCGTTCTCATAACACTACTGCTGCTTCATCTGTAAGCTCTAAATTCATATTTTATATTTTTGGCACTAAATTTTGATTTTTTAAAATTGATCAGATGCTTCTTCCACCACCACCTCTACTGTCCCCTGCTCCCATATCTGCTCCTGCTCCTGCCTCTACCTCTGCCCCTGCCCCTGCCCCCACTTCTGCCCCTGCCCCCACTTCTACCCCTGCCCCTGCTTTGGTTCCTCCTGCTGCTTCTAGCTCTAGCTCTGCTGTTGCTCCTGTTTCTGCCCCTTTTGTCCCCTCCCCCATTTTAACTCCTCAATTAGCTGGTGCACATAAGCCTATACAAAAAATTCCTGTAAGTATTAAAAAAAAAATTCCTATTTTTTATATAAATACTGACCATAATATATAGCCTCCAGTTATTCTTCCACCACTACCTCTTCCCCTCATCCTTCCTGTTGCATGCCATCCTTTTGATTATACTTGAAATGTCCACAGCCTTGGAGACCTCACCATTCAATGCCCTAATTGCAAGGCTCTTCATTGGTTAGCTGAACACCTCACCAAGTCTTCTATGCTTAATCCCAAGTTTGGCATGTGCTGCTTCAGTGGCAAGATTGCACTTCCTCCTCTCCAGTCCCCACCTCTTGAGTTGTCCCAGGCCATCAGCAAACCCTGGGTCACCCCAGAAATTCCTGTAGTGATGGTAGAGACTGTAGATGTCATAGACATCACAGTTATTTGGTAGTAGATTGGTAGAGACTTGGTAGAGACTTGGTAGCAAACCCTGAAATACCTGATAGACATGGTAGAGACTGTAGATACTGTAGATACCATAGTTATTGGTAGTAGATTGGTAGAGACTTGGTAGTATGACTAGCAAACCCTGGAAATCAAGCTTGAAATCAAGATTTCAATCTGGTAGACATGGTAGAGTGTCACGATCATGTGACACCTTCCCGTTTTGGACTACTGACTTGTGGCTTGGTGACTCACAGGGCAGAGGGCTGCCAGCTCAGCAGTGCCCAGTGCCCTATGCGCTGGCACTTATGCATTCCTAGAAAATAGTATGAAAATACATAGTTTATAAGATATATAAACAGTCAGTAGTGTACCATGTAGCCTCATCTTGGTCTCTTCAATAACATAGCCCACACTTCCCAGTCCTTTCCTCTGCTGTGCCAGAGCCACCACTTTTGCACTTAGTCAGCACCTGGCCCATATTGGCCCAACCCTCTGAGTTGCAACTCATGGAAAAGTCCCTTGAGACTATAAACAATACCACAGAGGAGCTGCCACCCATGGACTCTGTATGGATGAATAAATGTACGTTTCTGGAATGATCTGGGTGATTGTAACATAGAGACTATAGGTGTTGTAGACATCATAGCTATTCAAGTTTGGTAGTTGATTGGGACACTTGGCAGCAAACCTGTAGATCCTATAGTTATAGATATAGCAGATGTCAGTAGTAATTGCAGACTTGGAGCAGTTGTACACCTGGTAGTGGTGGTAGATATGGTAGCTGTTGCAGTTACAGTAGATATTATAGTGTCTAGACATGTAGTGATTTCTAGGGAGCATGTCTAAGATAGCATTTTGGGGGTGTGATCATAGAGATCAGCACAGCCTGAGGTAACTCAGGTAACCCCCAGAAATGTTTTGCTCAAACTGTACCTATACTCATCAAAACACTTATCCCTCCACAAGGGTTCAGGTATCAGCAGTGATACCCTAAACTGTCCCTGAATGCTAGGAAACAGTCTAAGATTGAGCACAGGGTCTAGGGGGTGTGAAGCATCACAAGCAGTTGTGCAGGCCTCTGCAGGGTGCAAACTGTCATAGGTAGGTCCACAGCAGTTGCGGGCATGTTGGTGTCAAAGGGCTAGAGCCACATGTAAGTGCAGCAATATCAGGAGAGGGAATGGGGTTGGCTGGTCACAGGTGGTTGGAAACAGTCACACACACATCAGCATAGTATGAAACTGTGTATGGGTGGCCACCAGGGTTGGGAACATGTTATGCCTGAGTCACTAAGGCTACACACAAGTGTGGCATGCTGGGGAGCACAAAGGATGAGCTTCACTGAGCTCAAAGTCTAAGGGGAGAAGTCTACTATTAGAAGTCTAAGGTGTAAGGTTGTAAATACATGGCCTATATATTGGATTGGTAACCTGTCATGTGACCTGGTGTGTGCTGCTCTTGATAGATTGTTGCATTTGTGCCTGAGATGCCCAAGGAGTTCCTTGAAGAGGATGATGTCCACATGTTCAGCGTGATGACTAAGGAACATTCTTGGAGACATATTGAGGCAAGCTTCCCTTTGTCCTGAGGAGTTAGGAGTGGGCCGTCATGTGACCCTGGCATGTGACCTGCCTAGAAGCGACCAGAAGGGTCCAGATGAGCTTGTGCCCAGACTGGACTTGTGACTTGTGACTGATGTGACTGCTGACTTGAATGGCCTTTGATTGGTTTGTGATATTAGGATTCACAGCTGTGTATTAGGGTTGCTGAGCTTCAAAGCTCCATCCCTTGTAGTATAAGTAGAGGGGCATTCGCATACGAACCCCTTAGCTTTGATATATTGAGGAATCCCTTCGCTTATCCCTATCTTTGCTCTCTCTGCCCTGTGTGTGGGCCTGCCTCCTTGTCATTCAATGCTCCCTGCTATAAGTTGTATGCTGACTTCTCCTTCACCATTCTCGACCTTGGCATTCTTGTTCTTTGCCTTGCCTACATCAGCCATTTGCTGCGTATCGCCCTAGCTGTTGCCTATGGGATACTGAAGACTTATGATGCTTATACTTGGCAAACTGGTTCCAAATCCAAGTCAGATTGATACGTCCAGAAGGAACGTAACATAGATTATCTGGTTGGCCCTATGGCCAGCACCAGTTTGAATGAGAGAGACACCTAGCTTATACATCATCTAGTTAACCCTATGGTTGGCACCAGTATGAGTCAAGTATTACAATCCAGCTCAGTAACCCATGGCCAGATAGCTCAGTTGGTAGAGTGCCTGGTATATATCCAGTAGGCCTGGGTTCAAACCCCAGTCTGGTCACTTTTATGCATCCCAACACTATATACTGGAGAATGTAAGCTAGGAAGAGGGTGAATTGGAATGCTAAAACACAAAGGGGAGAGTCTAGAGTAAGGGAGAGGCCAAATGTGTGCACAGAGAGTGCTCAGGAAAGTGGTGCTTATAAAGTGCAAGAGAGTGGGAAAGCATGAGAAAGTGGAAGTGTAGAATGGGTACTGCTAGAAACTGCAAAAAGTGTGATTTTACTGGCCAGGGAGAGCACTGGCATGTTTAATACATTACTGTACTACATGCAAACTACAAAGACTATTGTGTCCCTCACCTTGCCACTTGCCTTGCTGCTGTTGGTATTGTGGTGACATGGTGGGGCTTGCATGCCACTATGTTAGTGTTGTAGAGACGTGGCAGAACTTGCAGGCCATGTTGATGTCAGAGCAACATGATGGGGCTTGTGTGCTGCTATATTGGTGTTGTAGCAACATGGTAGGGGGCTTGCAGGCTGCATCAGTTGTTGTGGTGTCGTGGTTGTGTGAACCTCAGGCTGTTTGAAATCTAGAAGAGAAAAACATTGTAGTTAGTTGATTTAAAGGATAAAAAGAACACCTAGTTGGGCTCCTGGGCCAAAGAAAATACAGCCAACAAGCTGAATGTTGGACGTCAATGACATGATGGCAATGCTCTCAAGAAATGATCAAAAAGAAAACAGAAAAAAGAAAAACACATACCTTGATGCACTATGATTTGACCATGAGTGTCATCATGGTCACAGTCATGCTTGCAAATGGAGTGGGGCCATAGTTAGAACAGAGGCCATTGAGGCAACATGGTGAGGATGAGAAAGAGTGTTGTGCTAACATGTTAAGCACCTGGTTGGCAGTTGAGCAGGGGCTTAATCTGTGGCGTGGGAAGGTGTCACTGCATGTAGGCTGATGTTTGACTCCCACATAAACACCTCCCATGAGGATTTTTTTTTTTCTTCTTCAACTCTTCAAAGACCACCCACATACTCCCACAGGCAACCAACCACCCCCATGGCCTATGCAAAGAGGGATGACCACAGCCTGTCTGTGGGCACAAAGATGGAACTGATGACTGGCAGACAATGATCTGGGCTTCAGCCCTGTGTAAGTTTTTGTTTTGTTTTGTTTTGCTCCATGTCTCACTAATGTTGCAACCCTAGACCCTCACCTCTGCTACAGCTACATCCTCAAATTACCCCCACCTTCTGATGTGTGCCTGAAGTGCCTTTATACCTCATGACAAACTAAGTTGAGTGATGTTTTTTTTTCTCTGCTCCACCATGAACTAACACATTACAGGACAACAGTAAAAACACATGCAAGCTCCTTCTTGCACTCACCCTCACTCACCCACCATACCGACACCATGGCCACACTGTACCCACCAACACATGTACATACTTGATAAGTTTTTCTTTTTCTTTTCCCATTCACCTTTAACTGTTGCAGGACATTACCATCCCCTTGAGCCACTGCTGTGGTGCAACACTGCAACCCCTGATACTGCCACAGCTGTAACCTTATCACCACCCCAACCATTTTGCCACCACAATGTTTCACCATGTACTAGCCCTGTTGTGACACCATCCCCCAACACAGCACAGAAGACCCTGTGAATGCCAACTCACTGCCACACCATGACCCTGGCCTTGCGACCAACATTGTGACTCCTTCACCGCAATTTTCCACCACCATGCCCACCTACCATGCTCAAGTCTCCCTGTTGTGGCATGCCATCTCCATCACAGTGTGGAAAACCCTGTCACACCACATTGTACAGAGGCCCTACCACTGCATTCTGACCCTGGCCCTGCAACTGCAACCCTGTCACCACCACCACCACCACCACCACCACCACAGCTGTGCCTTGCTTACAGTAGTACTAGCTCCCATTGTAAATAATTTGTAGTACTACAGACTCTATGTATACTATGGCTGATTATGAGAGGGCTATGATAGCTACAATAAGGCTATGATAGACTATGGTGGCAATATGGTAGACCATTAAAGGCTATAATAAGGCAATGGTAGACTACAGCAGGCTACTGTGGTAGTGCTTGTTACGAATCATCTTGGTTTCTTACTTTGCGCTTCCTGACTCCTGTACTTTTACGATGCGTTCCCATGACTCGCGCTTCTCAGGCTTCCATTCCGCACTTTGCGCCTCGGCGATAGGATGGCCAGCTTTACGCACCGTTTCGTCCGCTGACCACTTCTGAGGCACGCGTCGTCCCGCGGGATTCCCTTGTACCACTTATGACCACTCCCTTTGTTTTCGCTTTTGTACGATCACATCAGACTCGCGCCATATGTTTGCACCGTGCAAACATCCTGTATCAGTATATAAGTCACGCCCTACCTAGCTTGTACGGTAGACTTGACTTCTTGTGTAATACCACATCGTCTTTGCCTCACGAACGCCTCGACTCACCTTTGCGTTTGAGTCTCCACTTCAGCTCGCCCTTCGCGCTTGAGCCCCGTATTCTTACTACTGCACTCGGTTCCAGGGAAACCAAGTGACACTTGTGCACCATCGAACTGAGTCTTAACCGACTCATGCTTTTCCGATCCCGTTGACTTAGACGCGGTACACGTCGTACCTAACGCCCCTGTGGTGGCGTTACAGTGCTGCTGCAGACTTCCACAGACTACTGTAGAGGCCCAGGCCAGCCTACAGTCAATGGTAGACTGTGGTAGTAGGCCTAGATATGGCAGACTGTGGGTAGACTACAGCAGACTACAGCAGTGCTGCACAGAACATAAATGTCACTACCAGTGCTACAAGAAATGTGGGTTACTATGGCCTCTATGTAGTGCTGCTGCAGACTCCTGTAGAGGCCCAGGGTTTGGTGATGCAACAATCAGTTGAGATTGGGCCACCCTTGTATGTCTCACTTGTGAGATAGTGCAAGACTGATTCATTGCAATTTACAGTCAGTGCGATTGATCAATTGCACATTGTGGTTACATCTGGTCTCATTATCTGAGCTCCTGGAGTGCAATTGATTGGGGTTAGATTGTGTCTTTATCTCTTACCAGTGAAATCAATTATTGCTTTGTGAAGTTGGGGTTTATGTAATGATTATGTAAAGTAAAAAGGTGCAATGTCATGTTGACAGCCTTTATAACTTGCAAGGCCTGGTAGTAATAAGATTGGTGATAGTCTATGTTCTATTAGGGAATCATATCTGTGAGATGCTGCATATGCAGACTCAGATTTCCATTATCTGTGACTCATCTGTAACACATACCAATGGCAAGCACATTGTGCTGCTCTGTATAGCACGGATTGCTCGCAGCTGCTCGCTCATCCGGCTATACAGAGCAGCACAATGTGCTTGCCATTGGTATGTGTTACAGATGAGTCACAGATAATGGAAATCTGAGTCTGCATATGCAGCATCTCACAGATATGATTCCCTAATAGAACATAGACTATCACCAATCTTATTACTACCAGGCCTTGCAAGTTATAAAGGCTGTCAACATGACATTGCACCTTTTTACTTTACATAATCATTACATAAACCCCAACTTCACAAAGCAATAATTGATTTCACTGGTAAGAGATAAAGACACAATCTAACCCCAATCAATTGCACTCCAGGAGCTCAGATAATGAGACCAGAGAGGCTCATATATAACCACACTTCAAAGTGCAAATGACAGCCCGCGTTTATCCACTGTGGACAAACGCGGGCCGTATTTGTACTCGAAATATAGGTTTTATTGTATTTCGAGTTGAATGGCATGTTCGGCATGTCAATACGGGCCCGCGTTTATCCATGATGGACAAACGCGGGTCAAGAAATGGTCCCGCGTTTATCCACTGTGGACAAACGCGGGCCGTGGTTGTACTCGAAATATAGGTTTTATTGTATTTCGAGTTGAATGGCATGTTCGGCATGCCACTACGGGCCCGCGTTTGTCCATCGTGGATAAACGCGGGACCATTTCTTGACCCGCGTTTGTCCATCATGGATAAACGCGGGTCATGATTTGGATATATGTGGTAACCCTAAGTCAAAATACGGTACAGAACCCATACCAAACCATGAACCTAGTTATCATTAGCCCATATATAATGGCGGAATTCGCTCACAACAGCTGGCCGCACAAGGCAACAAGGAAGTCCCCCTTCTCCCTCATGATGGGGTACGATCCACGTGCTGATTGGATCGATAAGCCATCCCCAATCCCTCAGGTACTCATGCGACTTCAGCAATTCCGAGAAGCACGGAAAGAAGCTCAGGACCTTATCCGAAAAGCCCAGTCACTATGGGTTAAACACCGAGATACGCCCAAGTACCGGATAGGAGACCAAGTATGGCTTGAAGGACGTCATCTCCAAACCAATCAACCCACGGCAAAACTCGCCGCACGGCGTCACAGACCCTTCAAAATCACACGGGTGTTGTCACCTGTCAACTACGAGCTCGAACTTCCCACGCAGTGGAGTATTCACCCCGTGTTTCACATCGATTTACTCACACCTTATCGCGAGACGCCTTTGCATGGGGAAAATTTCCAGCGCCCGCCACCGGATCTAGTGAATGGAGAAGAGGAATATGAAATCGAGCAAATCCTAGACTCACGGCGTTTCAGCAGAAGTCGGAAGCTCCAATATCTCGTGAAATGGAAGGGGTACCCGGATTCGGAGAATCAGTGGGTCAACAGGGATGACGTCTTTGCTGATGAAGCCATAGCGGAGTACGAGCGGAGTTCAACAGCTGCCAAGGGGCATATAAGCAAGTACAACGACGCTAAGTCCTCCCCATTCCTTCACACTGGATTCCTCTCTCAACCAACAATGTGATGAACAGTACACATGGAGGACATACTCACAGTGAACAAGGTGACTGTGGTGAGATATGAGGGTGGTACTTGAAGCAGCAACAGAGATGATCTAGCAAGTGAAGCAGATGGAGTCTGGCACACAACAGATGAGAACTGATGTTTATACATGAGAGAGGAGACATACCTGGCACACAACAGATGAGAACTGATGTGGACCAGGAGCGTACAAAGTAGTCTACTTATACTGCTACAGAGGGTGACGCTGGTAACAGCAGGTCACAGTGAATACAAGGCGTATTGTTCTGTACACGGACAAAGGAGTGGACTACAAAGAGAACAAGGCGTAAAGAACAAGAAGAGTCCAGACTATGATATCATAGTGACATCACAATAAAGATAAGAACAAAGGAGAGTACATAGACGAAGTACAAGGGCAATCTAGAGTGGTCCATGATGTCATATACATGTGTGATGTCATAGATAAGAGAATACAAGAAGTCCGAGGTTGTAAAGATCAAAAATAATCTAATCTACAAGTCCTGTATATCTAATCTAAAGCAGTCCGTTATCTGCGTGTCCATTGAGCTGCTAAGTGCGCACAGGTCACTTATCAACATCTCCCCGTGATCAGCAATCTGGGACTAGCACAAGCCCATGTCAACATTGTGTTGCTGCAGCAGGACACGCGCAAGCGACTTGGTAAAGCCGTCCGCAACCATTTCCGCAGTGGGGGTTCTAATGAGGGTGATGGTCCCCTTTTCGATGTACTCCCTTATGACATGATGCCTAATGGCAATGTGCTTTGATCGCCTCCCAGTGACAGGGTTCAAGGCCAAGTCAATGGCACCCTTGTTGTCACCATGCAGTGGGATGGGGTCGTTGACCTCGTACCCGAGTTCCGCAAGGAAGCTCCGATACCAAGCGGCTTGGTTGGCCGCATCGGTCATGGCCATGTATTCCGCCTCTGTAGTGTTTTGGGCCACTGTCTTTTGCTTTCGCGAAGACCAGCTTATTGCACCATTGGCTAAAAGGAACACATAACCCGAAGTGGAGTGTCTGTCGTCAACCTGGTCGCCCAGGGAAGAATCAGAGTAGCCATGAAGGCCATCTCCACTGGTGCCATCGTAGACTATCCGCATGTCCACAGTGCCTACTAAGTAAGCCAGAACATATTGTGCAAGCCGCAGATGTTGGGGTGAAGGATTCGCTGCATATTGCGCCAGACGTGACACAGCGAAGGAAATGTCTGGTCTAGTACCAATCTGAACGTACAGCAGACTACCAATGAGTGACTGGTAGTGCGTAATGTCAGAGGCAGTAGCCTGACCCGTATATTTATGAAGGTGCTCGTCAGCACCAGCGGGCAAGGGTGTGGAGTGTGGAGTGGCATCAGACATGCCAAAGCGTTCAAGGACATCCTTGACATAGCCAGACTGATCTATTTCGATGCGTCTGAGGGAGCGGTCGCGCACAATGCGCATACCAAGATAGGACTCTATCTCCCCGAGATCTGTCATCTCATAGCGTTCAGAGAGATCTGACTTCAAACGCTTAATCCTTTCCAAAGAGGCACCCAATATAGTGATGTCGTCAACGTAAACGATAACGAAGAGTGGTCCATCCCCCTCTCGTTGAGGCAACACATATACGCCGGCATCGGCAAACGTCCGCTTAAAGCCGAGTGCAAGTAACACTCCATGGAATTGCAAGTTCCATGCACGGGAGGCTTGTTTGAGACCATATATCGCCTTGACTAGGCGACACACCTTCGTCTCTGCACCAGTGGTGATGAACCCTTGTGGTTGCTCCATGTAAATCTCCTCGTCAAGCACGCCATTGAGGAACGCAGACTTGACATCCATCTGATGGATGTGCCAGTCCTCCAGCGCGGCCAACGCCAGAAGTAATCTCAGCGACTCGAATCGTGCGACGGGAGAGAAGGTTTCATCAAAATCTATGCCAGGGATTTGCGTAAACCCCTTAGCCACCAAGCGAGCTCTGTAGCGGCCATCCGCCTTGAGCTTGAAGACCCATTTGGATTTTACTGCCTTACGATTAGGCGGGAGATCTACTAACTCCCAGGTGCCATTATGGGCAAGTGCGTCCATTTCATACTGACATGCCTTAGTCCACTCATCTGCATCCTCAGACCGCATGGCCTCTGCGTAAGATGCAGGATCTCTTCCTATGTAAGCTGCAGCCAACAGCTCCGCATATCCCAACCGTCTGCCGCGCATGGCCACATTATCCGCTGAGAAATAGCGGGGATTGGGCACAGGTGTACGGGCAGAGCGTCTAGGCGCATTGTCCATCTCGCGCAACAGCTGACTTCGCTGTGCGCGGTCCTCAAAGCCTCCAGGCATATCTGGTGAGGGAGGAGGGACATGGCGCATAATGCGCGTTGCGCTTTGACGCGGCGGTGGCGAAGTGGGAGTGGGCTGCTCACGCTTAGGAGTTACAGGAAGAGTGGGTGGTGCAGGTGGTGGTGGCGTGTGGGGACGCTCTTGTTTAGGGTCTAGAATGTCTTCAACATCCTCCTCCTCACTTGTGTCTGAGTGTGCAGGGGAGGGTGCTCACTGTGGTGGTAACGCCGACGTGCTAGGTACGGCAATCACTGGTGGAGGTAGTGGCTGTGAGGCCACTTGAGAAGGTTGTGGGTGTGGCTCAACACCCTGGAGGGACGGGAAGCTACTCTCGTCGAATGTCACATCCCTGGACAAACGGACAGAGCGGGTTTGGCGGTCCCAGAGCTTATAGCCCTTAGATTCGGGCTCAAACCCAATAAGCGTGACTTCAATAGCCTTCGCATCCAATTTGCGACGCTTATCAGCGGGTACGTGCATGTACCCCTTGCATCCAAAGACGCGTAAATGAGAGACATCTGGTACCTTGCCAGAGTACCAGAGCTCATAAGGTGTGCGCCACTTGAGCGTACGGGTGGGAGAGTGGTTATAGATGTGTACCGCAGTGCTCATAGCGTGCTCCCAAAAGCCTTTAGACATGCCTGCTGTGTGTAGCATGGCCATTGCTTTATCCGTAATGGTGCGGTTAAACCGCTCGGCTTTCCCGTTCGACTGTGGTGAACCTGGCATCGTAAGGTGATGCTCTATCCCTCTCTGCTTGAGAATGTCCTGTACTTGGCTCGCCATGTACTCGCCTCCGCGGTCAGAGTGGAGTGCGCGCAGTTTATGGGACGTCTGGGTTTCACCCCAGGCCAAATACATCTGCAGCGCTTTCACAAACTGATCCTTCGACTTAATGAAGTACACCACTGCATGCTTGGAGTGGTCGTCTATGAAGGTGGCAGTGTACGCGGAGCCTTGTAGGGACTGAGTTTGCATTGGACCGGCGAGGTCACTGTGTACAATCTCAAAGATACGGGTTGTCCTTTTGGTGGAGGACGCAGAGAAGGGTTGGCGAGTTGATTTGCCTAACTCGCACCCACGACACACAGCAGTGTGCGTAGTAGAGCTGTCAATGTCCATGCCGGTAGTGGCAGAGGGACCGTACGACTTAAGAGCAGCAGGGGAGATGTGTCCCATGCGCTGATGCCAGATATCAAGAGTGGTGGCAGCACTTTTGACGTGAGCATTGAGGCCAATGCTTGAAGCGTCCAACCAGTAAAGGTTGTCCTCCAAGTAGCCGACAGCTACACATTGTCTACTGACAGATATTTTAAATGAGCCACTGTCAAAGGCCACTTCCGCACCCTTTTGTGCTAAGGCACGCGTCGACAAGAAGCGTGTCTTCACCTGTGGAAGGTGTAGCACATTACTTAGGGTGATAGGAATGCCTTGGCTCGTAGTGAAGACGACAGAGCCTACACCAACTTGGTCGATGGTGGACTTATCTCCAAGGCGCACAGCACCCTTGCATGGAGTGTAGTCCTTGAAATCGGACCGATGTGGTGTGATGTGGTGTGTGGCACCACTGTCCATCATCCAACGCACACGCGAGGCAGCATACAAGGCAACACCAACTGCATTGTCCGCCCAGTTAATGGCGGGCTCGTCATCGACCTCCTTAATGGAGGCGGTGGTTGGTACTAATACATGACTATTGGCAGCCTTGTTGCTAGTGTCCTTCAACTTCCCCGCAGCTTCATCCTTCTTCCTCTGCCTGCAGTCAGGCTTGATATGCCCCTTCTTGTTACAGTAGTGGCAAGTAAGCTGAGAGTGATCCTTCTTCTTACGTGGGCCACTGCTAGGCTTAATGGGGGCAGCCTTGTTGAGGGAGGAACCAGAGGGGCCAGAGCGACGCGCTTCCTCCGAAACAATGCGCGCAATTATTTCAGCGTGCTTGAGCTTGGAGGGGGCGCCACTGGCGAGGATGGTGGAGGCCAAGACCTCATAAGAGGCTGGCAGAGCGTGGAGGAGTATGAGACAGAACTGAGTGTCAGTGACACCCATCTGTGCGTTGGAAAGGCCGACCCGCAGCTCATTGAGCTTGGCCAACTGAGAGGCCATGGGTGCGGAGTCGTCGAGGCGTGCTTGGGTTAACTGGATCCACAAATTAAATATGGTGGTGCTGCCTGAGGCACCAGCATATACGTCCTTCAGCTTGTCCCACTTCAATTTGAAGGTGGGGTAGGCCAGTGGGTCGGCAACAAGAGAGTAGACGTCAGGCTTAAGGTAGAGGTGGAGGTACGCCTTAGCCCGACGCTGGACGGAGTCCCACTCATCAGCGGTGACTCCAGAGGGTGGGACCTGGAGGTAAAACACATCCTCTGCTTCATTCAGCGTGAGGATGGCCTCCAGAGTTCCAGACCACTCGTTCCAATTGGACCCATCGAACCGTGTGAGATTAATGCCCGAGGGCATGCCGAAGGAATTGCCATAGGCATTCGCAATACGCGAGGAGGGTGTGGATCCAGAAGCAGGTGGAAGTGAACCGCCTGCTGTGGCGCCTGCGGCCGCACCGGTGGCACCAGTGGGCGAGGCAGCGCGGGAGGAGTGTGTAGAAGACATTGGGATGATTTATCTATCGCCGAGGAGCAGTCAGCGATAGTGCTTCGAAACAGTTGCAAGATAGGATGGGGGTAACCACTCCTGTCTGTGAATCTGTAAGGCCAGAACGCTAACACGTCCTGCCTCCTGATGGTATGCCAGTGATACAAGGGCTAGGCCCAGGATGGAAGAATCCCTTTGCCATACTGGAAGCTAGCTGCCTGCCAGGATGTGTCTAAGACACAGCTTCACCAGTTTGCGTCAGGGGGAAATGAAGGGAATGCTTTCAGAGCCCAAGGCTGTCTACCTCAGCCTCCTCGGCCTATTGGTTGCCTCATCGCCACAAGTGGCTTTACTGAATCCTTTCCCATTGCCGCTACAAGGCAGGTATCTGGTTGCAGAACACCATAAGGTGAACACTGTAACGTTCCACCGGACGTTCTTCTAGCGGCGTCTTGTAGGGAGGCGACTAGGGACAGGAGACGACCTAACGATCACGAGAGATGTCGAAGTTACTCACACGGGCGGCGATCAGCTCGCAAGTTATGCGTAACAGGGTTGCCCAGAGGATATGAGCAAGGAGAAAGGTGAGATATTGAAGGAGGGCGTCGGCAGACAGCTCGGCGCGAGGAGGATGGTACAAGTATTAGTGGCTTGGCAGCACACGTCAACAGGAGAGATGAGAGGAAAAAGGAAGGGACGCTTGGCAAACAGCGCAAACCAGCTAAGGACAGTCAAGGGGAATAAGCACCAAAGGCACAACAGCACTCTATTGGCAGGCAGCCAGATAGGAGGCAAGTACAATGGGTGGTATAGTCCAAGAAGTCAAGCTTAGGTCTTCAGCGACCATAAGCCCATCTACTTATACAAGTCCAAGGAGGTTTGAACCCCAGCTTGGAAGTCCGAAACTCTAGTAAGGGGATCCTAGGAATGAGTCACAACGAGTCAGAGATAAGAGTCGACCAATGGCAGTAAGGCGCAAAGGTATGAGTCAGAGATAAGGGAGTCATATCGCAATCCATCAGAATCAAGGCACTATCGATCAAGAACGTACGAGTCATCGAACATGAGGCGGTCGAGGCCGGTCCAGGCACAAGCTCATCTGGGCCCTTCTGGTGCAGGTCTAGCCAGGTCACGTGCCAGGGTCACGTGACGGGCGGGCGCTAAGATCACGTGCGCACTTCGTAGGTTTTGTTAGCTTGGATGATCACGTGACCAGGGTCATGTGACTTAGCAGTGGGAATGCAATGCATAATCTTGGCGGTAGTTTTCCCGTCTTTGCCAAATCGCACTTGCATGTGTCGTCCAACGGTGTCCGGGGTCTTTGCGAGGGGTGTTCGAGGGTCAGGTGAAGGCAAAAACGTAACAAACACCCCCCAGAGTCTGAACCAGGTTTTACACTCCCATGGTGAGGAGATCCTGCGCCCAGTGTGGAGCACCAGAGACAGCTGGCGCTAAGCTCCACAATACACAGCCCAGTGGGCCATGCACACCTGGATATGTATTAAGGGGCTACCAGATCCAGTCTCCTTGCGCATAGCGCAGGGGCTAGGAAAACAGTAGGGGTGAAAGTAGGACTACTGGGCAGTACATAGAACAGGAGGTTCCTCAGCAGTGACCACTGGCGCCCCAGTGTCAACTGCCTTGGGCAAGGCTGGTGAGGCCCCAGACAGACCTTGACCTGGTGTGTGATCCTAAGAACACAGTGACCAGCCAAGTGGAGTGGCTTGGGCACCAGGGCCCATAACCTGATGAACAGTACACATGGAGGACATACTCACAGTGAACAAGGTGACTGTGGTGAGATATGAGGGTGGTACTTGAAGCAGCAACAGAGATGATCTAGCAAGTGAAGCAGATGGAGTCTGGCACACAACAGATGAGAACTGATGTTTATACATGAGAGAGGAGACATACCTGGCACACAACAGATGAGAACTGATGTGGACCAGGAGCGTACAAAGTAGTCTACTTATACTGCTACAGAGGGTGACGCTGGTAACAGCAGGTCACAGTGAATACAAGGCGTATTGTTCTGTACACGGACAAAGGAGTGGACTACAAAGAGAACAAGGCGTAAAGAACAAGAAGAGTCCAGACTATGATATCATAGTGACATCACAATAAAGATAAGAACAAAGGAGAGTACATAGACGAAGTACAAGGGCAATCTAGAGTGGTCCATGATGTCATGTACATGTGTGATGTCATAGATAAGAGAATACAAGAAGTCCGAGGTTGTAAAGATCAAAAATAATCTAATCTACAAGTCCTGTATATCTAATCTAAAGCAGTCCGTTATCTGCGTGTCCATTGAGCCGCTAAGTGCGCACAGGTCACTTATCAACACAATGTCTCTTCCCACTCCCACTTCTTCCCCCGCTATCGCTGCCAACCTCCGGGGGTCCTTCACCCACCAAGAACTCACCGAGGCCGTCAACAACCTCGCCGCCATTGAAGACCTCGACAACCCCAACACCCCCACCACTTACTGGCTCCTCGGCAACGATGGCCAACGCCTCAACACCACCCCCTATATGCAGGCCGAAGTTGATCGGCTTCGTGCAGCTCTCCGAGACTGTGTGACTCCCTCACCGGGACCTCTCCCGGTTCGAGTCAAATACTGGGTCGCGACTCACCAAGAATCGGAACACTCAACACTGGGAGGAGTGGAGGGTGACCGCGGAGAGGTGGAGGATGGAGCAGCTGGTAATGGCAGCGACAAGGAGAACACGCCTCCTGGAGAGGAGGAGACAGTTCGACGAGATGATGCATGGCAGATCCAGGAGCAACCCGAGCGAGAGCTGAAGGAGTGGTACCCAGATGAGCACCCCTTCATCATCTCGACCACCGACTCTGACCACCCCCGCGAGACCCCATACGCCTGCGACACAGTGGGCCGCCCTCTCTACCGAGGCCCCCTCCAGGTAGACCTCCCCTCTTCCTCACACCACACCGCCGTGCTCAACCGCCGGCTTTCCAATTCACGCTTCGCGCCTTATGGTTACGTTCACAACCGGGGCGAGAAGTTCGTTCACTTCCCCATCACCGACGCCCAGGGCATCACCACACAAGCCCCCTATGTCCAGGTCATCATGACCGCCGACCCCCTCGTACTCGCCCTTGCCGCCAACAGCGACAAGACCTTCTCAAAGCCGCTGTATGCAGAGCCTCAAGTCTGGGAGCGTGGCAAGCCCCACTACGGCGAGCTCGAGATGCATGCTCTTGCCGCCAGACACGCCAACCAACACCGCCTCGATACGGCGGTCAACGAGCTGCACAACGTGGGGCTAAAAGCTGAGTTGCATCACTACAGGTCCCTCAAGCGCAAGGCTGAAAGGATCGAACAGCGCCTCCACACCCTCGCCCAAGCCCTCAGGGGCATTCAAGGGGACGTATCTCGCTGCAAGTTCAGGTTGGAGATGGCGGACATCCACAACCAGGTGGATTCAGTGCAGGAGGGGTGGATCGGCGGGATTGGGGCTCCCCGGCGCCGGGGTCGTCGCGGCTGAAAAGGGGGTGATGTCACAGTTCGTTGAAGTGGACACTTACTTTACGGTGATGACCTCATTAGTAAGTCGTAATGTGTCATGGACAGGTAGATCAGTCAGCGAGTAGTACAATCACATGCTGATGTGGCATGAGTCATAACTAGGATAGCGATAGTAGGGTTCGAGCTACTTACGCTATTTGTCTTACGGATTCGGGAGGAGCTTTAAAGTGTCCTTGTATATGTATAAATAGTGGCTCGATAAGACCAAGATATGCCATCTTGGTCTTCAATCACCACTTCCTTTCCTTCTCACCTCTCTCACGTGTGCTTCACTTGCCTCATCGCACAAGTCATCTGTATCGCCTATCTGAATACCTAGTGGCACGACTTGCCCTAGTGTACGACAGGATCACATGCCTTACATAAGCGCTGTGTATTTCCGGATAATAGGTCATGTGACCTTGAAGACCATATTTTGCTAAGTCATGAACGCCCTGGAGCAGCCCAAGTCGGACTAACGCCAGTGGTGGCATTACACACTATTTATACATTTACTGAGGATGCTTTAAAGCTCCTCCCGAAACCGTACAACGAGTAGCATAAGTAGCTCGAACCCTACTACCGCTATCCTAGGAATGAGTCATGCCACATCGGCATGTGATACTACTGTCTGCTGACTGATCTACTGAGTCCATGACACATTACATCTTACTAAGGGGTCACCACCGTAAGTAAGAGTCCACTTCACTCGTACTGTGACACGAAGGGCCCAAGGATTCACATATTTTTTCACGAAATTGTTGCTCAGCAAGTCAGCTTTCCGAGATTTTTGCCTCGATGTGGCATAAATTTTGTACTCCGACATGGTGTAGGATTTAGAAAGGCCCCCCCCCCCTTTCTAAACACCAGTTGTCTAGGATCCGTGTTGTTGAGGTCGGAGCACAAATTATCGAGATTAATCCCCCGATTTCAGGAACAATGGTTTAGGATAGGAAAATGTAGGATATAGGCTTATGGGAAGTCACCCATTAGATCTCATTGTGTTCACTTATAATGTTAGGTACTAATTATAGTCAGTTTGACTTGATCGCAATTATATTGTAATGGTTGGGAATAATTATGACTTGGTTGTAAGGTGTCAGGAGCCGGTTATAATTTGATAATAAACTCGGTTACAACCGGGACTGATTATAACCTAGTTCCCGGATTTGCGACATTGTCAACAGCTGACTAAACTTTTGCCTTTTTGGACTCCAAGCACCTTCCTTTTCGGACTGTCGTCTTTATAGTAGGAGGATAGCCAGAATCTGTGGAGATAGGCCCTACTCCAAACTCCCACACCTGCTCTCCTTACATACATAAGCTGCCAGCCTCCCTAAATCATAACACATTGACTATATGGCACGATTATTCAATAAATCATTTATTATTGGCTGAGTCAATGGCAACCCAGCGGAGTTGCCTTGAAACTACGAACTTCCCACAGGACGTCAAACTTGAAGGTCAGTCAGGGTTGCATGACCCAGTTTGCGTGACCCTCGTGACCCAGCGTCAGCCTGACCTGTACAACACTGCCCTGTGGAAAAATGGGCACTGCAATCATAACCACCCCTTGTATCCTGCTGTGAACTTGGTCTCCATCCTCCCGTGGCGACCTGACCATTAATGATCTACTTGTTGATATTCTTGCTCTTTCCTTTTCGCTATGGAAGAGCTCAACAAACTCTCTTCCCTGCCGCAACCCCTCTTGCGGTTCACTCGCCGTATCTCAATTGTTGGAACCACGCCAGTACTACCTGGCCAGGAACCTTCGAGCCGTATCAAGTGAGTTGTCTTCACCTCGCTGGGTGTGGAAAACGAAGTCGTATCTTAGATACGTCCCTGGCTCTTCCTCCTGCGCATCGACGGGTCAACCTATTCTTTCATGAGCGACGGTCTTCCGAGTCCCGGCGCAATGGGTGATGTGAACGTCACCGACACCGTTATCACACCTACCCATACCGTGATTGCTGCGTGGGCTGGGCCCATGCAAGTTAACTTTACTTTTCTAAACCCAATCGAGGTTCATAGTCATCCATCATTCCTATCATCTTTACTGGTACTTACCTCCCTTTCAGCCCGGAGATTGGGTCAAGCAATCAATCCCATTCTCATATCTGGCCTTGTCTGCCAAATCGCTAGATGGTGTTGCCCATTCTGTGCAAGTGTATTCGGACGTCAAAAAAGGTACGTGAATTCGGTCTTTGTACACATACCTATTACCTAATACCGTCGTAGACTGGACTTCAGGGGAGCGGACCCCCGGGGTCCCGCTGATAGTATTCTGGAATACGACGTCCATCAACAGTGTCATCTACCATACCATCCGTTTGCAGAATCCAATCGTGTTCACCGAAATCAACGACATGGCACAATGGGGTTCCTTCTACTACGCCATGAAGAGTGTGAGTGTAGCAATGGGACATCTACATTTTATTACTCATAGTCAGTGATCTAGGCAAGCAATGTCACATTCTCGGTAGCTCAGTACATAACTCCTCGTGATTTATTCATGCGCAATGGGTCGCTGGACAACCAAACGGAGACAAACTTTACTGACTCGGATGTAGTCTTTGCCATATCGCGTGACCTCGGCAATATCCAAGCTACACAGGATCCCGTCGTCTGGACTATCGGACTCACCACGGACCCGGTCATCAATTACACTGATCTTTCTGGACTCGCTCCTCGACAGCGTAGCTTATTCTACAAGACCCGGTATTCTGACGACACCTCCTTGGTCAGTGTCCACGTTCACGGCGACTAGAGTATCTCACATTATTTCTCACTGGCGTGCTCACTGGCAGATCATTGACTTCCTCGATGATTTCGCAAATGCATACTCAAGAGCTCAGAAACTGGACCAGAAGATTCTCCAGGCTGCTGCTCCTGTCTCAGACCTTCTCGGGGATTTAGTGTCTCTCGCAACCGCACAAGTGTACGGCAGTACTCATCTCACAGTTGGGATTGAAGCAAATGGTACCTACAATGAGTCAGATGTCATGATGTTCATGAAGAATATTGGTGGATTGGAGACGAAGTGAGTTCACGCCACTTACTCGGTGTATCGATTTGGAGACAAGTACTGACCTCGTCAAGCCGAGTGAATGCTGTCGAGACGTTGTATTCTGCGTTCCCTGCATTTATGTACATCGACGCTACACTAGGTAAACCCCTTCTTGAGCCCCTGTTTCAGCTCCAGGCATCTCCCAACTACACCATCTCCTACGCTGCCGCTGATCTAGGTGCGTTTCAAAAATTGGTCAGTTTAGAAGCACGGTTACTGAGGATATGAAGGATCGCGTTACCCCAACGTCACGATCATCAATTCCAACCACAGCCAAGGAGTCGAACGTTTGTATCTTTCTTTCGGGTTGCGCCCATCACTGATATATTCCTTGTCCCTTTGCAGAGTCTGGGAATATGTTGATCATGACTTACGCCCATGTTCGTGCGACTGGAGATGGTAGCCTCATAAACAGATACGTACGTACCGAGCTCCTATCCTCACCCGCCAGGGATCAACGAAACCAGACAGTATTCTCTGCTGACTTCCTGGGCTAACTACTTATCCAACTCGACGCTGGTTATTCACGATCGGTGCGCTGTTTTCGTACATGATTCATATTGCTGATAAATTCAATGCGGTGATCATTAACACAGGTCCTCTGCAGATGGACTGACAAATCTCGCAATAAAAGGCATTATCGCGATCGAAGCCATGTCAAAGATGAGCTCACTTGTCAATCAGACTGCCGATGCCGACAAGTATTCTGTTCGTGTGGATGTCTTAGACACGTGGAGGCGAAATTGACTCGTTCATAGAATACAGCTGCGAGGCTTTACAGTCAATGGAAGAGCCTCGCACTGGCTAGTGATCAACACCTAGTTGCAACGTACGGAGAAGGTGTCTCGTGGACATTGGGTTATAATTTATTTGCCGATGCGTGGTTACATCAGCAAATTAAAAATAAAATTTTAGGTGCTTACTAAAATCGAAAGAGTTTATGTAGGTTATAACCGCATTTAGGCTCATATTATTATTACAACAAAATAACAATTGCTTGTAATCAACCACGATCCACAGCCCACTTGTAAGTGCTTATAGTTTCTGTGAAAGTCTCATGGTTGAATTGTAAGTACATACAATTTTTGGATGGCTCTTGTGGCGTGGTCATGGCCAAGATATCATGATGGTCGCACACAACTTCCGGATGGCTCGAGGTGATGAACAGCGCACATGAAGGGATGATACTCACAGTGACAAGAGGACTGTGGTGAGATATCAAAGGTGGCTGGAAGCAGCAACAGAGTGTAATCAAGCAAGTGAAGCAGATGAGATGTCTGGCACACAACAGATGAGAACTGATGTTTATACAAGAGTGGGGAAACATACCTGGCACACAACAGATGAGAACTGATGTGGACCAGGAGCGTACAAGCTGCACTACTTATACAAAATACAGGGTGACGCTGGTAACACAGAGTCACAGTAAGTACAAGGGTTATTGTTCTACAAACGGACAAAGGAGTGGACGTTCTGAGAACAAAGGTCAAGAGTACAAGGAGAATCTAGACTAATGATATCATACTGACATCATAATAAGGATAGAACAAAGGGAAAGTATAAGAGCGTTAAATACAACGCAAAGTCTGGATCCTATGATGTCATAGTGTACAGTGATGTCATAGATAAGTAAATACAATAAGTCCGAGATTGTGTGATCATAATAATCTAATCTACATGAGTTCTGTATATCTTATCTACAGCAGTCCATATCTGATTGTCCTCTGAGCCGCTAAGTGCGCAAGGGTCACTTATCAACACGAGGATGGGTTATATGCGCGCGCTGTAAGGATAGCTCGGGCGCTGGCCCCGAAATCATCTATTTTCAGTCTTTTCGGTCTCGGTCCGGCGTTGCATGGCCTACTGCCATTTCGGATTCGCGTTCTCACAGCGTTGTGCTATGCTATCAATTCCCTGCTATCGATTCTCTCTCTCTCTCTCCTCCCGCTTGTTACCTCCGTCGTTCAACTACCGTTGTCCGTGCTCGCCCTTCAAGAGGCTCGCAAGCCATTCGTAGACAGGCCGTGCGTCCCCGCGCCTCGTGTCACCTTTGTCCCTCAACATCCCAGGCCCGTCGCATCGCCCATCTCCCCTTTCCTTTCAAGATGTCAAGATCGACAGTGTTGCGATCGGACTCATCGGTACGGACTGCGGACTTGTGGGGTTCTGACTACCCTAGTATTAGTCAGGGACAGTCGTATCAATCAGCAAGGTAGTAGTTATCACATGTATCGGACTTGACTCACACCTAGGACAGCCGTAGTAGGGTTCGAGCTATTATTGCTACTAGGTACTTTACTTTCGGGAGGAGCTTCAAAGCCCCTCGTCAACTGTATAACTACTAGGACGTACGAAGACCGAGCTCTCCAGCTTGGTCTTCTTGAATCACTAGTACCATTCTCCGCTTCCTCTTAGTCGTCTGTCTCGTTCTCTCTCTCTCGCTCCTAGTGCGGCTTGCCTTCGTGTGGCGGCTTGCAAGACAACGTATACGCCTGGTGGACATCGCCCCAGTGCTGTGGATGGTCGCGTTCCTACTACGGACGTGTACCTACTTCTGTTAAGTGACCCCGCCTGTTCTGCCACTGTCCCTCGCTCAAGTCGAGCACGTTAGGAAGGGCCTAACGCAACATTAAGACCAAGCTCCCTCTAGACACTGCACAGTGGCGCCTACAACAGCAGACCGGTGGGGCTGGAACCAAGTCCAATCATACACCATCCTAGAAAGAGGAGAACGGAACGTCCCCACACGCTACCTGAAAGCTGCCAGGTGGAGGACACACAGGGGAGAAACCGGATACTTCGTCGACTTCCCCAATCGACCGAGTCGATACTACCCAGTTGAGTTCAGTTTCGAACACACTTGCTGGTGTATACTCGCAACAAACGACGCAGGAGTGCGAACGATAGTCGGACCAACGACAAGCGCATACCGGTGCGACATCTTAGAAAGCGAAGTCGTCCCCTCTGCAAGAGCAGGACCGATCGACGGCGCTCCTACCGCCAGCACCACAGAAGAAGAAGATTCCGAGTCGGAACGAAACAGCGAAGAAGAAGATCACCTCTCCCAAGTAAACGCGGAAGAAGAGGAGGAACTAGCAAACCTAGCACGAGGGATAACGCTAAACGAGGAGTCACAAGCTGAGCAGATCGTCGTTCACCCACCTAACGAGATGACAACCACCCAAGTAGAGCCAACATACGCACTCCAACTCGATCCCACACAACTACCACAAGACGGAATCCCAGAAGATCTACTTCCAATCAACCCCAGTACGGGACACCGAATGACCGCTGATGACGCAGCCCTTATGAGGGCAATCGGTCCCGACGAACCGGACCCCCCAGGAGGAGGAGGAGCCGGAGGAGGTCATCAACCAGGAGGAGGAGCCGGAGGAGGTCACCCGCCCAGAGGAGGAGGCGGAGGACCACCCGGAGGAGGAGGAGGGGGCTTCCCGGGACTGGCCCCCGCCGCTAACCAACCTCGAACGTCAGATAGACTACAGGGCAACCCACCTCAAGTATTTAACGGCGACCGCACCAAGGCCCTGCAATTCAGGGCGCAATGGAACCTGTACCAGGGAATCAACAGCACAAGCGACATCATGCGCAACTACTACCGCCGATCCCTGTTATTCCTCGGATACATCCAAGGGGAACAAGTCAACGAGTGGGTAATGTACATGACCGACTGGTTGATACGCCAGATAGATTCCGGTTTCCCCGAACACACCCGACGCCTGTGGGATGAGACCACTCGCGCATTCACCAGGCGATTCGCCAACACCATGGAGAAGGAACAGGCGCAAATGGAATTGCGCAAAGGCGTCCACATGAAGGACGGGGACATTGACAGCTACGTAGCAACCTTCGAACGACTAGCCCGCCAGGCTGACTATCACCTCGACGCCCCCCAAACGTTGGACCTATTTACAGCGGGACTACCACGAGCACTGTTCACCAAGGTATACGAACAATACGAACCCGCCACGTTTGAAGCATGGAAACAAGCAGCAATGAAGAAGCAACAACAATATATGCATCTACAGGCACGTCTCAACTCACTTAAACCGTCCTCACCAAAAACTACCCCACGCCCTAGCCAATGGGGGACTCCCCAAAGCGGCTGGGCACCCAGAAACCTCCCATACCGCGACCCGAACGCAATGGACACCTCCGCAGACCGGGCAAGAGCTAGAGGAGCACAAGCCGAGGACTCCCAAACAAGACTTGCAGGAGCAGAATTTATATTCAACCAGCAAAGACCTCCGTACCCACCGCGCGGCGGACCAAGGGGACGCGGCAGAGGAAGGGGCTTCCCCCGAGACGCAAGGGAAGTCATTTGCTATACCTGCAGCCAAAAAGGACACTTCAGTCGTGACTGTCCGCAGCACCGCAATAACACACAAGGAAGCAGTAATCGGAGGTCCGAAACCGACTACTACGCCCAGGAACCAAGAGTAGAAGCGCGCGTCGCGGCCACGCCACAACAACAAGCTAAGGACTGGCTGCAGGGAGTAGCCGGAGCGCCGGATGAAGTAAAGGACCTAGTCCTTCAAGAACTGTGGGGGAGAGAGGATTTTCCAAGCGCCTGAACCCGACGGCCTGGGTGAGGGCACTCCGTTGTAACTCTGTAATAATCACACGCTACCGATCGTTGAGAATTCCAGTATCCATCCGAACAAGTTACAACATGGCCGAAGTAAAAGCATTAGTGGACAGTGGAGCCACAGACAGCTTCATTAAACCCACATTCGCGAAGCGAATGGGGATCGGGTTAAAGGAGCTGGACACTCCAAAAAAGATATGGAACATCGATAAATCCGAGAACAGAGCAGGACTAATCACCCACTGCGCAGATCTCGAAGTAGAGACCAAGGGAATCAGAAAGGTGATGCGCTTCCTCATCACCGACACAGGCGACGAGGACATCGTCCTCGGGTACCCCTGGCTAGCCACCTACGAGCCCCAAATCAGTTGGCAACACGCTGTCATTAAGGAAGACGCATATCCAGTAGTCCTCCGGACCACGCGCCCTACAGAACAGGAAGTCACCATCGCATTCTCCCCGACTGAACCGACCGAGTTCACAAATGACGAAAAGCGACAGGCAGTATACAAGCTTAACAAGGAATGGGAGGAGGTCAAAGCGCGCACCCTCGCCACCGACCTAGCCATACAGGCGCAACAACACACCACCGTCACCACCATCCCAGAAGAATACGCGGACTTCGCCGACGTATTTAGTGAGAAAGAGTCACATCGGTTCCCACCCAGACGACCCTGGGACCACGCCATAGAATTCACCAAAGACGTCCCAACGGCGATAGAGTGCAAGATCTACCCTATGTCCCGCGAGGAAGATGAGGCTCTCCGAACTTTCCTCGACGAACAACTACAGAAAGGCTACATCCGCCCGTCGAAATCCCCTTACGCCTCATCCTTCTTCTTCGTCAAAAAGAAGGATGGGAAGCTAAGACCAGTGCAGGACTACCGAAAGATCAACTCTTTCACTGTGCGTAACCAATACCCCTTACCGCTCATACAGGATCTCATTACGGACCTCGGAAACGCGGACATCTATACCAAACTGGACGTCCGCTGGGGTTACAATAACGTCCGCATGAAAGAGGGCGATGAAGAGAAGGCTGCCTTTAAGACACGCTATGGCTTCTTCGAGCCACTGGTGATGCCCTTCGGCCTCACTAACGCACCCGCGACCTTCCAAGCAATGATGGACTTCGCCTGCGGACCCACTATCCTGAAACATGAAGCCTTAGGCACCACGATCCGAGTCTACATCGACGACGTCGCCATAGCCTCACGCAATGGTAGGGAGGGCCACATCACAGCGGTACGTGACATACTCCGAGTTGCCAAGGACCTCGACTTGTACTTCAAGCCGGAGAAATGCATCTTTGGCGCCACCTCGATCGATTACCTGGGGGTAATCCTTGAAAAGGGGGTGACTCGCATGGACCCCATCAAGGTCGCCGGCATCCGCGACTGGCCCACACCTACCACCGTCAAACAGGTCCGATCTTTTCTCGGCTTCTGCAACTTCTACCGCCTCTTCATCAAAGGCTTTGCGACCCACGCGCGCCCCCTAAATCGTCTAACACGTAAAGACACGGAGTGGCACTGGGGACCAGACGAAGACACCGCGTTCACAAAGCTCAAGGACTTGGTAACGAGCGAACCAGTACTGGCACACCCAGACACTCGGGAACAGTTCGAACTGGAAGTAGACGCATCGGGATTCGCGGTGGGTGCCGTACTCTTACAACGCAAGGAGGACGGTAAACGACACCCCATAGGATACTACTCAGCAACACTCAACGAGGCCGAGCGAAACTACGACATCTACAACCTTGAGCTGCTAGCCATTGTCAAAGCATTCCGCCACTGGCGCCCTTTCCTAGCGGGCTCCCCTCACAAGGTCAAGGTGTTTTCAGACCATCTCAACCTACAATACTGGAGATCCCACAACGAATAAGCCGGCGCATCGCAAGGGAAGTTCTGGAACTCTCCGAATATGACTTCGAGATTCACCACATCAAGGGTACCGCAAACGGGAGGGCAGACGCACTCTCGCGAAGACCGGACTACGACCGCGGAGACAACGATAATAAGGACATCGTGGTCCTCCCCGATGCGCTCTTCGTACGAGCCACTCAAGTCGAGACCATAATGCCAACAACTGCAACCATTGAACCCAAAGAAATGGAACGACCGGACGCCACTTATCACCAAGACGAAGACCACCTCCGCCCCTGGATAGATGCACACCGCCTAAAGAAGATCGAGGACACCTGGTATAAGGACGGAAGGCGAGTGGTCACAGGCGGATTATACGACAAGAGAAGTATCATCTCTGCACACCATGTACCCCCAGTTTACGGCCACCCAGGCATCAACAAGACTGCGCAGTTGGTTGGACGCTCTTACTGGTGGCCAAATCTCCGCCAGGATGTACTGGACTACGTCAAGGGGTGTGCCGAGTGCCAGAGACACAAGGCGAATAACCGACCTACCAAGGCACCACTCTCTCCGATATACCCAAACCCCGAGGCGCTCCCCTTCGAAACTATCGCACTCGACTTCATTACCAAACTACCACTCTCGCAAGGGTTTGACTCCATCCTCACCGTCACCGATCACGACTGCTCGAAAGCAGCCATCTTCATCCCGTGTAATGAAGAAATCACGGCAGAAGGAACCGCCGCCCTATACGCTAAGCACGTCTTCTTACGATTCGGACTACCCACCAAGGTGATCAGTGACAGGGATCTGCGCTTCGCATCCAAATTCTCGCGTGAATTGTGCAACATCCTAGGCATCTCACAAAACATCTCCACTGCCTACCACCCTCGGACGGACGGACAGTCCGAACGAACAAACCAATGGCTGGAACAGTACCTCCGGTTTTGGACCAACGAGCGGCAGGACAATTGGGCAGCATACCTCCCAATCGCAGAATTCACGCACAACAACTGGCCTCACGAGATGACAAGGAAGTCCCCTTTCTACCTCTTAATGGGGTACAACCCCCGCGCTGATTGGATCGATAGGCCATCACCCATCCCACAAGTGGCATTACGAATCGATCAATTCCGAGAAGCAAGGGCCGAGGCCAAGGCACTCCTTATCAAGGCGCAGAAGTCATGGGTCAAACACAAAGATACGCCCAGATACAAGGAAGGAGACCTCGTGTGGCTAGAAGGACGCCACCTACGTACTAACCAACCAACCACGAAGCTTGCGCCGAAAAGACATGGCCCCTTTAGGGTAAAACAGGTGATGTCCCCAGTTAATTACCGCCTCGAGCTTCCCACGCAGTGGAGCATCCACCCGGTTTTCCACACAGATCTTCTCACCAGATATCAGGAGACCGCTATGCACGGGACTAACTATCAGCGCCCACCCCCGGAACTGGTAGATGGAGAAGAGGAGTATGAAGTCGAGAAGATTCTAGACTCGCGAAGGTTCGGGAGGACCCGGAAACTCCAATACCTGGTGAAATGGAAGGGGTACCCCGACTTGGAGAACCAGTGGGTCGACCGGAGCGAAGTATTCGCCGACCAGGCAATTCGAGACTTCCAGGCGCTCAACCCTCTGCGGGAAACACATATAAAAAGGGCCCAGGACGAGCTAAGTCCCACAGCAATCTCTGCTACCAACACTCACCCTGTCTTCCTCCGCACAATGTCGTCCTGCTCCCTGCCCTCACAGTCCACCATCGACACGGTGGTCCAGAGCCTCGCCACCTCCCGCGGACCTGTCACCCGCGAGGACGCCATTGCAGTGCTCAGCTCCTTCCCCGACCCCACCGTCGGAGGAATCGCTGACTCCCCCGAGGCGCAGCCTGGCACCTACGAAGAAGGAGACGGCGCGGAAGCCGACCACACCCTACTCGAGGGCCCGGCGACAGGTCGCCTCATTCAATACGCTGACGGACACGGTGACCCTGGACCTGTCCCGATACCACACCGAGTTCGGGCCAATACGGCCATGGAAGGAGATCGTTCGGGAGTGGAGGGACGAGCAACTACGGAGGGCGCAGCTGCGGATGCAGCAGCTGAGACACCGACGAGCCCTGGCGAGGATGAATGGGGGCTCGGGGAGGACGCAAACGGAGACTACGCAGTTGCGCACCCCCACATTCTTTCGACCACCGATACTGACGACCCCCGCGAAACCCCATACTCCCTTAACACCGACGGATCCCCCATGTACAAACGGGACCTCGGAGTGATGGGGGGACAAACCCACCAGCCTCTGGCTGTCGTCAACACACGTACCCCCGCCGGCTTCACGCGCAACGCCGGGGGGGACTATCTCCCATTTCGCATCGTCTCCCCCGACGGGGTAGAGCGCGAAGCCCGTTACCACCAGGTTATCATGGGTCCAGACCCCATGGTAGTGGGTATCATCGACGAGTCCGACAAGGTCTACGCCCGTCCCCTCTACGCCGCCCCCCGCTACAACTACGGCGGCAAGGCCCATCTATCAAAACGAGGACATGGTCCTCTTCACCGAGGGCTTTGAAGACCGGGCGCGCGTAGACCGCTGCCTCTCCTCCCTCCACGACATCTCACTCACTGGCGAGGTCACTCGATACCGTGCCGCTGATCGAGAGCTGCAACGCCTCAACCAGCGGATCGACGACCTCATCGCCGCGGTGGGGGAGATCCAGGGTAAGGTATCGGCAAGCCGGCGTAGGTTGGAGATGGCCAATGCGCTGGAGCGCATCGAGGACGAGGCCCGGACCATGGTGGACTACGAGCTGATGAAGAAGAAGACACGCAGGGGACAGAGGGGAGCAGCGCAGGCGACGCGCACTCGGATCTTGTACAAGGAGGAAGGGTTTGGAGCGTCGGGGCGTCGCACCTGAAGAAGGGGTGATGTTGCGATCGGACTCATCGGTACGGACTGCGGACTCGTGGGGTTCTGACTACCCTAGTATTAGTCAGGGACAGTCGTATCAATCAGCAAGGTAGTAGTTATCACATGTATCGGACTTGACTCACACCTAGGACAGCCGTAGTAGGGTTCGAGCTATTATTGCTACTAGGTACTTTACTTTCGGGAGGAGCTTCAAAGCCCCTCGTCAACTGTATAACTACTAGGACGTACGAAGACCGAGCTCTCCAGCTTGGTCTTCTTGAATCACTAGTACCATTCTCCGCTTCCTCTTAGTCGTCTGTCTCGTTCTCTCTCTCTCGCTCCTAGTGCGGCTTGCCTTCGTGTGGCGGCTTGCAAGACAACGTATACGCCTGGTGGACATCGCCCCAGTGCTGTGGACGGTCGCGTTCCTACTACGGACGTGTACCTACTTCTGTTAAGTGACCCCGCCTGTTCTGCCACTGTCCCTCGCTCAAGTCGAGCACGTTAGGAAGGGCCTAACGCAACAGACAGCCATCCACACTCTACCCCTGAAGCCACCCTCAAGACGCCGTTGGAGGCCGCACAGACCGTTGCGCTCACCGAAGGACTCTATTGTCGTGCGTCATTGTGTCTCGACCCCTTTGACTGTTATTATCGCTACCTTTCACCTAGATAATATGTTTCGGATTCTCATTTCCGCGTCCATGCACCTTTGTCTCGCCACTCGTACCTTACCCTTCTCGTCTCGATTGACTCCGCGTTCCATCTTGTTTCGCCTTCCTATGCCACCCTCATCCCTACCTACTAGACCAAGGTAGTAGCTACAGTTTTGCATGTATAAAACCTCTCATCCTTGGCTCGGAAATATCAGTCGAGTTTTTTGTGTTTTCTCCTTATCGTCTCGTCTCAGCGTGATCTCAGTTCGAGTCAGGCCCGCCGCTCGGGCACTCCTACTCAGGTCATTCGTCTTTGCCTCGTCTCGCCGCCTCGGACGGCATTTCCTCTCGTTTCAATTGAGATCTCGCTCTCACTTGCCCTCGCTCCCATTCTCGTCCGTTCGCATTCGCATCGGCTCTCGCTGTTGTGAACGCTCTGGACTCGGCTCCTCTGTCCCTCTGTATCCCCTGCGGGATCCCCTCCGCCTACGAACTCACACAGACTTGGCTCTGTACAGCGCACCGGCAAAACAACCAAGGCTCTGGGCCCGAAATCGTCCACTTTTGGCCTTTTTGGTCTTGGTCCGTCACGGTCGTGTCGCCATCGTTTGTCTCTCTCACCTCCACACACACACCTCTCGCTTGTTATTTCCTTCATCACTGCTCACCCTCGCCTCACGCTGCCATGGACGCCGATGCCAACCGCCTCGCAAATGGCCCCAGGCCATAGGCACGAGAAGATAGGCCGTGCGTCCCCATGCATTGTGCCTCCTTCGTCCACCGCTGCCCCATTCAGCGCATCACCATCAGTACCAGCCTGAGTCCCTTCGGAACAAGACACTTCGCAACTGTCGATCACTTCGGTCACGTTACCCTTTGTCTCTGGCAAGGGTGCGACCCTGTTTTTGTTTTATAATTACTGATCTTTGTGTAGTAGTAGTGCGTGCGCTGTCGTTCACCACCTTGGTCCCAGTTTCTCGTCTCTTTCATGTCCTTTATCTTCATCTCGGCCATACGCACCTTACCGTCTTGTCTACCTCGATCCTCTCCGCATATCGCTGTTCACCCTCCATATGCCTTTCCCCCTCCTTCAATACCTCAGGCTCTTACTTTACCCCTCTATTCCTCGCTGTCTCTCCCACTTTTGACTTAGTCTTGCTACGTCGTATACGGGTTCGCGTGTATATAAGCCCACTCTTGACTCGCAAATACAATGGTTATGTTTCCCCTTTGCTATTTCGTGCTGGCCCGGATACTTCATACACGTTATGATGAGGACAAACGTGTTGACGAGACAGCTGGGTCAGAGATCGGTTGTTGGCATGGGCATCTTTTCTCTGTTCCAGTACCCTCAAAAGCAGAGCACAGCGCTCCGCCCCACGCGCTCTGGGGGCATTGCGTGCCATATCGGTCATATTGTCTCGCGTTTCTATGCCGTCACCACCTCGCCGTCGATCGCTTGCTTCCCTCTCTCCTCACTTGTTATCTCTTTTGCCCACCCTCACCTCTCTTCGCCATGGACCGCCGTCGATGCAAATCCCTTCGCAAGCGGCTCACAAGCCCCTCGTAGGCAGGCCGTGCCTCCTCACGCCTCGTACCATCCTTTGTCCATCGACACCCTGGCTTCGTCGCATCATCCATCTCACCATTCTCTTTCATCACGTCGCCTGTACTTCCGTCGATCTTCGTGGGCCTTTCATCCTTCGGCTGTCTCTAGCCACCCTCAAGTTGCTGTCTCTGGCTGCGCTGTCTATTGCGCCCATTGAGGGAGGCCCAATTGTTGTGCATCATTGCGTTTTGTTTCCCTTTGTTCGTGATTCCCACTCCTCTCTGCCTTCTTCCTACTTAGATCTTGGAGGGTTCTCTGCTCATGGTCACCCATACCTTTGTCTCGCGTCTCGATCGTCTCCGCGTTCCATTCCATTTTGTTCTGATCCCACTGGCATCTCTCTTACTGTCACGGTACTTTCGACTTAGTCTCAGAATGTTTCGTATATGACTCGCATGTATTTAAACTGATGTTCTTAGCTCATTAATAACATCATTCGGTTTTCCTCCTTTTTCCTCTCGCTGCACACATGCATTTGTCCCGGAAGTCAGCCCCTACAGCGGGCACTTGAAGGACATCATCGCTTCGTCTCGCCGCCGCAGATGGCATCTTCAAGTTCTCTCATTTTGTTTCATCTTCCCCGTTCCTGCTCTTGCCCTCGTCTGTTCACAATCGCATTCCCCTGCTATTTAAGTATAACACTGTTAAATATGTATTGATGATCATGTGGTGTAGTGGTAATATCATATTCATTGCAACAACTCATTATGTCAGCACCTGTCAACCGCATGTTCAAATCCTTCCTCGTCTGGTTTATCACACTCAGAACTTAGTAATACAGGATTATGAATGTGAGAAGATGAATGTGATAATTAGTAAGTATAGATGCCATCATAATTTTTCCAACTATCGTCTGAATTAAAATCAATTATAACCAATATCAAGAGTGTCATGGAAATAAAATCCGCAAAAGCAATTACCATTCGTAAAAATAATTGTAACCGATCACCACAGATTACCAATTTGGGGAGCTGTCATAATCACTTTCAGTGATTTATAATCCGGATTCTACTCACACCACTTTCAGTGATTATAAGTGATTATAATCACCCAATATTTTTCATTGTTTTTGCTGATGTAGATACCGGCGTCATCGAATCACCTGTCGGTCTATCGATTTCATTCCTCGCTTGACAGTGTTGACGCTCATCGTTTTCTAGGTCTTCGACGGTCAAAGCAGTTTCATTGACAGCATTATGGATTTCAGTGATTTCAAATTTGGCCTGCCAGTCGATAGTCTCAGTGTGGACGTCACCGTCGCAATATCAAGTCGGATTTTTATTTGTGAAGTTATCAGAGCTAATGTGATGTTTTAGGTTGGAACTTGTTTGTGGCGGCTATGACCTCGAATCAAGACCTACGCACAAATCTTATTTCCAGAGTTCACAATCGAGCGTCTTTTAACGCGAGCGCGGGTGCATTCCCGCTCTACTACGACAGTGCTAATGGATCGACCGTCCTTGGAAGGTCCAGGTGAGTTCCTGAAAATTTTCCATTTATAAAGTACTCATTGAGATTGTTCTTTAGCCCAGCGCAGGGTGCGATGTATGCGCCATTAGCTCTCACGTTTGTTTATAGCGACCGCCTTTCGTTCGATGTCTGACCTACTATTTTTCAGAGCTCCGGTCGTCCAAATAGTAGCCAACGCTACCGCGACGACGTCGTCAAAGCGACGTCGCACATTGGCGCAGTTGCCGGAGGGACCGCAGGTGGCATTGCGGCTTTATTCGTCGTGATTGGGACCATTGCCCTCGTGCAGCGGCGACGGAGACAAAACCTTTTCCGCAAATCTACTGGGCCAGCCTTTTCGGGCGCCGCTATGGTGGCACACTCCGAGTCTCAAATAACGGTGACGCCGTTCAACCTAGCACCTGTCGAGGCAGCACCGCTCCTGCCATCGCAAAGTGCGGCACCCGTCCCTGTAGGCCTGACCAGCAAGGCACTGGCGCGGCTGCGCAGCCTGCGCTCAGCGGCAGTGCGTTCTCCACCCGCCCGCTCACGGTCATCCTCGGGTGGTTCTCAGCACACCGATCCCCCAACTATTAGTCCCAGCAGTAACCACCGAACGGAGCACGGTGACACTACCCCAAACTCGGAGACTCCAGATGGAAATGGAGACTTTGCGGCGTGAGGTGCAGGAACTACTTGCAGAGAGATTTGAGGCGCCGCCGAGTTACGGTGCAGGCGATGGCGTATAGTTCTGTTTGGACTACCTGCTAACTTTTTTTGTCAGACCAGAATTATATACCTTCGAGCCTTTTTTCTTAGTTTTCTTCAGTAGTACATACCAGGTTATTGACGCTGGGTTTATCAGTGCGATGAGTTCCTGAGTCGCAGTCCCAAGTTCATTGCGCCTCTACTATCACGTTTAGTGGTGTTGAAAATGATAGAGACATTCAAAACACATGTTGCGAACACATCCCTACAGCTAGCCTTCCAGAAATATAAGATCGGAAAACAGACACAGTTGTAAGTACATACTTACCCAACAAGGCTCGGAAGTCCGATCCTTCCCGGCCCCTAGGGCCTAGGGTTTCACCGTACTCTTCTCAGGTTTCACCATACTTCTTAGGAATGCAAAGCGTCATACGTATTCCAGCACAACAGAGACAAAGCCATATACAAAAGAGCGACTTCGTCACCCTCAGTCGCCAGTCTCTTTTTATCCCCTTTTTTCCCTTCCTTTCCCTATCCTTGTATACGCGTATCTCATACCGGGAACCCCCGTTGCTGTCCCCGAATATACCAGCCTCTACTTTCTGCCTTGTCCGATCTTTGAGTGTGGTCGGTACGACCGACTTCCAACAGTGTACAAAGGGACGTATAAGAGTTTTTGGGGTAAAATACAAAGCAAACGTCTTTCTGCAATGCGTGGCAAGAGATTTGAAAAACTCTGAATTTGGGGGGGGTCGACTGCTTGGCTTTGCTCTGATTGTATTGTCCGGTAGGAAATTCTCAAAGTATAGTCCTATAGAATAATGTTGTCCAATGTATATCTCTGTCTGATTGAAGAGGCGTTGTGCCGATGTGTAGTTATCCAAAGTTGCAAAAAACGGTGAGATTTTTTGAATATTGCTACACCACACGATAGTACCGTGACAACGTGCTAGCAGCATACATCGACATCGAGTCCCCGGAATTATGAATGTCTTACACCCACTCACTATTTTGGTTATATCGATTGTACACAGTCATCTTTGGTGAGAGCTTACTCAACGATGCTGTCGGCGCCGTCGTTTTATATCTCCCTATCTTTCACCGCCCAAAACTGTCATCTTTATCATTCCGAAAGCACGCTCTCACAATTTCCGCCGTCACCGGGCCCAAGGTTTACCTGTCCCTCTCTCTTCCTCTCTTTTGGAACAGGAATCTCCCTTCTCACATCGTGTCGATGGCTCTTGGCGTCGTATTCCCTTGTGATGTCGCCAAGTTCTCAAGCACCCGTCTCTCTCCACTATCGATCTTACCTGGTCGCGGTGTGACGGTGTGCATATAAGTTACGTGCTACTTTCTCTAATTCCATGCCCACGTGTGGGTTCGTGTCGCCTCTCGCCGTTTGCCGCCTATGTGTACCACACCTACTATGTCTCATAGCACACAACCAACGCACCACCAAATACATCTTCGACACCATGACACCTCAGAGAATCTTTTCTTTTTACCTCGGGCTGCACCGCCTAGAGACAGGTGACATCCAACGCGACGCCGCTTTTCACCGCCATCAAGACCTCGCGGCGGACCTCACGCGCTACGACGCCGTCTTTCCTGCCCACCGGGGACGATGCGGCGTCAAACAGCGACGAAGGCGAACTGCTGCCAACCTCCCGCTGCCGCTGCCTAAGGTATGCCAACACATGGCGAATGGCCACCACCCGCCTGAACCCGAGCAAGTGGTGCTCGTGGACTTGCGTGTACTACGGGCAGTGGCCTCGGGATTACAACCACCACGTGCATAGTCGGAGCTGGCGTCGAAGCAGGACTCCTCAGGAAAGCCGTCACTCCTTCACCACGCGAGCGAGATACTGAAGCGATCGGAAACCTGGGCCAGGGCCGTGGCGGGCCATTCTTGACCGTGCACACACCGTGTTCCCCAGCTTTGAATGACTCATACGACTCGGACAGCAGCGAGGTGCCCGCAGACGCGTCAGCTGGTGTAGGGGCGGTGGCGGGACTAACCCGGTACTCTTTTGTCCCTCGTCTGCAGAACGCATCGAGAACGTGAAGTAGTTCCAGGAGATTGATGAGTGACACTGTTCTCGCACGGGACGCGAGCCGGATGTTCTACGCATGGCAGATGCAACTGACGTCTGGGGCTGCCGAGGCCGAGGCGGACGGATCGGAAGTGGATCAAAGCGGCGTGGTAGTAACTTACAGGGCTCGGGCTGGAGGAGGCTCGCGGGTTGCCGAGTCCTCCGCCGCGGAGGGAGAGCGATGCGGCGCTGAGAGCCGAGACAATCGCCATGAGGCGCAAATCGAGTACTGGTCGCTGGAGTGTTGTGCGTGCGCTCGTGCGTGATGCCATCGTTTGACGGAATGGCTCAGGCTCAGGAAACTTGACAGGTGCGAGCGATCAATCGATCATGGATGTCCAGATGGCGCTTAACTTTTCTTGAGAGGACCCCTTCCCCTTCCCCTTGTTCCCTTTCTCTTCCCTTTGTCCAGAATTGGTGACAGACCGACAAAACCCTGTATGCGATTGTAAATATTCCTCTCCGGTACTTGGGGAGAGCGACATAGTAATATGACGTCAAAACGACTGATGCACGTAGAGTTGCACGTTGGTTCATCTCGCTCTCATTCATCCACTTGCTCAACTCAACTCATGTCCGTGTTATTTGACAGTGATTACACCGTTAAAGAGAAGGGGGGATATCATGGCAACGGGGCGCCCCAATGCCACCGCCGCCCATTTGGGAAGACATGAATCAAAGAACTTTTTTCCGCGAAGCCCGGAATACTCCCGGAACCCGTGAACAAAATTCGGACGCCGGACCAAACAAGAACTGGCAATGCAGAGGATAGCCGACATGTTCGTTCGTTCATTCTGGTCCGTCGTTCCACTCGTGCGCCAAGTTCAACGCCTCCCTGTCTAGCTCATCACTTTGAAATTTGCAGGATGTGCGGTCGCACACTGGGTTTACCCTCGTCGGGGCGTCATGGGCACGATCGGCAATCGGGAGAGCCTTATCAGTTATCTATCATACATCGTCTCAGTCATCACGTCGCAGTTTTGTGTATGCGTGCGCAGTTTGTTAACCAGATGGAGGTACAATACGGGATACGGGCCGAGAGGAAGCTTGCTGGCATGGCCCAGTGGAGTGTTCCCCTTCATTTCAAGATCCATTAGCGTGGAGAATCGGTCTCGTCGGTTGCCAGTGGCGTTGATAAAGGGTGTCCCATGGCCAAAGCCAGGCCCAACTGCCAGTGGGTCAGGTGGTCAGGAAGTTTGGATGGGTACTCCATACGGACACGAACTTATGACGAAAGGAGAGGGGAGTGAAGCATGAATATGGAAAGGGGGGACTGGAAGTGTGGAGAGTGCATGTGGTGGAGCATCGGCCAGTTTTCTTTCTAGAGGCGCGGGTAGCGTCCGAGTCCATCTCCCTTCCTCCTTCCTCATTAAACCCCCCTATGACATGTTCTTGCGTAGTTTGATTGACTTTGCGTGTCTACAGTAGCACCAAATGGTGTGCGCTGGTTCTCTGTCTATCTGCGGAGATCGGCGTTGCGGCGCTTCATTAACTTCATTACATTGAACCCATGATCAGGGCAATCACAGAGTTCCTACTGCCATATCTCCCACGCACCGTGTGTGTTGTTGATGGTCGCTCAATTAGCCAGCCAGCTAGACGGACATGAAAGACGGAGATGACGGAAGAAAAAGACAAAGAGGTTTGGAGTATACGGCCAAATTAAGGGGACCTCACCACTGAAGGCATGGTACCGTTTCATTTGTGGACACCGAGCGAAACGCTCGGGGAAAATGAGGCTTTTTTCTGCAAAGCTGAGCCCAAGGTACTCTACCGAGTTGTACGCATGCATGGGTTACATTAGCCTATCCATAAAACGAGCCTATGCCGGATGGCGGCGTGGCGCAATACCCGTTGCTTCTTATCCGAGCGTGTTCGTGTTCGTCGCACGTCAGATCGCGTCAGATACCGATATTCATTACATTATTTACGCAAAATTGAAAGAATGGAAGCGACTTTCAATACATCTTGAAACGAAAAAGAGTTCTCGTACTCTTTTTTTTGGTCTTGCGAAACGGCGCTTGGTTGGTAAGTTATATGTATGTACGTACGTATATGCATACATCATGATGCATATCCATGTAGCTCGACCCATCGAATGAACCTGGAGCTGGGGCTTGAAGCTTGAAGGGACAAATGAATGAAGGGAAGGAACACCTGCCAACTTCTGCAGACCTGAAGCAGTTGGTGCTAATAGAGAAAGGCCGTCCTCTGCCGGGGTCTGTCCCTTTTCTCTTCTCGTGCACATCCATTCTCTAACTACTGGAGACAACAACAGCCAGGGTAGTCCCATCATGAGCCAACTTAAAGGGAAGCCATCGTAGGCGAATGGCAGAGTCTAAGGTCACTCACGGACTTGCTCACGGAAAGTGAGCGCTAGTGAGCAGTTGATAAATACTACCACGAGATACAAGGACAAATTCCAAATCTAAGTCAGACTTCACCATAGCTCTGCCTGCCGGTTTCGACAGCCTGGATCGTCTTGACTAACGCGTCTTCTGGCGGCAGATATGAAGCACAGGCCCAAACAGGCAAGCATGGTGTTGATAGGCCATACCCTGAGTTTCCCATAGGCCGGGTGCATGTCTGCGTGAGAATAATTCAAGGAATAATTGGTAGATAACAACTTGTGGATGGATAACAATTTACGACAGGGCAAGCATAATATAACTTTTATAAACAGGGCTCACACGCCAAGAACGGTCAGTTGCACGCACGCGAATGAAAAGCGAAGGTGGGATTCGGCAGCCCGTCGGCTCGAAAGTACAGTAATAATGGTGCTGATGGGATGCTGATGCGGTGACTGGGTGCCGATGGTCCTCGGACCCCAGCCGGGTTTTTTTTTTGAACCGATCCCCTCTTTGCATAGAGAAGTATACCCACCGACACAATTGGTGAACAGATACCCTAAGTCTCTATCCTGACAATAGGATGCCCCTCAGCGTCAAAATCGGGGAAGATACTGTAAAGCTGCACCGTGCCTGTCGCATGCCTGTCACAGCTTTTTACAGTAACTCACTTTGAATTCAGACTTCCTAAAGTAACGTTCAGTAGGACTCAGTCACTCTAACCCCAATGCATAAATGATCAAATGCCCTGAGCTAAGCCTGACTCCAACCTATTGGAACCAGATTGATCGAAAATAGTTATCGAGATTCCACCCGACTAAAGCGTCAATTTATCCAGCCGCATTCTACCCCCGGCGGCGCATCCCACCACTACAGTACAGTAATCTCCCCTCCCGACCAAACTACAACTACTTCCATCCACCTCCACCTCCCTCCCTCTCACCCTCTCCTCTCACCCGCTCTCCGTCTCCTTACTCATTCTACGCCCACATTCGCATCTTGTCCCACATCACGAATCATGTTCCGTTCCTCAGACCACGATCCTCTGACCCTCGCTATCGCACCACCATCAAACGAGACCCCCGCTGCACGCACCGCTCGCTTGCGTGCAGAAGCAGAGGCTCGGCGTGTGAGCGAGGAAATTGACGAGCAACTCAAGGCAGAGCGCGCCGCGCGCCGCCGGCAACGGCCCTGCGTCAAAGTCCTGCTCCTTGGCCAGAGCGAGAGCGGTTTGTGTTGATGCCATCTCTCCCCGCCGCCCGTCCTCACCAGCGCCTGATCACGCCTTTTTCCCTCTTCTTGCATACGGCCGCTAGGAAAGTCAACAACTCTCAAAAGTGAGTGCACACACACCCCATCGTTTATCTCCCTGCCTTCTTCCCGATAGGGATGAAGGGCTCCCCGGCATATACCGCACATACCGCTACTCCTAGTCTTTTTTTGTGTGATCATGATTGCGGGTTGCCCGTCTCTTGGCGATCCTAATGTGCCGAATGCGTCCACGAGCTGTACTCTATCTCACTCATGGCGTTCGTTTGATCTTGTATTATTCTTGTCCAGTTCCCTTTACTCTGCCGTCCTCGCCGTCCTCCCCCATTTCCTCGCTTGATGCAACTCATCAAACGACTTTATTCTACAGATTTTCAGATGCAATACGCGCGTGAAACATGGCTCGAGGAGCGCTCTTCGTGGCGAGCCATCATCCAGCTCAACCTTATCCGCTCTATCGTAACCGTGCTCGACCTCCTCGGCGATGCCCTCGTCGGTCCCGCCTTGGACTCGCCTTCCGCGCTAAACATGCCGCTGACTGAGAAGCACCGTCTCCTCCGCCTCCGCCTCGCACCCCTCCGCGGTGTGCAACAGGACCTCCAACGCAGGCTTGGTGCCGCTGCTATCGAGGAGTCGTACAATCCGGGTCCGGGCGGTGTACTCCCGCGGCCCTCCGAGTTCGCGGTGCGTTCTCACGATGGATGGCGCAGCGCGCTTGAGCGGTTCCGCGCGCGCCCGCAGGAGGCGCAGGAGAGCGCGCGTGCTGCCGATGCACGGGTGCGCAAGGCCGCCGAGGTCACTGAGGTCGTCGTTGGCTGTGCAGAGGACATGAAGGCGCTCTGGGAGGACCATGCAGTGCGGGAGATGTTGAGGCGGAAGAAGATCCGCATGGAAGAGGAACCTGGGTTGTACGTGCTTCATCCCCTCCCTTCCTTCCCTGCCCCGCGGGACGTGGAATCAGCAGAGATTGACTGACTTCTGAACAAATCACGCCAGCTTCTTGAATGACATCGAGCGCATTGCCACGCGTGACTATGAACCTTCTGATAACGACGTGATCCGTGCTCGGCTCCGTACGTTGGGGGTGCAAGAATACAGCTTCTGGGTCGAGCAGAGTGCGGCGCCTGTTCATTTGACCTTATCATTTCTCCTCTCGGTACTAATCCCGTTGGACAGCTGGTCACGAGTGGCTAATGTATGATGTGGGTGGGACCAGGTCTTCGGTCGGTGGTCGATTCTGTCTTCTCGCTTTCCCACGGTTGTGGCTGATTCCATTTGTTCGCGGCAGCGCGCCCATTGGTATCCATACTTTGACGACATGGAAGCGATCATTTTTCTCGCGCCAATATCGTCGTTCGATGAGCGTCTTCGGGAAGATCGGCGAGTGAACCGGCTCGAGGATACGTACATGCTATGGCAGACGCTCTGCTCCCTCCAGATGCTCTCAAAGACGCAAATCATACTCTTCTTGAATAAGTGCGACCTGCTCGAGCAGAAGCTGCGGGCAGGGTCCGGGTGCGGACGCATGTTCCGAGCTTCGGGAATAGAAGCAATGACGTGGACACGGTCAAAAAATGTAACGGGCGCTTCTCTTCTTTCCCTGTGGCGTGACTCGGGTTGCCCCGGCTGATATTTCTCCTATTGTAGATTTTCAATCCCACTTCAAAGAGATTGCCAAGCAACATTCACCCGAACCACGTCGGTTCTACGTGCACCTTACCTCTGTTATCGTACGTTTCCACAGAAATACGATGCATCATCATCATTTAATAATCGTTTTTCACTTCACAGGATACTCGGAGCACTGCGGCCACGCTACGAACGGTGGAAGACGGTATCTTACGTGCCAGCCTCCGTCGTGCTGATCTTCTTTAATATATTTCAAGTCATCATTTGTATCGCTGTTGTCGACTTCCTCTCCCTCTATTTTTTATCACTCCATCTGTATTTCTCAATACCCTTTATAACGATACTTTTTGAAATTTCCACTCTAATCTCTGCTGTATTCCGTTTTGATCGCTATTTCAAATGGCCGAGATGCCGAATTAGATTTGCACGTGTATTGTCATCTTTGCACCTGATTCTCACGTGTGTGATAGAAAAAGCGCGTGGTCCTCGTGACCTCCCGCCCGCTCCCCGTGATCCTTGAATACGGCCCCCACGCTTAAGCTTCCTCAGCCCGACCGAGCGATTTATTCTCTACCTTTCTACTACCTCTGATACTACTTCGCTGTTCAGTCTACAATCCTCACAGAGGGTCGATTTTCCCTTTAAACTTTCTTCAACGTCGTCCCAGTCGTTCCGATCGCCCAGATAAGACCCCGCAGGGGAAGACCAACCCGAGATCGCACGCAAAACCCAATGTCCTCCACTCCCGTCAACCAGGACCCCGCTTTGGCTCCTCCCCAACCACCAGCAGCTCCTCCGGCCGGTGCCCCCGCAGCCGACCCAGCCGTGCCACCGCACCTCCTCGACAGCGCGCAGATCGTGCAGCTCCTGCGACACTTCCCGAGCGTCTACCAGGTGGGTCTTGTTCCTCCCTTCCACTCTTCGTTCTCCTTTCCACCTCCTTCCATCTCGGCGTGCGTGTGATAAGAGAGTGTAGGGGGACATCCAGGGATTATATCCATCGGCTTGTCCTGTGCGCGCCCCCCACGTGATTCGGGGGGAGGGTCACGGCTGGGGCACGTTCGCGTGTCAGTCAGGTGCCGACAATCGCAGGTCGTCGTCCATCTTCACCGTGGATGCATGTTTGTGTGTTGTGCAGCCATTGTCGCCCCGTACCTTTTTATTTTTATTTTTTTTAATCGTTCTCCTATTTTGTTGAAAAGGGTGGGAAATTCTCTTGGGCCGCAATCAGACACGAGACCCTTTTCCCACTTTCACGTACCAGTACCCTTTCTTCAATTCATATGCACAGTCGCCATGCCAGGCAGCGGGCAACTTGGCGTCATAGCTTCCCTGCCTATATTTTGTGGCATGTGGAATGCTGACTTGCCGCACAGCAACTGATAGATGAGCAGGGCACGCTTAAGGAGAGCGCCGCGGAGGCTCTATCTGCGTTGGGCTCACTCGGCCAACCCCAACCGAACAATACACCCGCGGGTGGCCCCTCGGGGCTGCCCTTCCCCCTTCAGAAGCAACAACCTCCACCCCCGCCGCCAGTCCACTCACAACAACAAGCGCTCGCACTCCTCTCTCTTGCCGAGCCCGGCCCTTCCTCTCACCCGAACGGTCCGCCCAACCTCGGACAGCTTTCCGCCCTGGCTGCTGCTGCTGGCGGATCAGGTGCTGTCCCTGTCCCTGATACGCAGGGACGACCATCGGAAAGTTCAAAGCCTGGGGTGATGTGGATGCGCCAAAGAGTACGGACTCTTCTCCTACACCTGCGCCGACGCGTTCCCGCGGTGCGCGTAGTGCCAACATGGGCTCAGACGAGTGGGCACGTCAGCGGAAGGACAATCATGTCGGTTCTTCCGATTGTATATTCCCTGCATTGATTGACACGTTTGGCAGAAAGAAGTTGAGCGCCGACGCCGCGGGAACATCAATGAGGGAATCAATGAGTTGGGCCGCATCGTGCCGAACGGGTCGGGCGAGAAGGCCAAGGGCGCCATCCTCTCACGCGCTGTGCAGTACATCCACCACCTAAAGGAAAATGAGGCGCGCAACATCGAGAAATGGACGCTCGAGAAACTCCTCATGGACCAGGCTATGGGCGACCTCCAGGCGCAGCTTGAAGAAATGCGCCGTCTATGGGAGGAGGAACGCGCGGCCCGCACACGCGCCGAGAGCGAACTCGATGTCCTCCGCGGGCTCAAAAGACCCTCGGCGGCGCCCGACGGAGCCACCAGTGCGTCGGATAAGGCAGGTGATGGGATACCTGCGCCAGCGGCGTCGACGGACGAAGGGGATTCGGTGCAAAGCGGCGAGGGGGAGAATGGCCGTCCTGTGAAACGACCTCGCAAGGACTAATAAAAGCTTCTGTTTTTTTGTGATGATAGGGATCATGTACGTGTATATTCGTCCTCTTTCCCCCTTTTTCCTTCGTCGCTGTGCTCTGCTCGCTCTCACACTTATATGGTTTATTCTTTGTTCTTTCCAATCTTATTTTTCTATTTGTCCGGGTGAAGTAGTCATGCACTGCAAGCATGCAATGTACGCACGACGTTATGTTTTTAATTCACGGAGATGGAAAGAGCGATTTTTAGGGTTCGAGGTGCTGCACAGCCTCGCTTGGCCCGGTTCTGTCCTAATTCTATTTGTACCTATTTACCTATTTTCTCATGCAGCGGCGAGGGGGGAAAGAAGTGCAACTACAACATCGACCACAACGACAACGACGCCGACGAAAATCACGACCCAAGAATCGGCAGTGACGGTGGAAAATAGCTCCAGCACCTCACGCTGGCCCATCACCCCATGAAAAACGATGCCACTGAACCCGTCCTTGGTCTGCTCAATCTCGATGAAGCAGCTACCTCTTCTTCGACCGTGCCGTCCAAACGCGCCGCGCCCCAAGACGACGACCAAGCACATGCATCTACTTCAGACTCCATCAATTGTATATGCGGCTATTCTTTCGATGACGGCTTCTCAATTGCTTGCGATGACTGTTCTCGCTGGTGTCACGCCGCCTGCTTCGAGATCGTGCAAGGGGGTGTGCCAGAAGAGTGGAAATGTTGGGTATGCGCTCCGCGGCCAGTCGACCGGGAACGTGCGGTACGTCTTCAGACACAGCGGAGGCAGGATGCGCTTCGAGCAGACAACGAGAAACGGCGACGCCAAACCAGTCCAAGCGTCGAGAGGAAGCATCGCCGTCAGAGCGCGCTCGCTATCGAGGGCGGCAATTCTCGGCGCAAACGTCGCCCGTCGGTCAACGTCCAGCCAGTGTGTGAAGACGAACATGTGAACGTCGACGAGCCATGGACGCATAGCTACATCCCCATTTTCAAAGATATTGTTCCACACCAGGAAACTAGGGACAATCTTCGTAGGCAAGCTAAGCACTGGCGCGGCGTTTCTGCGCTATCGCACCCTCCCTTCCCTCTAGGGCCACTCGATAACACCCCTGTAGTATTGTCTACCCCCCCTTCTACGTCCCCAACTTCTATCCGTCCCCTCCCCCATTCTTCATTTTCACACCCAGTCCTTTCCTCTCACACGAACCCGTCCGTCCGCCCCCCGTCCTATTCAATGCATACAATTCAGCCAATACTTTCCTCCAAACTCATCACACCCTTTACATCCACCATCATTCCTTCATCCGCTTACCTTTCTGACCCCCTCAATGCCTACGCTCACCACGGCATGCCGAAACCTTTCGTGCATCTCTTCGGTCCACCTCTAGATGTCGCGCTCGATGCACGAATCACTGGTAATGAAGCCCGCTTTGTACGCAGTGGATGTCGACCCAACGCCGTGCTTCGTCCAATGATATGCTCACCCACCAAGGGAACCGACCAGCGCGACCCGTCGTCATCGAAGTGCCGCGACTCTGAGACCCTAACCTTTGGTGTTTTTGCGTTACGCGATATCAAGGCGAACGAGGAGGTGGTGCTGGGTTGGGAATGGGATGATGGTAATGCCGTCCATCACCTTCCTGCGCTTATCGAGGCGCCGCATATGTTTCAGTACGCCGCGCCACTCACCCCGTTCTTCATGCAGTTTGATCATTTCGGCTTTCAGGGCGCATCACCTCAGTTACATTCGCAACCAAATGGCAGCTATGCTCCACGCATTGAGCTCTACTTTTACCACGTGCGCGTGCGGTTCCAAAGCCAAAGATTGTGCTCTCAACCTCATGGCTGAATTCGTTGACGGCCGCCTCCCCGTCGCTGCTTCTCCACCGTCTCAACGGGCCAACGACCCGAGTGGGACGGACCCGCAATCACATAGAGTCGACCTCGGTCCTCTCGTCGGTGCGCAGCGCGGCTTTCATACTCGTGAAAAGTCGCCTCTCAATGGCGGCATGAACGGCGTCGAGATGATTCCTGGTCAACCCACTGGCCCCAGCGACCAACGCGCGACAGTTGATGCCACCGGGCTCGTGCAGAAGGAAAACTACCTCCTACCGGATCACATCGACGGTGGTGTTCCCAAGGTCAAAACTGCCGCTGCTTCTTCCCTTGCGTCCCCGTCCCCTCCCGCAACGGGTAATCAGGTGGAGGAGGATCGCAGCCAGGAAGTCAGCGATCCCCCCCGAACACCAGATCTTAGTCCATCCCACCCCCGGCACCTCCTACCCGATGCCGCTGGCCATTCAACGTACCGCTCATCATCCCCTTCAGACTCGGACCCCCAGCCCCAATCAGAAGACGAAGAGCAGATGCCGCCCAAGATGCGAAAACGGTGGATTCACCGCAGCATGGAGGGTCTTCCTCCTGTGTCACCGTCCGTTTCCCCATGCGGTAGCAATATCAGTTTAGGGAGTGTCTTAGATGAGGGCCAGATGGAAGTTGATCTCGTGTCTTCTGGTTCGTATGCCCTATTGTCTAAAACTCTGTCCCAGCTGATGTGCTTGTCTCAGATACGAAGGATATGCCGCCACCACCTATGCCTGCCAATCTCGACCCGACGACTGTCTCATCGATTCCTCATTCCAGTTCCCCGCGGGTTCTTACCAGCAATCTTTCGTCCTTGTCTAGCGCCCAGACGCCAGACCTTCTGGCGTCACCGTCGCCTTCTACTCCCTTTGCTAATTTATCGTTACTATCGCCGACTGCTTCGTATTCTTCCAACTCGTCTCCGTTTTCCCCTAAGTTATCCACTTTGACGTCCTCTTTCTTATCGATCGCTTCCACTTTGGCTTTTTCTCCCGATGCCGACCCCCCGATTCAGATGGACGTTGACAAGGATCCATACGATTCCCAATCGACGCGACATCCGCCGTTACTCAATGCGCGTTCACCATCACCGCAGTCACTTACTTCTTCAGAGCCTCTCCGGCGAGTGCAGCCTCCGCCGATGAGCCGAGTGGACTCGCCGCGTCCTGCGTCACCTTCGCGCCAAACCTCATCGGTTCCAGGGCCCCTGCCGGATGCCGAACCACCCCCAGCACCCTCATCCCCGCGCACAGATGCATCGTCTCCCCCTCCATCATCGCTGCAGGCAACGCCGAAAGTTAAGATGTCCTTGAAAGACTTTGCGATGAGGAAGAAGAAGCAGCGGGAGGAGGAGCAGGCGCGGGGGGCGGTATCCTCGGATTCGTTCCCTCCGAGTGGGCAATCTGGGGCCTGTGTGGATCCGCCATCATCGGACGCGGCACGTGATCCCAATGGCTGTGAGCAGGCTGCGCGAGATGTCGTCGCCCCAAGGGTAGCAATAGATGACGCTGCAAGGAGCGACTGCGACGTAGAGTCAACCTACCCATCGTCCAGGCCCACCTTTCATGCAGAATCCGAGCCCAGCGCGTCCACGAAAGTGGGGATCGTCAGTGCCGCGTCCCGCCCACTGCCGGATCCGGCGACTAGTTCAACACCTGTGACCAACGGTGTTTTGCAGCGCTTGAGTAGGACGGCCTCGCCCCCGCCCTCCTCGAGCGACAGCGAAGACAGCGAAGCAGGAGGCACGAGCACGGCGCGTACGACGCCCCCTACACATCCACGCTCGTTCTCTATTGGTACTACCGCGACTGGTACTGCCGCTGCCACCACCACCACGGGGCTCGCATCCACCAGTGCTCTCCCACACCGCCTGCCGCCGTCGTCCACTTACCGCCCTGGTTCCTCCTACGTCCCGCCGTCCATACCAGTGTCCGTGCGCCCGCTCCCAAGTGGGCCGCGCGCACTTCGAGCAAGCTTGGGGATGGGGGTCAGTACCAATGGCGCTGTGGCGACCACTACACCGTTCGCGTCACCTGTGCGGGGATTCCCAGCCGCCCAGTTTGCGGGGGTGCCTCGAGGCCCGTCTGCGGATCGAGATCGGGATCGTGGTTGGGCGGGGATTGTGCGCGGGCGAGGGCGTGGAACCACGAGTAGTTCATCATGGGGACGCTGAGAAGTTATTTTTTTGTACTCTGTTTTTTTTGCCTGTTTTTATAATATAATTTCGTGAACTCTGCTGTAAAACTTGTAACCTCTTGGCGGACAAAAAAATAAATATTGTGGAAGGCGCTCAGGTCAAGCCACGCTCAGGCAGCGCTCAAGTTCAGCACAGTCTCTGGCTCTGGCTCAGTCTTAGGCTTTTTAGAACATGTCAGATATTCCAAAACTCCTGTTGGACTCGTTAAACCCACATACAAGAAAACAAGCGGAGCAGTCACTCGAGGCCTACAGTCGACAGCCTGCTTTTGTCGTCCACCTCCTTCGACTCGTCCTTGATGCCACCCAGAACGGCGCAGTACGCCTCGCGGCCAGCGTGTACCTCAAAAACATGGTGAAGCTTGGGTGGTTAGAAGATGTGTGTCGTTTTGTTCATCGACACCCGACCTGACCTGACCTGGCTGCCTCTAACTAAAGGACGAGTACCCCATCTCTGTAGCCGACAAGGAGGCCCTCAAGCCACAGCTCGTTCCCGCGATGATCGCACTTTCTGGTGCGAGCGACAAGGCCATCCGCGCCCAGATCGCAGAGTCCGTCTCCTTAATAGCAGAGCTAGATTTTCCTCAACGATGGCCCGATCTCATCGATGTGCGTCAATGAACCCAACTAACCTCGTCAACTCACTCACTCGCTCGCCGGTCCTACCAGCAACTCGTCCAGTCGCTCAGCAGCAGCGACATGAACATTAACCTCGGCGTCCTCGAAACAGCACACTCCATCTTTCGCGAGTGGCGCTCACGCGCCCGCTCGGACGCGTTCTGGTCGATCATCAAGCTCGTGCACAGCAAGTTCCTTGTGCCATACTTTCAGCTCTTCGAGTTGACCATCAAGTCCCTCCTTGCGACGCCGGACCCACTCCTCGCGCAGACCATGGCTGTACTCATCGACCTCTACTACGATCTCACCTGTCAGGACCTTGCTCCAGAATTCGAGGACCGCCACGAGACTTTCTTCGCGGAGGGCACTGGTTACTTCATGCAACTCATGGCATGGGACCCGCCGCAGCTCCAGACGGATGTACGTCATCGTTACCTCGCACTGCCTGCGCCCTTCACACTAACTAGACCTGAGACGCTTACAGTCAGACGAAGCTACGCCGTCCCTCCCCTCCAGGGTCCGCACCGGCGTCATCGAGATCGCCGAGGTGCGCCCGTTCGATTCCCTCTATCCTGTTTCGTCTGATTAAGTATTGCGTCAGTTGTACGTCAAACTGTACCCCGAAATGCTTGGGCGCTCGCGCTCCGTGGCAGTCTTCGTCAAAGCAGTGTGGGAGCTCGTTGCCGGTGGCAAGCAGCTCGGCATCGCGTATGACCAGGCAAGTGTTTTGTCTCAATTCGTTTACCTCTCACCTTATGACGACGCACGGGCAGCTGGTGTCTCAATCTCTCCGCTTCATCTCCACCGCGATCCGTTCTGGCGCTTATCGCGACATCTTCGAGTCACACGATACGATTCGGGGGCTCATCGCGGGAGTGGTCGTACCCAACCTCGCGCTGCGCACACGCGACGTCGAGGTGTTCGAGGACACGCCACTCGAATACGTCCGCGGAGAGCTGCAGGTATCTGAGGTCGCGACGCCGCGCCAGGCCGCCGCAGACGTCATCAAGGCGCTCGTTGGCGTCGGCCCCGACAGTGAGAGCGCGACGACCGCCGTCGCGCTCGAGTGGATCGGGCACGCACTCGCGGAGACCTCGGCCGCGGGCGATGGCGAGGACGCGTGGAAGAGCAAGGATGCGGCTGTTTACCTCTTCGAGGCTGTCGCGACGCGCAGCGGGACGCTGTCGGTACGTCTGTTTCGATCCTCAATCTTCCATTGCGCGCGCTGAATGAATCTGCGCATTGCAGCAAGGCGTGACTGCCACGAACCCAAACGTGAACATCGTGCAGTGGTTCGGTGACAACATCTTTGGCGACATTCAGGCTGCCGCAAGCGGCCGCGTGCATCCGGCGCTGCAGGTCGATGCAATCCGGTATCTGTACACATTCCGCTATCAGGTGCGTTTTTCCTCTCCTTTTGATCACGCGGGCTGCACGTTCATCTGTTTCGCGACAGCTCACGAAGGAGCAACTGGTCTCGGTGCTGCCGCTGCTCCTGAACCGCCTCGAGTCGCAGGAAGTCGTGGTGTACACGTACGCTGCGGTGGCACTCGATCGCATCCTGGCCATGCGTCTTGGCGGTTCCACGACGCTCATGTACGCCCCCAATGCTTCCCTGCATTTGCCCTTCCCTCCTATCGACAAGTTTACAGGTTCTCGTCCGCGGACGTGCAGCCGTTCGCGTCCCAGCTTCTGAATGTCCTACTCGCCAAGATCGAGATCCAGCCCAGCCCAGAGCGCACTGCGGAAAATGACTTCCTCATGCGCTGTGCGTGTGCCTTGTTTGAATCCCCTATATATTGTGCTTGACGTGCCTTTTAAGGTGTTGCGAGAGTTATCATCACGGGGAAGCAGGCGCTCGTCGGTGAATCCGTCGACATTCTGCGGAGGCTCGTTAGCATCCTCCGCAATATTTCACAAAACCCGAGCAACCCGAACTTTGATCAGTACATCTTCGAGAGCATATCTGGTCTTATTTTGCGAGTCCCTGTTTCTTTGTTGCTTACCCCGCGTTTCTGACCAATGTATGTACTAGATTTATTGGCGCGACAGTGCCAGACTCGATCACGGTTTTTGAGGCTTCGCTCTTTCCTCTATTTACAGAGATCTTGCAAAAGGACATAGATCGTGTGTTATTAATAATTCTCAGGCCACCTCTGAGTGCTGAGTATCGAGTGTCGCAGAATACATACCCTATGTCTTCCAGATTCTCGCTCAGATGCTGACGCTGCACAGGGGCGTGCCAGTCGACTACCGCGCGCTCCTCCCGTTCCTTCTCACGCCGGCCATCTGGTCTCAGAAAGGCTCAATCCCAGGACTCGTCGCGCTGCTGCGCGCCTTCCTTGCGCGCGACGCCGCGGCGATGGTCGAGGCTAACCAGCACACGTCGGTGTTGGGCATCGTGCAGCAGAGGCTAGTGCCGAGCAAGGTAAACGATAGCTGGGGCTTTGAGCTCCTGCAGAGCGTTGTGTTACATGTTCCTCTGTGCGTGCTTCGAACTATCACGACGGCGGAGGCTGAATGCTGTATTTGTCAGGCCCGCGCTACAACCATATTTCCGCCAGATCATCATGACGCTGCTCACGCGGATGCAACAGAACAAGACGAACAACTACGTCTACTACTTTGTGTACTTTCTTCTGTACCTGCTTGCGATCAACGCAGATGGCCTCACCCCGGATTATCTCATTAGAACCGTCGACGAGATCCAGTCAGGGTACGGCGATTGTTTCTTTTTTTCTTTTTCTGTCGTGCTGACAAGGGGCTGGCATTCACGCACAGGCTGTGGTCTCAAATCGTGTCAAATTTCGTCGTGCCGCAGATCACGCAGCTAGTCCTGAAGGACCGCAAGCTGGCAGCTGTCGGCCTGACACGGTTACTCACCCAAAGCACGCTCGCGCTGAAAGAACCCAATGTGAAAACATGGTGAGAGACATGCCAGCATATGGGGTACCACTCGGCGCTCACAGAGACGCGTCTTTTGCAGGCCCACGTTGCTCGGCCAGCTTGCAGGGCTGTTCAAGGAAAAAAATGCATTCGCTGCGCAGGACAACGACGGCACCGGCACCGGTGTGACGGAGATCGATCTTGAGGAGCAGGCCGCTGGGTACCAGGCAGCGTACTCAAAACTCGCTGCCGCCGGCGCGCAGGCGCAGGACGTGGTCGCCTATGCGGGTGATGTGCGTGTACACGTCGCGCGTGAGTTCACGCGGCTGCTCAGCGCGGAGCCGGGCGTAAAGACGCTCATCGGGCAGGCGGATCAAAGCCAAGTGGGTCCGTTCTTGTTGAATCTCGGGATCTCTGTCTAGGGTACGATATGCACGATCGGGGATTTCGATGGGACGTAGTAGTAGTAACGGTAACTCTAACGAAAATCTATAAAATGAACGGCCGTAACGACTCGAAGAATCACGCCGCAGGCAACCCTAGGAACACGCGCAGTGCTTCGCGCTTTGCGGCTGTGTCGCCTTGGATAGGCTGACCGTACGCCTTCAGTAACCCCTCGTAGCGTTCCTCTGCCGTACGTGAGCACAGTCTCTATTTAAACGCCGGGTAGAACGTACTGGTGAGGTGCTCGAACTCGCCTTTGGTATTTGGGTGGTTCGGCGGCGGCTTGCCGGATGCGGTCGGCAGCGCCATGATGGGCATCTTATACACAGTCGCGCGCGAGTTGTGCAGGCGGGGATACAGGCGGTCCTGTCTGAAAATTTGTCAAACAAAACTTCCTAAAGCTGCAGCACGAGACTCATACTCGAGCTTTTGCACCGCAAGCGCGTCCGCGAGGCGCTTCTCGAGGTCCGCCAAAGAGGAGGCCGTCGACGTTCCGGAAGACGCAGACGACGCAGCGTCGGGGAGGGGCTGCTCGTTCGGCGCCGGCGCGCGCGACTTGCCCGCGTGCAGGCTGCGCAGCGCAGCGAGCTCCACCGCGAGCCGTTCCTGCGCCTGCTCGATCGCGTCCAGGCGCGCCACCAGATGATCTGCCGGCCCACCGGCCACGGAAGGAGTGGGCGGGGCGTGCGTGGCGATGGTGCGTGAGGCGTTCTGCAGCTGCTCGGCGATGATCGCGAAGGACGCGGAGAGCTCGCCGGCCCATGAGGCCAGCGGTGGCCCGGGGCGCGCACTGCCGCTGCCGTCTGTGGCGAGGTGGAGCAGGCCGTTGACGTTGACGTCTGTGAAGGTCTCTGTTGAGGAGGCGGGGGAGCGGAGGTCGAGCTCCTGGATTGCGCGCACGGGGAGACTCATTGCGGGCGGGTTGAGTGGGAGAGCTTTTGGGGAATGTGCTGAGGTTTTAAATAACTAGTGGGAAAGAAACTGATTTGGATGCCAAGACGCAGCTAGGACGATCAGTCGGATGCCGCGGCAATAGGAGCTCATTCTTCGTGAGAACGCTTTGGACGACCCTATGCGGCTCTTTGGATTATTACAGACGAGGACAGTACAGTAGGATAACATTTCGGCTTCTCACACTCTTCTCACGGGCAATAGCCGTTTATCACGCTTAGTCAGGCTTAACATTTACCCGCCAGGCCCTGTGTTGTTCCTGTCATCCGACTGATGATGATGCTCTCGACCACATTCCGAGTCCCACTCGTTCGCGCACTCGCACACCGTTCTGCAGCCATTCACACCCTCCCAAAGCTGCCCTACGCCTACGATGTAAGTGACGTCTCTTCGTCTCTGCCTACTCGCTCACGTCACCCCTCTAGGCTCTCGAACCGCACATCTCTGCAGAGATCATGGAGCTGCACCACTCGAAGCATCACCAGACATATGTCAATGGCCTGAACGCGGCTGAAGAGGCGTACTTCAAGGCACCCTCGACCCGCGAAAAGATTGCTCTTCAAGCGGCGCTCAAGTTCAACGGTGGAGGTAAGCCACCCTCATGTTGTTCGAACCACCCCTTTTCATCGTCGTTGACAGGCCACATCAACCACACGCTCTTTTGGAAGAACCTCGCACCGGTCAAGGAAGGCGGTGGTAAGCTCAAGGAAGGCAAGCTTAAAGCCGCGATTGAGCGCGACTTTGGCTCCGTTGAGGCCTTCAAGAAGCAGTTCAACGCTGCCACTGCTGGAATTCAAGGGAGCGGCTGGGGCTGGCTTGCGTACAACCCCACTACGAAAATTCTAGAAGTCGTCACCACCCCAAATCAGGATCCACTCCTCGGTGAGCGCTTGTTTACTCCGAGAAATGACGTCCCTCTGACCAGACTTGTCAAGCTCACGTTCCCATCATTGGCGTTGACATTTGGGAACACGTGCGTTGTTATCCCCCCCCCCCCCCTCTCGTTTTACTCATGTCTGACGTTTAATTGCAGGCTTTTTATCTTCAGGTGCGCTACTTTGTTTTGAACGTGTCGCATTACTCACGCTTTTCACGTGCCAGTATAAAAATGTCAAGGTCGATGTATGTCTCTCCGTCTATGCCCATCTATAGCAGTAAAGGAACTGACTTATTCATTCACGCAGTACCTCGGCGCGATTTGGAACGTCATCAACTTTGAGGAGGCCGAGGCTCGTTTCGCGGAGGCTACATAAGTCCGAACGTTTGTGTTGTGCCCACAGACATTCTCTCCACCATGCTATACACATGTTTTGTAATCAATCAAAAAAGTCAGTCATGAGTACCCTCCCATCAATCACCCATGCACCGTTCAAAGAGTCGATCCGGCACGAGCGCTCTCAACTTGCCCACAAACTCCTCCAGCCGTACCCATTCCAACCCGCCGAGCACTGTGCCCTCATAAAACACGCGTACGAAGCGCACGCCAACAACCTCCCACACCTAGGGGCAGACCAGATACATATTCAATATCCGACACCGTACAAACAGACGCACCTCGAAGACCACCTCGGCTCCGAACGCCGGCCACCGCAATGGGACGGCGCCCAGCCCCGCGATCAGGCGCACCAACGTGCCATCGTGCCCCACATAGAGCGCGAGGCGATGCCCAAACGTAGGTGCCGCGAGAGCGTCCGCGAGCTCTGCGAAGAACGCGCCTGCGTGCGTCGATGCCTGTTAGGTCCCATCTGGAAAACAAATGGGAGAGACGACCACACCGAATGTGAGCGAGGTGTACATCGATGCGTTTTGGGCGGCGTGCCAGATGTAGCTGCTCGTTGCTGGTGCGTGAGTTGTTAATGAGAGGGAGGGTATGGGAACACGCACTCGTACTCAAAGTCCCCGATTGCGAATACGGACGCCGCGTCTGCCTCAGACACGCACGACGACTCGTCGCCGGAGCATGGTAGTGGGTGGCCATTACACGTACGTGCCGTCAGCGCGTCGAAAAAATGGTCGTCTAGTGAAAAAATATATATCAAAAATGAGAGAGAGGATGGAGAGCTACAGACACCAGCTGGCCCACGCGTCGAGCCCCGCGGTGCCAAACACACCGTCGAGCCGCGCCTTGAGCGGTGCGTTCTCCTGTAGATGTGCCGTCCACGCCGGCACTGCCTGGAACGCGTCGCGCATCGCATTGGCCGCGGGACACGCGTACGCCGGCACAAGCGAGTCGATCTGACGAGGGGGGCAGCTCGCGCGCGGTGGCAGGGCAGGGGGAAGGGGACGCACGGACGACGGCTGCGTGTACACGGCCCACGGACGCCCCGCGTCCGTCCCTGCGCCCATCGCGGCAAGCATGGCGCCTGCGACCTGCATCGTGCGGTCCTCCGTCGACGTGCGCACCCACACCTCGTCTGGACGCGGCCGCGGCGCGCTCACGAGGCCCAGGCGGGCGTGGTAGAGCTCCCACAGGTCCTAAATACGCGCTCGGCTTAGCGGCGTGCTGCGGGCGGGGAAGAGGGGACGACGACCCATCGCGCACCTTGCCGTGGCGCGCGGCATCGCGCAGCCCGCCGGGCGTCAGCTGTCCCGCGTCGCACGTCCCGCGCCACATCGCGCGCGCGAAGGGGTGCTGCGCGGGCGTCGTCGCGGCGTGCGCGATTGCCTTGCCGCCGAGGTCGTACGTGAGCTGTATCGCGCTAGCGCAGTCCCACGCCGCACCCCCGGGTGGACCGAGCGTGCGCTCCAGCGGCGCGAGGTTGTCTGGCGTGCGCTGTGTGCGCCCTTTGACCAGTTTTCGGTGCACACGTGAGAAGGGGCGTACCTTGTGGTGCCGCATTACGACCGTGACGTGTAGGAGTTGGGCAGCGCCGGGGCCCGCTGCGACAGCTTGCGGTGGGAGCTCGTAATGTGCGGCGTTGACGTGCGGCGCGTTGCAGAAGTTATAGGTGTTCCAGGGGAAGGCTGGTGGTGTCTCGGAGGAATTGTAGATCCCAGAGGCAGACGCGAGACCGGGGCTTTGCGCGGCCATGGCGGCCAGAGCGGCGAAAGGTAGGAGAAGGGCGGTATTTCGGATGATTCGTCGCATTGGCGACACAACCAGGGCACCAGCAGATGAGACGGGCACGGACACTCTCAGTCAGGGTCCGACTACACAACTCAAAACTCAACCATTTGACGTAGGCGACGCACGTGGGACCCGTGTCAAGAAACAAAGTCTAATTGTGGATGCTGGCTATCGCACTTTTAATACCAACTTCTACCTACTACATCAACAAGCATGACGCCGACCCGACAAGACGACACACGGTCGGCTGACGAAAGGTAGTACGAGGAAGCTTAACGCAACTTGGTGAAGAGTTTCGGAGCGAGCTCGTTCTAGGAAAAGTTCAGTATACAAACGCGCCGAATAATCATACACCCACGTCGGTGCAGTGCATCATACTTGAGAAGGATGGTGAGAAATCTATCGGAGAAAAAAGTCAGGAAAGGTAGACGTACTGGACTAGAGGTGCGGACGAGGCAGGTGAGCGTGAGCAGGACTGAGTCAGTCGTGGGGTTCAAGTCTGAAAAAGTACGTACACCTGTTGGGTCCGCCGTCATTAGGACGTGGTCAATACACAGTAGATGTATGGCTCACATTTCCTCAACACAATCCTCATGCTTGAAAGCCCTTGCCAGACTGAACCTTCTCCTGGCAGTGGAAGAAGTGCTGCGTAGCGGCTTTGCACTTGGATGACTCCTGCTGCTTCTTCGCGCAGCTGGGGGATGAATCTGCGCACGTAGAAATTCTGTGCTCAGTGATAAACCTCCACCAACGTTAGACGGAACGCACGTCTTCGACTTCTTCTTCCTCTGCCTCAGCTGCTGCCTCTTCAACTTGCTGGGGCTCAGGCTCCGCGACCTTCGACTCCTCAGGAGCGTCTGCGTGAAGAGTACCGACAAAAGAAGAGAAGAAAGAGGAGAGGCTCATAGTCGTGTTCAATCTCGGAGTGACCCACCAACAGCCACAAGCGCACGCGTTGGGGTCTTTCGGCAAACGCCGCAATTACTACACCGATACACCTACACGCCGCGCACCTCTCTGGTCCCCAATCGTGTGTTCTGCAAACTTGCTTCTCACTGCTATCAATTTCAAAATATCGGGAACTTAACGCCACCTTTGGAAGTCCTACATAGGTTTTGGTTCTGGTGCTTCTTCCGTAGGGTTTCCAGCCGCGCGCCTGACAGGACAATGTTGCACCCTAGCACAAGCCATAGCACCACCAATTTCCGAATATCGCTCGGCACATTGATTTGCACGTTCTTACCTTACCGTGATCGTTTATTTCCTACCGAGGCCTTGCCAACTCTGTCTCATTAACTTTTACTGTATGGCTCTTAGAGCGGACCAGGGAAATTACATTGGCGAGCCGTTCGCCCTCACACGAATATCCGAACGGCGTTTCCCGAGACCACTGGTACTTCTGTTGTAGCTTCAGAAGTATGAGTTGCCTCCCTTCCGTCTCGCCGGCGGGTCTAGGAGGCGATGATGATTTTGGCCCCCATAAGGAAACGGCGGTCCTCCGCGTTGAATACGCATGTTGCTGCATCCATCACGACCAGTAAATCGACACTAATGTTGTAACAGGGCAAATGCGCGCTATGTGGCACATAAGGAAACCACCTTTTGTTACAGAGGCGCACTAAGCCAGTCTAGGTACCTCGCCAATGGCACGCCTGTCTGCCCATTTCCGAAGTGTGTAGGCATTTCCGAGAGTGCTGTTGGCCTCTATATCACCGCCCGTGTGCGTGCGCTCTCAGGACGGGCCTTCATTCCCGTGGGCGAGGCGCCACGAGGCGCGCTTTGTACGGGTGGTGGCTCACGTCGCCGACAGTTAGTCGGCTCCGCTGTATGCGCGCGCAATTGTATGGGCGGTCATAAGCCTGATACCTCTGTTCCTCTAACACCCGAGCTACTGCATGATATGTAGCACGTGTCCGTTCTCCCGCTTCTTGCCGGCACGGGCGCTCTTTTTACCAGGAAAGGATCGGCATGTATGACGGCGAACACGTTTCACGCTGTCTCGGTGATAACCACTAACCTCCGCACTGGAGTACTGTAAGGAAAAGGCGGTGAACGTGGGGTATGTTGGGGTCGTGCCACAGCGCCCCCACGGAAGCGGTCGGAAGCGTCGTACGGACTCCTATGGATGTGATCGCGCGACCGTTCAATCTCCACGGCGACTGGAGTGACGGAGTTATGCGGCGCGTGTACGCAAGTCGTGCGCTGAGCCGCTACCCACCGGCCAGCATGGGCAGTGGTGGCGTCGCCGCTGTAGCTGCACGCGCCGTACAGAAGCACCGGCACGTGGGGAGAGGCGAGTATGCTGTCACGTGAATAGCGTCCGCCGGGACTGCGGTGCTAGGGAGCTACAGTACCATCCATTTCTGTGCGCCTTGGGGTACAGTACACACGGCTTAGAACACAGCCCCTATGTAGCGTGCCATATACATCTTTTCCAAATACGGTAGCCTTCATGCGGGCTGTCAACATGTCAAAGCCCAGAGTGCAAACGTGCGTTCGATTGGTAAACCGCGAGTTTGGCGATGATGCGCGGCGGACGTCATACAGCTGTACATGTGGAGCGTGTGCCATGCTGGTTTGGAAGTACGGTGTATCTGCCTAACAGCTTGCGGACTAGAGTGGCGACTGTGCGGCCACCACAGGGCATGTGAACCCCCCAAGACTTCTAGGGCGCGATGAATCGTGAGACGCCATTTCGGAACACGGCAACTTGTCCGTGTCGATGCATTACTGTACTGACATCTAACTTGGCACTCTCACCTCACCAGATCTGAGGAATCGGGACCGGAAGCCCTAGCCTCTCGTGCTTCTGGGATATCTAATCGAAGACAGCTGACTGTATGGGTGTGGCGTTCACCAAGCAGACGATCAGGGCAACTTTCCAAGTATGAGAGTACCGTTGTACTCACTACAACTACAATCTAGTTCGGGAGATCTCGCTTCTCCTGGTCGGTGTATGGCTGGATGTCAAGGACCCTGTTTCCCTTGGGTATATTGAAGTTCCGGAATCACGGCGGTATGACACCCATACAGCAGCTTTACTCTTCTTTTCTTGGAATCTCTCACGCAATGCAAACTTTGTTTTTTAACCATGGCGCGGCCATAAATCTGGGCGTTGGAACGACCTCGTGACGAGAAAAGCGTTAGCCCGGCTTGCGGATTTTGAGATACATACCGTGGGTTTGGAACACTCCAGCGCCGGGCACCCCTCAGATCGCGGTATCAGAACACGGTCAACGCCTATCGATGATTTGGTCTGCGGCTTGTACGCAGGTTTTGCTCACGCGGTCGAAACTAAATCGGAGAACTTTCATCACGTCCTCGGGGTTCCGAGTCTTCTTCCACGTAAGTCGAGTCATACTCCCCAGAAACTCCTGCGTAACGCCATATGAACTGGGCGAATGATAAGTTTCTGGTCTTGTGACGTGTCTCGGCTGGCCATTGGACATTGGGCCAACACAGTTCACTACTGATCATCACACTCCCTTCAGTGACGGAATAACAGATCCTGTCTCTGATATCAGATAGATTTGATTACATGACGAATTGATATATGACATCCTGCAACAATTCGCCCCTCAGCGCTCAGCAACCAAGTCGAGCCTCTCACGCGGTCGATTAGAATCGCCTCGGCTGTTGCGACCCTTGTCCCTGCCCGTCAGGTCTCGCCATTTGACGCTGTTGCTCCGCGCGCAACCGCATCTCTCTTTCCATGGCTTCTTTCTCCGCGGCTTTCCTCTGAGCCTCGACTATGCCCTGCGATTGTTGCTGCTGCCAAAATGCGCGCACGATGCCTTCGTAGGTGAACTTGGGCGTTTGGAGGTAGCGATTCAACGCGTCGCGCCGCATTTGGGGATCCTGCAGTAAAGATGCGCGTTTCAATTATGTTTTCTTATTCAGGACATTCGGTTGCTCACCATCGCTCCGAAACCCGGGATCCAATCATCTTGAGCGTCTTGAGGCCACGCGTCGTTCTCCCCTCCTGACGAGAAATGAACAGGATAACCGGTACCCGTTCGTGCGTCGTCATTCGCTCGGGAGCGCTCGGAATATGGGCCGTCCACCGTGGTCGCTTGCGTGCTAGCGCTAGTCATACCACTTGGCGCACCGTGAGGCGCGTTGGTGGAGCCGAAAGTTGAGTCTGGCAGGGGATACTGTGACATGAGTAAGAGCGAATCGGATTGTTGTTCGTGGCGAATTGCGATGGGTGTTGGGTATTCCGACCCTTCTGCACTTCTTCTTTTAAATGGCTCCTGTGGCCAAGTCGTCGGAGTGTTGGGTCTGAAATCACCATACACACCTCCAATGGGATACGAATACTCGATTGTATTGGTCGCGGCGTGCTTTGAAAGCTTCCAGTGAGACCGCGTAGTGGGACACGGCTTCACGGCACCGCAAGGATGCGAGGATCCTGATACCAGGACCAATTCGATGGGCGCCTACGTCCAACAGCCCTCAATTCTTACAGTAGTCGGTACTGACAGTCGATCCCACGCTTTACTGTAACCGTCAACAGATATCGAATTAGATCTCACATTATCGCTTAATTACACATGGCCAGCCCCTGGCATCGTGTGTGTTGAGTATTGAGTTCATGAGGGGGGTGAACTCCCTACGTTCATTACTGTATGTAGGAATGCAGAGACGATCACTAGACCATACATCGCTAGACTCCACATCGCTAGACTCCCACAACGTCGATTTTAAAACTCAGCTTCGAACCCACTCTCTGCCACTGCCATATACGCTGTAACTCGGGACTGAAGTTTTTGGAAGCTCTCTGCATATATGCATTCCTCATTGTCATGATTCGAAAAAATTGCGAAGGGTCTATAACTACCGTACACGTGGTCTGTATCACGGGGGTTCATAACGTTCATTGCTAGGGCGTGTTAACAATGTTGTCAATCGTGGGGTCGACCTACTGTAATTAACTTCTCAGATCTCAGCAATAGTTTCGCCGAAGTCATACAGTACATGAGACAAGTCCTTACTGTAGTGCCTGCGATTCCACGCGCTGACAGCGAATCTCTGTCCGCCATACAGCACCGCCATTCCAAATACGGATAGATCTACCCCGACCCATACAGTACAACTGGCAGTCGCGGCTTTACTGTAAGATCACGCAAAATCATGGGAGACCATCTTGGCAGCTGTCATCGAAACGTTTTGTTGAAATCAATCCCTACACCTCAGGTCCAGCCGTACGTAGGAGGAACTTCAAACAATCATGACCAACAACGCTCTCGTCGCCCCAAGAGAGGCGATTCGGTTACCCACGGGTTCTCTCAATCTAGCCTAGTTTGATCCAAAAGCACCTCCACACACTCAGGATACATTTTAGCGGCGGCAGCAGTTTTCAGCACTCATTCCGGGTGCGAACGAGCCGCTCGCTACACCGCGAAATGGGCTCCATATCTACTTATGACCTATCTGAGCTAGATGAACGTGCTATCATGATCACACGTGCAGAGTTGGGTGGTTACCCACTCGACGTCCGTGTACAGTATGCATGGAACGGAGATGTGCGTCAGGCATTGTAGCATGACAATTAATGCTCGAATGGGTGCGTGTTCCGGGGAGGTAGTTTCCATACCTATGGGGCCTCCGAAGATAGTACAGACCCCGACAGTTCCCCACGGTTACTCCGGGTGAGTTATCACGGGCATTGCGACGACAAGCGTCGAGGCCCCCCATTTTCGCTTAATGGACTCCCTCGAATGGCCAGATGGTTGTAAGGCCACTGGCAGAGCCCCAAAACGATCCTGGGACTGCCCACAATTTCCTCTCTGTTTTTTTTTTGAACCAATTTTATTCCGGGACAGTACATCATGATACAAGACCGGTCCTCAACTCCCTAATACAGAGCGAGACAATTTCCTCTTTGTTGACACATACGCCTCCTTATCCTTATTGTGGTTCCCTACATTCCGTAATTGGAGCTACGCGACGGGGGCCGCCTACTCATGGTCACACGCACCATGTCTTCCTAAATCATCGAGTTCTCTCTCCTCCCAAAAATCCCCCCCATGATATGAGGGATTAGAACCGTTCCTTTCTGATGGAAAAAAGTTAGTGCTGGCTGCACGCTAGGTGCTAAGGTCAGCTCGCCATGCCCGTTTAATTAAAATTGGACCCGCTCACGTTCTCACGTACTTCGCAGACTGGATATTATTTGTCTCTTTAATTGTTCTGATTTTTGTTATTCTGGGCTTCATGGTCTGCTCGTCGGTTCTAGAATCTTCGACCCTAGATGTTCTAGTGGACGATCACCATTCCTTGAGGGCGACAAGATGTCAAACTTACACCTTATCTGATGCATCTGATGGGTCACCTGTTGGGTTGTTGAATTGCACCGACTGACGACCAACAAGATCGTAGAGAACTCAAAATGGAGTCTTCGACTTGAGCTCCTGATGCGAACTTACCTCCTCTAGGACGCATCTCTGGAAGCAACATAAAGATGCTCACCTTGCTTCCATACTTCCAGGGGTGTGGGTCACTTCGGACCAACTTGCAATCTCGTGACGCCGCCCAGGACCTCATTGCTGCATCATGTGTACTCTCAAAGGCCACGGGGTTACTCGGGCGCGGACATGCAATCTTCGCGCGCCCAGTTCGAGGCGATGCTTCGGCGTTGGTGGCGAGAGAGGAAATACTCTCTCCCAACCTGACGTGTCTTGGATGATCTTTTGCGCGTCCGACGCCTATAAACGTTTCTCCGGTCGATTTATAAGTCATGTGCCACTCTACGTACAGTGGGACTGACTCGAACTCGCAGGGGCGCTAATCCGAGTACTGGATGCATTGCCTTCAGGTACGCGGTTACTCATCCGAGGAGCTTGAAGGTGCTTCAAAAGCAAACAGGTGTGTAGGCACAGACTGTATAAGCGACAGTATAAGTATAGGGCGTGATTGCCCCATGGGGATGGTTCCGTCGGTAGAGTACCGTTGGCGATGTATCACGGCACCTCCAGGAGTCTACCTACGGAGTCTGCTATCCTCCGACTTACAAGCCGGTCGAGTCGCAAAGCAAGCATCCATAGGCCCTACCGCATGGTTTCTCATCACCACCATCAGCTGATTGTGGTACCAGTGGCTTTCGGAACAACAATCTGCCACCGGTTGCCACATTACTGGTGAGCAATGGGCGCGCAGGAGTTGAGTTGAGCCACCGTGCTACCGAGTTCTTGTTACAGAGGCATTACACGATTGTGATCCATCACATGCGTCACACTGTACGATCACACCTCATGCCCTGCCGAGGTAGACATCTTTCTCAAAAGTGCGCTACTGCACAGTACGCAACCACTTCCGTTAGTTAAGGTCACTGCGCTTGTATGTGAGCCTCGGTGTGGTGTCCTTCCAGGGACATCTGACGCACCCTTGGTCTCTCAAGACTGCGAATATCTGGAATGCTCGGTGTGGTTTCTCTTCACCGGTAATCACTGGCGAACCGATTTCCTGCGACGTTACTCCGTAGTCATTTTCTTGTGGGATATGCCAAGGGATATACTCGTATCTCTTGTCGTATCAAGTACCTCCCAGTTGTCAGTCATGCGATCTTTCGGAAGCCAACGACAAGGTCGACGTTCACTGCAACCTTGACTGGAATCAATTCATTGTGAGAACCAAACAAGGGACTGAGGACAGCGGCGGAAATCAATGGGTGTTTTAGGTCATGCCACCGTGCTAAAACCTTCTTTTTATTACCTTTTTCACAGCTATATCGTTGAAAGACCATTTTCTGGGTCGCCGTGCTCAACGCTCGTGGTGAGAGACTTGGGCCAGCAACCAGATAGCAACCAACCTGAGACTGGTCCCAAGGAAACACTTCGTTCGGATGATCACACTGTAGCCAGTCAGATTCAAGGACTTTCAGAACAAGTGAGAAATACCGGTAATGACTGTCACCCGCACATACTTAGGCAAAATATGAGACCCCAAAAACTTCCTTGCTTGATTGGCATGACAGAAAATTTCAGACGAGGGACAGGACACATTGAAATTCCGGCACCAACCTGGCCGATATCGGTAATAGCCGAAGCGCCATATACGGTCTGGTCGGTCGGGGACACAAGGCGTGCGTCCTACCCTTAAAACTTCCGTCTATTCGCATGTTGGTGTTACTAAAATCCTACATGAAGTACATACAATGTAGTCTTTTTTTTTGCAACAAATTTTTAAGCCAGTGGTGAGTCCGTAGCGCCTCGGTACGCCGTTGGTTCTCACGCTTGCCAAAGAGGCAGTTCCGGCATCGAGCAGTGGTTACAACATGCTGACGTTCCCTAGAACTCGAACATCAAACTCAAGAGTAGCGGGTGCTTTAGTGTTCTCACCTTACCACCCACAATGTTTCACCGACATACGGGAGTTGTAATAGACTTTCCCGATAGACGTACGTACCAACCAAGTCTACAAAACCCCCGCTCTAGCACCGCTGGCACAGCCACCCCAACCCAGGTGGTGTGGCTGAACGATGGAGATCCTGCTCACGATCCGATTTTGCGGGCGTTGTGCTAACTTCTCTATTTTCATGGACAGCCTCGTTTTCATCGGTGGGCCTGTCTGTCGATGCCATGTCGGTTTTCAATCCAAAAATGCTCGACGCTAGCATTCGTGATGTCGTGGCGGCCCTTTCGAGCAACGATAAAACGAACGTGCTCCTCTACGCGATGGAACACCTCCCCATGAAAGCGGAGTGCGTTTTTCCGTAACCAGCGCGCAACGGTTGTCTAGAACCATCTAATTCCTCCGAATTAAGATCCAGAACGGTGATCGAGAACGGGGTCCAGTCCTGCCTCCAGGTGTCTTCTCTGTATCAAAATAAGGTCATCCAGGCTCGCCTTCTACGCGCGAAGGCTAGATTTGCGGCGGGGTTGCGCGGTGCGGCACATCAAGGTATATTACTTGTTGTTATGGAGAGGCACCTCTCCTGACATCATCCCCCGTCCTTGTCTCTCGTTAGATTTGCAGGCCATCCTCCAGTTGGACCCCAGCCACCGGGAGGCGACAGAATTACTACCTCCGGCTGGTGGCAAGATGCCAGCGGGGATTGGCAATGTAAGCCAGGTTTTTATTGACACAAGTGCACCTACGACAGTACTGAATTCGATTCCAGAGCCGTATGTCCCCACCCCCACGCTTCTCTAATGAAATTTGGAGAGACATAGCATCTTTCCTTCCCCGCCATGATCTTCGGAATCTGCTCCTGGTCCCCCACGTGCTATCCTCGATCGCTAGTCAGCTCCTGTTTAGGAATGTTTGTCTGCAATTCGGGACCGCACAGCTAGAATCTGGATTTACTGAATTTGCCGCGGACGTCGACAAATGGCATGCCCAGCGTAGTGCCGACATTCTGACTCGACTTGTCTCTGATGTGGCATACGCGGGTCTGGTTAGGTCGTTGACTATATGGGCCCCCGAGAAAACGAAGAACGTCTTGACCTCATTCCAGACAGGTGTGTACTTGTTTCGTAACTATCTTTTCAGGGCTGAATGTTAAGCCAGCGATGCTGGCGACTGTCCTTCCGAAGCTTATCAACTTGAAAGTCTTCCGCTGCCAGATGAGTAGCGAAGCCCTTGGTCCGCTTCTCGAAATATTACAGATAGCCATCCAGATTTGCGAGGCCTCGCTATCGCGTATGCCAATTTTTCATAGCGTCAAGTCCCCTGATCCCTTCTCATCGTGTCTTTTTTCCTCAGATCGACAACCTCGTCACCTCCGCCGTTCCCTGCACTACGTTCGCTCAACCGTTTTGTGTACTGCGGCGAAAACGACGGCGCTCTCTTGGCCGTCGACAGTTTCTTACATACCCAAACTGTTGCGCTCCACACCCTCGTTATCCACCACACTCAGATCTACCCGGCCCCATTCCTCCCTACCAGCAGTCTCCGGAACCTTTTTCTTACCTTGTCCTATTCCAACGCCGAGTTCCTCTCACAATTATTCGCATACGGACAGGAACTGGAGTGTCTACGTCTCGAGGTGAACCTCGAGCTCGGTTGTATGCTGTCGAACGTATTCCGCGCGAACGCAAAGTCAAACTCGTTCCCTGCGCTACGCAAAATGTCCTTCGTGCTAAATACCGCGGCGAGTGGTTTTTCAGATCGGGACCTGTTTCCAGCCGTGGCCGAGTTCGTGCGCGCGCATCCCTTGCTCGATGCGCTTTGCATGTCGAACACGCTGCGATTACCAGGTTTCGGTTACGACGCAGCTATCTGGGGGATGTTGCCGTCGCTCTCCAACCTCCGCACACTCTCGATCGACGTGCCAAAGGACCTGCATTTTGCACTCTCAGCGTGGCTCATCCCGCGTGGCGTTACTGCTCTAGAATTACGTGTCTACAGACCAGCAACACCGGTCGTCGATTTAACTGTAAGTCAATCTTTTCCCTCTTGCGTGGTATGCGCAACCTCATTACCGACGTACGCAGCAATTATCGCCTGGATTGCCAAACGGTCTCAAGTTCCTGTCCTTGCCCTTTGCACCTACCGAAATACAAACTCTCATCCACAACAGTCTCCCGGCGCTTCGCCTCATACGCCTCCGCGACGGCAGTTTTTACACCGTTCACACCACAGACGGAGAAAAAGAATTGGAACAATGGCCAAATCGGCGGGAGAGATTTTACTTCGACGATTATCTGGAACAGTTGAACTGCGAGGAACTCAGATTCCTGTACCCGAAGTACTCCGAGCCATGGGGTTGGTAAGACAGACATTTAACGCGATGAACGGGTTTTCATCGAAGTTTCATCTCGTAACATATGTTTTCCCCACGTTTGTTTTGATATCTGTATCTGCATAATATAGCATGTTTTCTGTCCTACCGAGCCCGCGTCGTCTGACATAAATCATTCACTTCTTTATGGGACGCAATATTGAAGCCGTCGTGGTAAGACTTTGATACACACCGGACACACTTCACCGAGCTTACAGTGCCAGTGATGTGCCTGATGCCATCAAAGATCGATGTAACTTCGGTTCATACTCGTGGTGCTTGAAACCCTTCGAGTTGTCTTCGCAGACTCACAAGAGTCGCTTTATGACAACATTTCGGGTGGACCAGAGTGGCTTTTATCGGGGTTGTCTACTCACCGATAGGTGATGTTGCGACACATGCACTGGGCTAATGGGAGAAATCCCCAAGAGGGATCTCCTCAGAAATATCAGATCAGAACGTTAGTACATCCTCCACAACACATTTGAAAACCAATGCGTCCTCGCTAAGAGGGCCGCACCCATTCACACTATGTGAAAGCTGGCTTTTGTGCTTCTTGGTGCGGCACATATTCAAAGATAATGGCGTCGATTTTGTATGGGGCTACCCGTGCTTAATCCACTGACCATTTCAAACATGTTCGAGAAATGCCTTCAGGCATGATGCGGGGATCTAGGCCCATCCCTGGTACGTCTCTGTCACCTTTTTTTTATTACCATTTACCAATAATTTAGCACGTAGACGAAAAGGAGGCTCGAGATGGGAGCGGTCGTGTTTAACACCTTTGATACAGTTTTGTACTAAGGAAGCGAGTTTCACGTAACACTTTAATGACGCAATACCGTGACCGGCCCATGTCCGGCGTTATCGCGATCGTCGTCGCGAGGCTTGGAACCAGGTCGCAGGTAGGCACAGATGTCTGCGGATGAAGACCTTGCAAGGTGAGCGATATGGGTTCCCGAGACTGTCTGCTCAGCGCTATCCTTGAAGAGCCATCGCGCTATCTCTTCGAGAGCCCACCCAACCGCCCCCTTCCACCTCAGCACGGCGCGTCGTGAACAACGACGAAGACGACGAAGAAGCACGCTTTCATGCGGATCTCGTACGCGCCATCGCAGCCTCGAAAGCAGCCGCATCGCCCGCCAATTCCGTCATCACGCTCTCCTCAGGCTCAGACTTGGACCAGGCCACCAGTCCCGTAGCCGCCGCGCCATCCGGCTCTGCATTTCTGACGGAGCGCGCCCAGCTTGAACAAGAACGCCTTGCGCGGCTCAAGCGACTACGTGGAGACACAGAAGACACAAATGGGGTTGCGCCTCCGCCACAAAAACGTCCGACACCGTCTAGAACAATGAGCTGCTCACCCGATTCCCAGGACGGCCGAAGAAGGAGGGGGAGGGAGGTGGCAAACGATCCGGAGGGGGCTGAGGTATTCTGGGACGGCGAGCTGCGCCAAACGGCCAACAAGCACGTCGAACCCAGGCGCAATGGAGAAGATGGCAAACCCATCTTCAGGCTGTCGCAGATTATCGGAGACGTGCGTTTTGCGTTTTTTCATCATTGCTAGTCGTCCCACGCCGCTGAGGCTCCGGATCTAGAAATCGCAGATTGAACTCGCCATCATCTCGACTTATGCCCTCCAACTTTCCTGGATCTATGCATTCTTCTCCCCCAGCACTCCCGTCGTGCTCGTGACTCAACCTTCGCCGTCAGAGAGTGGGAACGCGACTATAAAGCAAGTGCTCCCGAACTGGATTCGCGTTACGCCGTTCTTGCGCGGTGGGCGCGGGGTGATGCACATGAAAGTGCGTACGACCTCTACTGGCATCTCTGCACCGATATCGATCTGGTCACGTAGTTCTTCTTACTCTTCTACAAATCAGGACGATTACGCATCGTCGTTTCAACCGCGAATCTCATGGATCACGATTGGCGCGATATCGAAAATACGGTCTGGGTCCAGGATGTGCCTCGGCGGCCATCATCCTATCCCTCATGAACCCAAATCTGATGACTTTCCTTCGGTACTCGAACGCGTCCTTTATGCGATCAACGTCGCGCCAGCCATAGCCAATCTAGCCTCGACCGATGTACGTCGCACCCAGAACTTCCCCCCGTATCGCTGACTAGGCCCATGGCAGCACCCCAACATTCCGCTTTCGGCCCTGCGCGCTGGCGTGCTCCGCACACGCTGGGACTTCTCTCGCGTACGGCCAGCGCTCGTTCCGAGCATCGCAGGGAAACACGAGGGCTGGCCCGCTGTCCTCAAGTCGGGACACACGGCCCTAATGCGCGCCGTCAGTCCGGCTCAACCCTCAGCAGCGGGCCGTCTCACTCGAGTGCCAGGTCCGTCGAAAAGTCTGCACCGCGCAGACACCACGAGAACTTCCCTACAGGGATCGTCCATCGGGGCGTATAGCGCCGGATGGCTCGCCGAGTTCATACTTTCTGCGCGGGGCGCCAGTCCCGAAGCAGCGCTCAGCGCACCGAAATCACGCCGTGCGGCGATGCCGATGCCATCCCCCAGCACGTTGAAAATACTGTTCCCGACGTTGGACTGGGTGCGCGGTAGCGTGCTCGGCGAGGCGGGCGGCGGGACCATGTTTTGTCGCAAGAACACGTGGACGGCCGCCAAGTTCCCTCGGAACCTGTTTTGCGAGTCGCGGAGCCGACGTGGGCGAGTGTTGATGCACAGCAAGGTGGGCCACAGCACGCTCGTCAACTAAAGTTTCACAACATTGTTTGAACAGATGATCATTGCGATGTTTGTTGGTGCTGGCTCGTCGTCTGATGCAGACTCGGATTCAGAGACCGATTCGGACATCGTGGAGGTCAAGATGGACCAAGACGACGCAGTGGGCTACGCTTACGTTGGATCTCACAACTTCACGCCCTCAGCGTGGGGCACACTTTCTGGGTCAGGATTCACACCTGTCCTCAACGTGAGTCTCTCTGCTGAGTCTCTGCTATATGGCGAGCGTCGGCCCAATGCTAATCGGGTTAGGTGACGAACTATGAACTCGGAATCGTCTTTCCGTTGAGGGACGAGGCGGAGATAGACCGAGTGGTGTGCTACGAGCGGCCGCCGAAGCGGTACGGTTCCAGAGATCGTCCATGGGCAAGTTTTTTTTTTTTTCGCAATGATTCTACAGTGCTCACATAGATACCCAAACAGATGCAGGAGGAAAGTGAGGCCTTCAACGGGGAATAGGTTTGATATGTGTACGTCGCCGGCCTGTATTTCACGATCAATAGGTCTATTGGGGAGTTGTTTCACCTCCTACCCCTGTTCAATCATGACCGACATGAGCGGAATCACTGTTTGCGTCAGCGGATGTTTCATGTTGAGGAAACGCACGTTCAGCTTCTTTACACACACACCGAGCGCCTTTCTTTCCTTCGCTTTAAGTCCATCATCTGCTTCCGGGCCAGATTTTGATACGTGACGTGTGTTGTTGTTTATGAAAAGAAGCGTCGGTCTTTGCCTCCCTCGTGGACTGACTTGATACCATCCAACCAAGTTTGATGGCCGAAAGAAGCCGGCACAGCTTTGACTTTTCGAGCAAAAGAGGTCTTGATAATGGTTGGGATAGCTTCAAGGGCTCCACTCGGGCTACGAGTTCGACGGAGTACGAGGTCTCCTTCATGTTCAAGGTTGTCGGCATCAGACCCCTTGTCCATGGGTGCATGGCCCTCACGGTACGGACAAGTTTCTTTTCTTCAGGGAAGCGAGACCTCAAGAAACACGAAGTCCGCTACGGGAGGGGGCAGAAGTATTCACGCCCTAATTCTCGCGACCGAGTTCGATTGTAGGCAGCTAGCGCTTTGGATGTGGTCTATATTGTATAGAGTATGTCTCGCTCTGAAGTGAGATTCAGAGACAGCTAGCCTACTGTATCGATTCCACTGGCACGGTGCCGTGCTCCCAAAGCTCAGCTGAGAGTTCATCGAGTTCGATCATCGATGATCATCCTATAAAACATCCTTAAGTACAAAGCTATCGGGGATTGGCGATTGGGGGTACCAGATAGAAGGGAGTCGGCGGTATAGGTACCTATCCTCAACGTTCAACGTCAGACAGGCACTTCGGGTGCTGTGTCAGGCCCTTGGTCAGGCCTAGCCGGGTCAGGAGACGACGACTATAGCCCAACTCCAGTTATGCACATGCAGGGCCAGTTTCCCCTTCGTGCATACGGTCTCCACCAGATTCCCCAGGGTTATTTTCTCACAGGTGCTGTACTAGCCGTCCCTTTCCTTCCTCTTCTCTGCATCAGGCTCTCCTCTTCTGTAGCGTGGGACCGCATCTCGGACAGAAACCAGTGCTGCTGTACCATGTGTCAACGATACTAAATAAAATCGGGTTCGGTCCCTGCGACGTAGTAGTAGTAATTTCGAAGGACTGGCCCACGAGTTTAAGCAGTCTGAGATTCATTCATCAAAGCCATGTCAACGAAGGTCTTCCAACGACGGAATGGATTTCGGCTACACGTCGTGACGCGTGACGCGCGACGCGACGTGTACTAAGTTACCTCGAAAAGCGCTCTTTAGTACTGTAAGTTCGGGGATGCAAGCGATCGACTGGAGGTCCCTTGCTTCTCTGACTTGGCGGCATGACGGCATGATCCGAGAGCTGACCATATGTGGAAGGATACAGGTACCCGCAACCAACAAAGCGCATAGGCCGAGTCACTAGTTGCTAACCCCCTACTAGTATTCTGTACTGGTCGCTTTATCAAAGTCCTACATGAGCTAGAGCTCTCAAACATTCAAACATTCAAATACCAGCTCATCTCGATCTGGTTCGTTGATGGCTGTGACCTGTCGCTTTCGGCGGGTTCAAGTTTGAAGAACCCGAATTCGTGTCGAATAAACGCCACTGGCATGGCAATTCTCTCGCTCTTGAACCATAGACACATGGTCTGCCGTGCGCTTCTTCCACAGATCAGCCCACCAACTGCACACCACTGTACCCGTTTGTCCACTGCCGGTGTCGGCTCGGTGCTGCACGAGGGAAGCCTGAGAATTGCATCAGGATTCGCCGCGAGGCTATCTTTCCCAGGCATTGCCTATTCGGGCCCTCAGTGTTTACTCATTTCGGTGATACACTCCTTGGTCATGACCTTGCCCTTGACCTGGAGTCATGCGCTGATTCCGCCCTAGATCGCGGGGTAGTTGGTGTACACGGTACGGGGTACGGATAAAATAACAGGTAACAGAGGCATGGAATTCTGCCCCTGATCAACTTTGTGTGGGAAGGACGTGATAAATGGTTATCCGCTACTCATTGGCCGCGGTTGGACCGAAGGGTGAACGTCTCAGACGGAGGTGCTTCTCCTGCTGTTTGGCTCGGCGGGCTCAACCGTTTTGAGCGAACCGTGGCGACGAAGTCGGCTTGAACACGCGGAAATGGCAGTGACCATATGGACATGCACGACATTCTTCTTTGCCCCCGATAGCTCCATCTCACGGTGTTGCAGCGTATAAAATGAGTGGGACAACACAAAGCGTATATTCTCTCCGACTCATGGCGCGCCTTACCCGTACACTCGCCCTGGTCGGTCTGCTCTGTGGGGCGCTCTTTGCGGCAGAACCAGTTGCAGCACGTGACACCTCGGTCGGCGCTCTCAGCACGAAACGCCACGAAGCGGTGAAGCGCTGGGAGCGGTCTGCCCGTGGTCCAAACTCTGCGGGTAATGCACGTCGCGCCACGGACACGCCAGCACCTCCAAGGGTGCAAAATATCACCTTCTCGAATCCGAAAGCCTCCCGTGTGTGACTCGGATAACTTTTACGTCTTGGTGTCTCACACATTTGCAGAGTTCTTTGTGGATGGCACGACCATCCCTCAAGTCGACTTTGATGTCGGTCCGTCGTGGTCCGGCCTAATCCCCATCAGTGCAGCACCGAATGAGACAAGACAGGTACGCTTTCAGTGGAACTTTCTCATGCCAATTTTCTCCTGACTCCACGCTTAGCTCTTCTTCTGGTTCTTCCCTCCGGGACCGGAAGGAAGCTTAGACGACCTTATCTTCTGGTGTGTTGTTCATTCGCGTGTATTGTATAGGACCCAGCCGATCTCACCATATTCTAGGACGAACGGTGGTCCGGGTTGCTCTTCGCTAGAGGGTATGTTCCAAGAGAACGGCGTAAGTCCCCACGAGTCGTTGTCAATCCGATCCACCACACCTGACACATCTCAGCCTTTCACCTGGGGAATTGGGCAGGCTCTTCCTACGCAGAATGAATGGAGTTGGACGAATCTTTCCAGCGTCCTTTATGTCGAGCAACCTGTCGGTACCTGGGTTTTCGCAAGGGAAGCCCGATGCAAGGGTGCGCATTCTCTCTTATTTTTCTCAGGCGTGTCGTTTACCATCATGGTCACGATAGAACGAGAATGACGTTGCGGCGCAACTGGTCGGCTTCTTGCAGCAATTCCTAGCGATTTTTTCGGAACTGAAAGGAAAGAAGTTCTATCTTACTGGTGAAAGTGTGAGTGCGGATCTTTCGTGATCACGAATTCAAATTCTGATGTTGGAACAGTACGCAGGGATGTATGTACCATGTACGTGGCGTCATTTGTGCCGTCTTGTTTGCGCTAAGAACGGCATTTAGACATTGCGAACTTTATCTATGAGAATACGACGCAGTCTACGCTCGATCTAGATTTGCAAGGTATCTGGATCAACGACCGTGAGTCCTTTAAAGCTCGAGTCGGAGTCCCCCCATCCTCACAGTCCAACGTAGCTGTCATCGGCTGGGACGTTGTTCAGAGCCAAATTCCCGCCGTCGGCTTCGTCCACAAATACGAGCACGTGTTCGCGTTCAAGTTGGTCATTCGTTGCCCTCGTCGGTCTTCACTGAGCGAGTCGTGTACAGTCAAACCTTCCTCGCGCACTTGGACGCGGTCGCAGCACAGTGTAATTATGCGGATTACATAGCGACGCACGTCACGTTCCCACCGCAAGGTCTCCTGCCGCTCCCCTGGCAAATCCACGGAATTCGATAAGGGTTGCGATGTTTGGGACATGATCTTCGATGCGGCGCTGCTCGTCAACCCAGCTTTCAACATATACCGTATCTTCGACACGGTGAGCGCCTTTCAACCTTCGCGGTCGACTGATGAGGAACTCAATTTTTTTTTGTACAAGTTCCCGATCTTGTGGGATGTACTAGGCTTCCCGTAGATATCCATCTCTTTTTTTTTTTTTTTGTTGGTCCTTCATCTAAACCTACCGCTAGGGGATCGTTTTTCCAGGCCCAGACCACGCCTTTGTACTTCGATCGACCGGACGTCAAGGCGGCGATCCACGCACCGGCCACCGTCAACTGGGCCGAGTGCTCCGACATCAACGTGTTCCCCCACGGCGACGCGAGTCTCCCGCCGGCGTTCACGGTGCTCCCGAATGTGATCGAGAAGAGCAACCGCTCGGTGATCGTGCACGGTCTCGGCGACTTCATTCTCATCGCCGAGGGCGCCCGCATCGTGCTTCAGAAGTAAGCCCCCCCCCCCCTCACGGTACCGAAACCTCGACTTGTGCTGAGCATTCGTTATTTAGCATGACTTGTAGGGCGTTCCTATTTTTGGTGGTAGGGCATACTGATGTTGTTTTTTTCAAGGGGCCGGTATGCAGGGATTCCAGCAGCCCATTGCCAATGACTCGTTCATAGTCGACGGCGTTGGCTCCTTGGGCAACATGCACATTGAGCGCGGATTGGCTTATGTCGAGGTCTCGCTTGCCGGACACATGTAGGTCGTGTGGTGCTGTATATTGTTGGAACGTTGTGCTCACCGATACCCTGCAGGGTACCGCAATTCTCACCTGTGGTAAGTAGGACAGCTGGGATTACTTGATCACGTGTGACGATGTATATATACTCTGTGCAGGCAGCTCTCCAGGTCATGAAGTACTTGTTGGGCTTCAGGGACAGCCCATGAGGCCGTGGGGCCCTTGAGCGGTCTTCTACCAGCCTTCTACTTCGCCCCGTGGGAGCGGCTGGATGACTGGCTGGAGAGACACGACGGTTTGTCAGTAGTAACGACGTATGTTGTAGAATTCACTTTAAATAAGTCTGTATAGTGGTTGGTTGGTACTCCCAGATCATGACACGTACGCAAAACGAGAGGATGATATAGTATGGTTGAAATCTACTGAGGGCTGCCAGCGGCTCTCTCTACTACCACGCATAACCAAAGTTGGAGCCCTCCTGCCCCCTCGCGACGATCGTGAACTGCCGCACGGCATCCCGCGTCTTCCGTATTGATCGCGTACCACTGGTGCGGGCAAAGGCGCACGTCAGAGTTAGGATGGAGGGAGAGCAAGAGAGATGCGTACCCGAATACCGCCTTTACCAAGGCGTCCTTGGCGTCCGGACCCGCGCGAGACTGCGAAAAATCGCTCTGTGCGTCGTCGTATCAATGTAATGTAACGCGCGACACAGGACACGAACCCCATATAGGATTTCGAGGATCCACCGCTTGCTCTCGAGCGGCGTCTTGACGACGAGGGCCGAGAACAGCTCGACGAGGTTCGGGACGGCCGACTTTGGCGCCACGCCGGCAAAGCCGACGAGGAGCGAGCGCATGATCGCGTGCCCGTGAGTGTCGAGCAGGAGTTTCTTCGCCTCTGCGAAATCGTCGCTCGCCTGCGTGTCTTTGATAAGTGCAGTCTAAAGGGGGGGGGGGGGCTTAGAATGTGACACGTGGAGGGCAGAGACGGGCCGTACGAGGAACGTCGATGCCGCTACGAGGGAATAGCGCTCCTGTAGGCCGAGGGCGGATATCGCGCATTGGACGAGCGCATCAAAGGACGGTCGCGGGAGGTGATAGAACACCGTGACGAAATGGTAGGACACCTGAGGTCGGCACGTGAGTCAACTTTTCCAGGCAAAAGGGCACCAGTGACACCTTACCTTCTCCACGAAATTGAAAAAATCTTGCACGATATCGGGGTTCTGTATAAGGTATGAAAAAAAAAAAAAAAGAATAGCCAGCCCGATAGATGACCCACGTACTGCTTCCATGCCTCCCTCGACGCCCAAAGTGTCTAAAGTCACTTGCAGCAGCACGCCTACGACGTCGCGCACGACCGTCAGCACCTCGTTAGAGGGCACAGCGCGCAGAGAGACCGTGAACGACACGGGCGGATCGAGTTGTATGATGAGCATGTTCGCCAGCGCCAGCCAGACGGCCGTGAGCTGGCGCTGCGCCGCGCGGCACACGAGTTCCAGCAGCGGGCCCGGCGGTAGCGAGATGAGCGTGGCGTCTGCCGAGAGCGCCGTGATTGACTTGAACAGGTCGCTGAGCGCCTATGATTATGGGCAGACTTGGGCTGAGAATCAACCAAGGCTCTAGCACAGGAAACATACCTCGCTGACTTCGGCATCCGTCGACCACAGCTCGACGGCCCCTTGAATCGCGCGCAGCATCTCCTCCCGCAGCCGCACCACGCGAATATCATCCCGAGCGCGCTGCATGCGTTCTAGCTCCTCTGCTGCTGGCGAGTTCTCGAAGCCGGTGGGGATCGCTTGTCCGAGTGAGACCCTTTGCGACGCCGGAGAGTATTTGTAGTTGTTGTATAGCCAGCACGCGCGCCTCCTCTGGTATCTATGATAGCTGTTAGCCCTTATTCGCACGGACAGAAGGTGACGCACTTGTAAGGACGACTGCAGTGCCTGGAACAGCTTCGCCACCACCGGTTGCACGATGACCTGGACTCTCTGTGTTCACCACCAGCACCACGAAAGCGAATTACTAACGGACCTCGATTGGGGGTATCTCTTCGTCCGGCGGGAGCGCCTGTATCACGCTCGAGATCGACTGTAGCACCTTTGCCTTCTCCGTGTCCTGCACGCTCGAGAGCCCCGCATGCAGCTGGCCAAAGGCAGTGATGTGGGGCGCAAGAGCAGCGCGGTTCGCGTCGCACAGATCGCGCAGCGCATTGGCGGCAGGCAGGCACAGGCTTACCTCGCTCAGCGCAGGCGCCACGTAGCTCAGGACGGTGAGTAGGGGCTCCCTCGATTCCACAGGAAGGGTTGTAAACCACGAGGCGTAGGAACCTTGTTTTATCCCGGAGGTGTGAGCGAAGGGGATACCGAGCGCAAAGAAAGAAGAAAAACATACCAATCAGGCTTAGGACGGTACGCCGGATGCGGTGACCACCAGATACGGGTAGCTGACCGAGGACGTCGGGACTGAAGAGGCGCAATAGGTGTTGGTTCGCCTCTAACGGCACGGCTTCTTGTATGGACATGATGCAGTGGAGTGTCGCCTCGAGTTCCTGTAGCGATGGGTGTCAGTCGAAGTGAACGCGAGGTGGCACGACACTGACTTCCAATCCTCCGACTTCAGCCCGCTTGGGCAGCTGCTCCGTGAGGTCTCCGAGGTAATATGCAAGCATGTCGTCTCGCAGGACGTAATAACTACAATGGGATCACCAAGGGCACCACAGAGGTGGGTGAAATCAGAACTCACGCGTTGATAAGTGTGTCGCCGACGTCGCGCCGATAGCTTTGCACGTCGTTCTCGTCAGCCGTGGGAGTTTCCAAAGAGCCAACGCAGACGGACATACACCTGAAATCTCTCGACCTGATCTGCGGACGTCTTATCCGTTTCTTTCCTTCGGACATCGAGGGCAAGAGGGGAAAGCCGCGCACCTTTAGCCCAGCCGCTCGGAGGCGTCGGCCAGCGGACCTTGGTCCTGAGCACGGCGACGAGTTCGGCGTACACGGCCTTGGCGAGCGCCCACATCTCCTTCTCGCGCGCGGCGTCGCTCTCCGGCGGGAACTCGACCGTCCAGAGCGACTCCTGGAAGAGATACCAGAAGCCGAGCATGCGCTCGCTCTCCTCCTCGTCGACGCCGTAGCTGCCGGGCAGCGCGGTGAACGACAGCATGAGGCGCAGGAACGCCTGCACGAGCGGCGCGTGCAGGTTCTCCGCGAGGTACGCCGTCGAGTGGTCCCCGAGCCCCGCGAGCAGCCGGCAGAGCGCCGACGCGGTCTCGTCCGGCCCGTCGCGGTGCGCGGTGCTGACGATGGGCGGGCCTGCTTGCGCGCACCATTGCAGAAGCGGCACCGTCAGCGTGACTGCACCGGCGCCGTCCTCGAATGCGGTGGAGGACAGTACGGCCAGGACGGCGGACACGACGGGCTGGAACGCGGGGGCGGCGGGGTCGAGGAGCGCGAACAGGGAAGGCAAGATGGGAGTGATGTCGCTGTATAAGCAAGATGGAGCCGAGGGGAAAGAGAGGAGAGGCGGCCAGGGCATGGGCGCACCTGCTGGGTAGATTTGGGATCCATGCCTCGAAACACTTGAGCGCGGATTGCAATTGACCCAGTCGGGCGGGATCCATGGGCAGAGCGATGGACGAGGCGATGGCCTGCGTCACGAGCGGAACGGCATCTCGTAGGCTCTGGAGCATCTGAGCCCTGTGCGCGCCGAGGTTGAGAAACAAGATCGATCCGATCCGAGAGTTGTGATTTGCGCACCTTTTCGCTGATAGAAGGTCGGCACCGTTCACCTCCTCCACGGCGATCTCGAAGAAGTCCAAAATATTTTCGGTGGACGCGCCCGCGCCAGAGAGCGTGGTGGCGGTCGCGATAATCCAACCGGGCCAGCGAGGAGGGTCTTGGGGCACGAGGCGAAGGGCGAGCGCGGATAACTGGGCGTAACCCAAGAACAACGACGATGGGGGACCGGGAGAAAAGGAGAGACGATGGGACGACGCACGGCAACGAAGAGTTTCCGTAGGATGACCTTGCTGAGGTGAAGGGCGATCGAGCGCCCCGTAATGCCGAGCAAAAAGACGGTGAGCTCTTCGCTGTGGTCCACGGGGAAGCTCTCCCTAAGAGGGAAAGCGGGTCAGAAAGGCTGGTGGGCGGGTCGCTGGGTCGCGCACCAATCGCGGGAGATCTTGACCTGGGCGGTGTGTGCGCCGAAGAACTGCACGTTCGGGTCGGCGTATTCGAATAGGAAGGGCACGACGAGGCCCCAGGCCTCCCACCGACGCTGCAGCTCGAACAGCTCGCTCTGCAGGCGGCGGTGGTCGTCTGGCGACAGGCGGTGTGCGGATGCGGGGTCGTATGACTGTTGGATGAGCTGGGTTGAGGAGTGAGAGCAGGTCTCGTGTAAAGGAAAGACTCGTTACTTGGGCAGCTCGCTGTACGTCTGCAGGTGCAAGGGAAGGGAGGAAGGAAGTCATGCTAGAGGGCGAAGGTATTGGTTGGTACAAAGCGTCGTTCTTATTAAGAAAAGAGAAATAAAGTAGCGTGTTGTGTGGCAAGCAAGTGGCGAACTCGAAGAAACGCTCCTTTCATTTAAGCGACAAACAACGTAAGCGACGTCTATTCAATATCCTTCTTTCACAAATCAGGCGACTATCTTTCGGGCAAAGACCGTCTGGTAAACGCTGACGACGCCATTCCTCCAACTCAGCTCGGCCTTGAAATTCTCCGCGATGCCTGGCGCCACGTTTCGCCCCGCCACGAGCGCATCCGCATATCCTTGCGAGATGCGTTCCATCACCTCACCGACAAAGTGGAGTCCGTTCGAGCCCGTCGCATGTGGCGTGGAGATGGGTATGACGCGTCGCGTCGACACGGGCTCCTCGAAAGAACCATTCCGGGTGATGAGGGTGTAGATGCTTGGCGCAAGTGTCGGGACGACGTTTCTGTGGCCGTGAGTACGAGAAGCAGACGCGAGAAAGCGAGACGCACGATGCGATATCGTAAAACGTGATGCTCTGAGGAATGTAGTCCTCGAACCCCCCGGCCCACGGGTGCCTGGGGTGCAGGGCCGGGTGGGCGTCCCATTCCGCGCTGAGGAATAGCCCGCCGGGGCGCAGGATACGCGCGACTTCGCGGAGAAAGCCCGGGACAGCCTCCTCCTGGAAATGGTCATTGAGATCGCAGGGGAAGAAGTAACGGAAAGAAGCGACGAACACTGAGGCAGGCCATCCTAGCGTGAACGACGTCGACCGAAGCATCTGCGAAACAGAGCCTTTCGGTGACATCGGCAATCTCGAAACGGACGTTCTCAGGCGGGTAGCGCGTCTGGATCGGGACTACAGGAGTATAACACGACAAGGTCATTAACATGCCGCAGTAAGACATTGATGTCTCAAATGGAAGCTACACGCACCAAGGTCAAGTCCACGGAATCTAACGTGGGGGAACTCTCGGGCCATGTCCAGGACCCTGGAAGAACGTTAATATCACCTTGTTGACACCAAGAGCCGATGCGCGCCAGAACATCTCGAATCCGGTGTCTGCCATGTGAAAGGAAGTAAAGGGCGCGGCAATCGGCTTCTCGAGCATGCAATTAATCCGACACATGGCCACGGAACCGGGTTGCAAAAGGTAAACAAAGAGGCAGATGACGCACCAATGCCCAGCGCCGGTACACAAATCGACAACTTTACGTCCGCCGGGATTGCTATTGAGTAATTCCCTAACGGGAGCGTCATAATTGCTTCCGATTATCATACGGAGCAGGATATGCTGAGCTTCCTGCCGCTGGACACCGCGAGGTAAGGAAATCATGTCTCGCACGCACGGGCTCATAACACACCTTGGTCTCGTCGCTGTCGACCGGGAGAACATAGCTACCATGGGAATGGAAAAGACGAGGAGGCGATCCAATTTGCTGAAAGTAGGTCGGAAATTCATGATCCTCGATTGGATCAATTGTGTCCGACGAGTTGTCGTCGATGTCGTCGACGTCGGACGCCGTTTCCTCCTCATTGGCCACAGGGCCAGTAGCCCATATGGCAGGTGCGTAGGCAGCGGGAGGAAATGCAGGAAAGCGATGTAGAAAGAGGTCGGTGGCGGGATCGAGGGCGAGGCGGATCTGTTGCTGGCTACGGGGCATGTAAGGGTTGTCCATTGGGTCGAACATGTCGGATATGGGTGAAAGCTCAAAGGGCTCCACTGTCATGAGAAATGGATGATATTTCTCGGGCTACGGGAGTACTTGGAAGAGAGGAAGAAGACAAAAAAAAAAAGAAAAAAAGGACAAAGACGTCGAACGCGGGGAGTCAAATATATAAAAGGACTGAGATGAAGGTGTGGCACCCCCTGCGGGTCGCGAAGGCGCATTCTAGAGTCCGCCGGGCTATCAACGAACTATCCCTGAGATGGACACGTCGGAGTGTATGCAAATATGATGTTGACCGGAGTTGAATCCGAGCTAACTTCTGGCACGGACGTGGGGGGTTCGTAATGATAATGGGTATTTCCAAGGATCCAGAAGGATCTCACGAGTTGCATGGACGAGGACGACAGGCGATGGCAGGTCATGGCGGGAGGCTCGCGGAGAATAAGGCGGGGGAAAGAGGCGAAAGGAATAACGGGGGCACAGGACCGCGGCCGAGACCTCCTTGTTTGGTAGGAGTGCACCATGGCGTGTCAATTTCTTTCTGGAAGCGGTATCTCGATGCCTCCGTTCTGCTGCCGTCATCGATCATCCCTGGATGATCATCCTGATTCACAATGTCCTTGTACTGCATCACGATACTAGCAGAACAGTGAGCAACATATTGTAATAAGGGCCGACTTGCCGAAGTGACGAAGCACGCGTGACATGAATGTCGCCTGTGCTTATCCTGTCGCAGTTTGCGGTCGATTTATTAACATCTTGCCCCCAGGACCCCAGTCACGGATAAGATCTTCCTGTGCACCTCCTGGCCTTTCTCACCATCACACCTCGAATACATGTCTAACTCCGCACGGAAACCTCCTTTTCGTATTGACCAGATCTGGCTTTGCACTGACAGCGAAGCGGTCTCAATAGAAGAATCCGACGCCTTTTTCCGCTATCGCTGGACTACTATACCCCTTGACGAGATTCCGGAGGGCCCCGCCGCAGCGACAGCTGGTGTCTGTAGGTTGTACAGCGGGCAGCTTCTATTGTGTGCTTCCCTCCACGCCCCGATCACGCCGATCGTCGAGCTTCTTTTATTGTTTCAAACGCCAACCTGGAATGTTCAAGACGCCACATACATTTCAGGGTCGTCCGGAGACATGTTTAAAAGGACGTCCTTGTCACCTCGGTCGCCCCCAGCTTCTTTTCTCTCTCCCTATCCCTACATCTGCTTTGTTGTATCCGCGATCCCAAACGAGAATATATCAAAGTCCTCAAACCGTCCCGACTTGAATAAGTCCCATCGGCTCCTGCGCCGGTGTTGTATGCGTGTCTTGACTCTTGATACGTGTCCAAATGGGAATGACCGGCCGGAAGAGCCTTTCGTTTGGTCTTTTTCTCTTGGTGCCGATGGTCGATTACACGCCTTCGACGAAGAATCACAGTTGGCCACTCTGGATCTTCGTTGAAAGCGAAGACATTTTTTTCCCGCGTTACCATTTCCAAGGACAAAGATGTTGCCGGTCTGAAAGAGGAGATCCGCAAACAGTGTTGCTATGATTCGTGTATTTGCAGGGATGTCCCACCTCAGCGATTAATACTGAAGGTGTGTCACCTCAACAGTCCTGGATTTTGTCCCAACGATCAATTTGTCGAGAGCCCTCTCACAACTCCAAACTTCAACGTATCGAAGGTCCCACTGGTCGGATCGAAAACAGGTGGTCCTTTTTCCGTCCGACAAGAGAACCGAGATAGGATAGGGAGAAAGCTCCAAATTGCGGAGATAGGCAACAGATCGTATCAAGACGATCACTTCATATGCACCTTCATATTATGAGTCAGAACTACTAGTACGAGTCTCAGCTTGAGTCTCGGTGTTGGTTCCTCGGCTTTGTGTCCCTTACCTGAGCTTTCTTATGCCCTAAATAGAGTAAACGCAAGTCCGAGGGCGAATGTCTCGAACGCGGAAAGTCGCGCAAACACTCTTTTGCAGTTGTATCGCGAAGGTTGTCGCTTCTCTGACTTTTGAGACGCGTATCTAACGAGCTCAGCACTTTCTTCGATCCTAGTAGCAAGTTCGAGGTCTGAAATCTGAGGACTTATTAGTGCCAAAAACCATTTCCTCGGATCATACTGCTCCCCTTTCTTTTTGCCCAAAAATTGGTATGGTTTCTTCGTTCATCTCTGGTAACTAAGTTAGGCCTGGGTTGATTTGTGATTTCCTCAAATGCTCGACTTCCCCTTACCTTGCACATCGTTTGAGGAATTGCTTGCCGCATCGTGCCACCACCTTTTGCGCCGCCAAAAGTACTTCCTGAGCTAAGACCAGTGGTATCTATACACGCTCAAAGAGTACCAGGAGACAGATCACAAACAGCAGTCGATACATTTCCCGTGGTTGGGGCCAATAGGTAAGTCCAAGACTCTCACAAAAGATATAACCTGATATAGTTGAGGACTAGGTGCGAAAGGAATTCTTAGTACGGACCAAGAACTACGACCAGTAGCGGTGTAGGTCATGGCCCAGCCATTCAATACCTGTCACCCGGGGTAAGAAACGTGGCGCATCATGTGTAACTCGGGATCGGGATCGATGCTTGATCTGCCGTCGTCAGCGGCGTCACCCAAATCGCCTACTCTTCCCCATCGTCCAACGCGGTCGATCAGAAAGTTCAGTACTTCCCTCAGACTAGCGACGATCATCACGAGCGACAGCACCTGTCCGAAGGCCCAGTCGGTTTCACCAGGGAGGATGATATGTTTATTGCGCTCGACCTGTAAGCCCCTTTGTCAGCTTGGGTAATATACAGTCGAGCTGGAGAGGGTACGCACCAACAACTGGAGCATTACTGTTGACGAGATTGCGAGCCTAGGAGAAGAGCCTGGATCAGCACTGGTACGGACGAAACGAGGAAACGACGTGCATAAGCAAAAAGACAGAAAGCAATCTCGATGCATTGGGGTACAGCGCCTCTAAGTTCAGCTCATCCTCGCTTATGCCTTCGTGCCCTGCCCATCGGTTGAGGAGAACCGCACCAAAGATGCCCAGTACCACGAGGCCCGCCGTCACGCCTAACCCAATGACCCAAAACTTCCGCACCCATGGGGCAGTCGCGGAGACGGAGCGATACGATAAGATATATTTAATTTCCCATTGCACTCTGGGGCTGATCCGAACGTCACCGCGTTTGCCCAGACATATATTGACCAGGCCAAGAACGCTCCGAGAGTCGTTATCTGAGAGACGGCCCCAAGCCGTATGTGCGTGAGCGTCCATTTGAATACACCTGCGCATCAGCGGTAAGCAGAAATGCCGGGGGAAGGGGGCCGTGAAAATAACGCACCAGAAAAATACACTACTATACCAAGAAAATACACGATGTGTAGCACGAAGATGGCGTGGTACAGGTCCAGTCGGTTCTGGAAGGTCTGAATGATCGCAGCAATGAGGAGACCAAAGCCAGTGAGGCCAGCGTTCGCGTTGAGAGCGTCGATGAGCTTTTCGGTTGAACGTCTCCGTGGGATAACAGCCGTGATAAAAATGGTCACATAGAAGTTGATGCGTATCTGCAGACCCGAAGCGTGAGTCAGAAATGGATAGGCACTGACATGTAAACGACGGACTGACCCCAATACCCGAGATGTCAGGGTTCGAGGGGATTCCTTTGCATATAGTGCTCATGGATTCTGGGGTGTAGGCAGTGGTTCAAGCTCGTCGACATTTAAAGGACGGTGGTAGCGAAAGGGAGCCAAAGCATAAACGATGCTGACTTGGAGCAGGATCTAATTTGAGTCTAATTTGGACTAGGCAGCGTTCCTGGCAGTCCGAGTCAGATCTAGAACGCTGGGTTTCTGACATGTCCTTGAACAGCAAGCGTACGACAGCTTACATGCGCCGTCACGGTGCAATCGAGCCTTGGTGTATGTAGTGTGCCAGTGGTGAGGGCGTTTACAACATGATGCATTATGGCCTGGAATCACAGAGACCATCACGGTAGGAGAACAGGCCCCAACTCACAAGGTGATATTGGCTCATCGAGCAGCAAACAAAGCCAAAGGAGTGTCGAGAAATGCTCTGTAATCGAACACTCATTTGGCCGCCGGCAACAGAATCCAAACGAGTCGGGCCTGAAGGCGGCCTGGTGTAAATGTACGTACTGTAACTTATGGAGGCCGTGACTTGACTTGGTGAAAGACGTAGTCACAGGCGCAGCAATAGTTACGACTATTCCGCAAAGTGTTACGTCCCATAAAAGGAAGGTGCCAAGCAAGTCACGTTGTTGGATTCCAAAACGAGACCGTCACTCCAATTAGCGTTCGAACTCAGATTGGGAGAACCTTCCTTTAGTCAGCGTACATAAACATGTTTTGTTTGTTCATTAAGTTAACTTATGTTTAAAACAAAAAATATATTTTATTGTTATTAGCTAACTACTTTACATGAATTCTTCTAAGTTGATCTAAGGCAGAGGAAATCAGGAACCCACACCCCTTATGTAAGCGATCTGACCCCCCCCACTGCAGAGCCTACTCCTCCTACGCAACACCGAATCCGTCAATTCTGTCCTAATGGGAGTTTAGGGGACCCTGCTAGCTCTAATCTGGTAAAAGGATTTTTTAATTTTCTCAATATTGGGGGTACAGTAGGGTTGAGAAACTTTTTTTTGTAAATAGCATTTTCAAGTGTTTCCAATTCAAATGAAGCAATGTTAAAATTTCAGTCCGATGGATTTGTCAAGTCACGTGACCTAATAAGTGATGTAATCCTACAACACCAGCGAACAGAAATCCCGTCTATAGAGACGCAAAAGCCCCAAGAAATGCCCAGAAAGTCCTGGATAAAACTGGCTCAGACCCGCAGGGCCGAAATAGCACGCCGCGTCCTGCATCCATCGGACACAAGACCCCCTGTGGCAAGATCTAGTCATACTCAAACAGGTGAGCCGCAGTCACACCAGTCCAGAGGCAATGGCACACTCACACGATGGGCAGGAAGCACAGATGACCTTGATCTGGAGCTTGCAAGTTTCTGTCAAAGGTTCAACCTTGAACCCCAAGTTCAGGACTTTGAAAGTGATGGAGATGGAGACGACGCACCTGGACCAGACACAGATCATGACCCTTCTGATGGGCCAGAGATTTCCGAGCAGTCGGAACTTGAGCACTTTAGTGCAGTTCTCCAGCGTGCTCAGCAAATTGCTGTCCAGCTGGAGGAAGAGAAAGAGAGGTCAAGAAAGCGCAAAACACCAAAGCGTTACAACGGAAAGTCACTGAGGACATCATACCGGCACAAAAAAGCAAGGCTGCAGCTTGGAGAGAAGGGGTTTATTGGTGTCTTCGAATACATTGATCTCCAGAACCACACAGGAGCCAAAAGAGGAAGCAACAGAGCAAGCGACCTAACACAAAAGCCATCAGCCGAAGAATGACCACTCCCAGAAGAAGAAGAAGAATCCTCACCAGAAGATGGAGCCATGGAGGCAGACACGAGCGCAGCTGCAGCGACATCAGCTGGCGTGACTGCCACAAGTGCAGCATCCACGAGTGTGACGGCCGCAAGCACGGCACCCACGCGCGTGATGGCCACAAGCACGATGCTCGCACGCGTGACGGCTGCAAGTACGACACCCACAAGCGCGACACCCACGAGCGTGATGACCGCAAGTGCGATGCCCACGAATGTGATGGCCGCAAGCGCGACACCCGCAAGCGTGAGCGTGACGGCCCTAAGCATGACAGCCGCAAGCACGACGGCCGCGAGCATGACGCCGGCAAGCACGACGCCCATGAACGTGATGGCCCTGAGCACAACACCTGCAAGCGCGATGCCCACGAGCATGATGGCCGCAAGCGCGACACTGGCACCCGCAAGTGCGATGACCACAAGCGTGACAGCCCCCGGTGTGACAGCACCCAACGTCGTGGCAACTATCACAACGTCACTCTCAGTAAAAAAGGAAAAACCGGCATTAGTCATCGGCAGTCTGGGTTTGTCAGCCGTAGGTCGCTGTGGGTCACTGTGGGTCAATTCAGGTCGAGCCGAGACTGCCGGTAGTCAAAATTTTTGCAAAGTCTGGCCAAGTCGGATCAGAGTCATTTGATTGTCAGAATCTAGTCGATCCTAGTCACAGAAAACTGGCCTCCACAACCGCGAGATTGACTGAAATTGTATTTTTCTTACATAATGAAACTCGGTTATGATTGTCTGTAATTCTGAATCCGGGCTATTTTCCGATTATCTACACAACCCGATGCCTACAATGTCTATTGAATATGACCAATCCCGACGACACCAATGACACCGATGGAATCGATAAAGCGACGGATGATACTGGAAACGATGGGGGGACATTGTTGGGCAGCCCACTGGCAGACGCAGCGTGAGTCTTTCCCTTTCCCTGGAGGGATGCTGCTAGCTCGCTCATCTATTTTATCTCTCGGGGGCAGAATCCTCTTATGCATATCGTATCGATGCCGGTGTCTGCATATCTGGGGACTGCATCGTCGCAGCATCAATATCGGTCTCTCCATCCGCCACCCAACCGTTCCTTCGACCATTCCCTCTCCTTCCCTTTGAGCACCATCTCCGACAACACACTTGAAACCGGTAGGTTCTCACTAAGTGTTTTGAATGAGGCTCACTCTAATTCGTGGGGTTCATTCGCGTTCATCCAGTTGCGTCTTTTCCCGGCCCTTTCTACATTGGCCGTCCAGAAAGTCGCTGCCATCGACGACGTTATTATCATCGGTTATTAAGTCCACGCCTAGCCCATTTCATCGCGCCGTCTTGTCCTCGAGCCCCTCGAGGATCCCTCTGGGCACCAGAAACGGATGATATGTACGAACCATCGATACTACGAGCGTCCCCTTCGGTTCAGTCTATAGCCTTCCCTGAGGGTCCGGATATCTCTTTTGACACGTCTTTGTTGCAACCCACAGCGTCTGCATACACTTCTCAGGAACCAAGCCGGTTGAGCACCAATTACCTATTCGTCACCATCCTTGCCTTCTCCCACGCCTACTGTATCGATGTCGGTCTCTGCGTTGGCTGAACGCGCTGAACCGTCACCATCGCCTACAGGGACTGTATCGATATCAGTCTCTGCATCGGCAACACCGTCCCTGTCACCGAGCGCTCCTCCAACTGTCCCCTCTCCTTCCTTTCGGGCACCGTCTTCCACGACGGTTTCATCACCCATACTGACCCCAGAACGGTCCCAGGTCGCGTTGACTAGGACTCCATCTTCGGTCTCGACAGCATCTTCCATCTCTTGGGGTCAGATATCTTAGACAACCGGTCTCTTTTTGAGGGGCCTATCTTGGAGGATGTTCCAACAGAACCATCCCTCTTGTCGACGCACAGGACAACCGTCTCGAGACCGGTAAGTTTTGATCAAGTGGTGTTGGATGACGCTCACTCAACTTCACAGATCTCGCCGGCGAACATTCCTCTTCCGAGGACCCCTTCGTTGTTATCGACGCCAACTGCTTCCGCGAGTGTTAGCATGAGTAGCCCTCATGGTAGTACTCCGTCCGCCTATTCTGATCTACTGACCATACCCTCGGAAGTGGCGCCCACTGAACGAGCTCCATCCGAACGGGCACGATCAGAAAGGCCACCGTCCGAGGGTCCGAGTGTCATTATCACGGATGATATCAACCGGCTCCTTCAATACCTACATGGCGTAGAGAACGACAGGCAACGCGACAATCAAGGCGTTCACGACCATCTCGGAGAAATCCAAAACGAACTTCGCAATCTGGCTGATTACATGCATGAAAAGGAGGTTCCACAAGTTGTACCACCCCCTCCTGTTCACCTCAAAGATCGCTCTATTGAAGGAAGCAGTGTCGTATCTTTCGGCGGACCTCGTGGAGCACCTGATTATCCCTCCATCCCCCCCACGGTGACCGGCAAAGCAAGTCCAGGGGTCATCGCCATCCCGTTGACGCCACCCCCACGTAGCCCACGCTCTCCGAGCTCTTTGAGCTCCAGTATATCATTCCTGTCGTCACACCACTCTGACGATTCCAGTTTGTTGGGGTCTGAGCCATTAGAATCCGAGCCGTTAGAGACCGAGTTGTTTGAGACTGAGCCGGACGTTCCAAGGGAGTCGTCTTCGTCTATCTCATCGTCCCCTATATCGTATTCTCCTCCATCGTCGTTGGTACCTTCGTCACCCCATCGTCTGAGATGCTTCCACTCACGCCTGTCACGCGTTCACCTCCCTCGTCAGGTGAATATCTCTCCCGGACATCAAGTGACATGACCCAGTGAGTTATTCGTACCCCATCTGTGTCACCTACGCCATCAGCTGTCTCAAGTGCAACTGTCAGGGCCGTACCAACGACTCCGGGCATAGATTGTGAAGTCATCAACCGCATCTGCGACGTCTTAGACGCTGTCAAGGGGCAAAACAGACGCCCTGTGGGATGGCCAACTGTCAACAAATCACGTCTTGGACAAGCTTCGTCAGCGCGTTCCCCGAACACAAGATAACACAGAGCTGGTTGAACGGTTGCAATGCCTCGAGGATTTGATTAACAGGCTAGCAGATGCACAGGCTCGTGCGAGAGCGCCGTCTCCTCCACCAGAGTCACTCTTTGATTCTGGGTCTGACACTTCGACCGCGATCAGACGTCTCAGAGAACGGTGAGATAGAATGTGGCGCGAGACGCCGACGCTTATTGCGCCAATGCTGATGAGACCACGAACGTCTCTGGACGACATGATGGCCGAGCTTCTTCGACCCCCTCAACCTACAGTTGCTGTGCTGATTCAGCCACCGCCGACGTTCGTACCTCTAAACTTCCGACCGGACGCTCGTGGACCACGACCTCGAAGTGCCAGCCCGACGCTTCTCGGCGATTTGCCCCCGCTACAGCCATTCACTCTCCCCATTCCCGAACATCTCATCACACGCGACATAGGCTGTCTTGAGGTCAATTGTCGTGGTCGTGCCCGTGATTCCGGGCCTGGTTGCAAAGCCATTGATCGCATTCGTGAAGCCGTCGTCCTTTGTCGCCAAGCAAGGACTCGATCAAATCGCTCTGTCTAAACAAATACCATTCAATCGCAAGTTCGAACTGGTCAGCAAAGGTTGTTCGACCCATGCAATTTTCGGTGAGCATACTTATTCCCAGTTTAATTCGACACTGAACATAACGCTTCTCGGATACTATCATTTACGGAACCCCAGAGAGATTACGACAGCAGGACTGTCTACCTTTGAGTGGACGCGTCTTCGGGTGCATTCGCCCAGGTATGTGCGTAGCGACCCCCCCCCCATCCTCGCTTCGCTGATCCTCTCGTAGTGTGGATAGGGCGCGAATACGCCACGGCGGATACACGCTGGGGCATCGCTGACCCAACCGCTGTCTCCCTCGAACCCCTCACCGTGCTCGGCGCTGGCCCCTTGGCCGTCTTTATCGTGTACCGGATCGTGCAGCGCGATCCTACACGGGCATTGCTGGATCGTCGTGCTCAGCACGGTGAAGCTCTACGGCGGGTACGTGCTTCGCGACGCACGTGTGCTTCCTTCATCTAGTTCGTCAACACCTCCGCCCAGGGCATCGAGTCCGTCGCCCACCTTGACGCCCCAAACAAGCATCGACAAACCCTCCAGACTTGTCGTCTCGGTCTGCGTCCTTTCTTCAAGACCATCCGGGTCTGTGCCATTGTCAGGTGCGTGACGGTCGAGGCAGGCGAGATGGGGCTTCGCGCGGCGCTGGTGTGGAAGACGAGCACGAAGCCTGGCGCAGGAATGGGCGCGGCGCAGGACTGTCGTCGCGTTCGGGTCGCCGATGAACCCGTTCTTCCAGGTGTTTGGGGACTAACATTTACAGGCCGCCCCACAAGTTCTGGATGGCGCCTCAACACTTTCGCTTCGGAAGTTCGATTTGGTATGTCATTTCCACTATTGCTGTTTCCATAACTAAACACATTGGTAAATACAGGTGATTCTAGTATGACATCTCTGAGTCAATGTCATCATCAAGACCACATTCGTCTGGGGTCAGTAGGGTAAGTCCTGGGTGTCTTCGCAAAATGTGAACACGGTCTTCGTAAGTCCAAATACCAATAAGGCTGACTATTGCTGATGTCTCAAGGGGAAATACTTCTGATGACCACCTTCCAGACCATCTTCCAAACTTTTGACGGCTCTCTACCAATGGATGATAGACAACAAGGGAGAGGTCACCAATAGTATAGAAGGCCAATGCCTCTCCAAAGATTGGTTTGGTCTTCTCCACCTCTATCTCTGTTTCATCTATAGGCTTATCTTCTGACTGCAACAGCCCTAGCTGAGCCTCAAAGTACCTTGAGGAGCGTGAAGAGGACCTTTTTGAAAGTTCAAAGAGCTGGCTTGTAAGGGTAATACCATTAGGAAGAGGGCACTTTCCCCAGCGCAAGTATGTGAAATCTGGCTTTATTCCAGGATAAGACAGAATTGCCTTTAAGTGGCCCTTCAAGCCAGGGTCTTTATTTTTCTGCTTGTTGGTGATTGGAAATTCTCTGAACAGTGAAGTCCTTTGAGCCTTTGCTTCAGGTCCTGGGGAGAGTGTTGGATAAGAGAGATGTAGGATTCTAACAGACTGCTTGTCTGTCTTGTATGAGGCAATGTTTTTGAAGGGGGATTTTTTTGACTTTATGCCATGTCCAATATCTCCAATAGTCCGCTCACATGTAGCTTGAGAGCCAAATCTAACAGAGCCATTATAGGAAATGTGGAAGGGAATATGAATAAGCTGAAAGATGCATAGTCTGCAGCGGGAAATTTTGGATGGATCATTGCCAACATAGAGGTGTTCAAATCCTTGAAGAAAAAGGACAATCTTGCTCTGGAGCTTGGCTAAATCATCTTGTGTTCGAGGGACAGCCGTCATAGCATACTCCACCACATTTGAGAATATGGCAAAGTTCTTGATCACCTCTGGATTGAATCCAAGCTCTGATGCAATAGGAACAATATACCAGTGGAGGAGGGCCATCCACTCATATATCTTGTACTGACTTTGTCGCTTTTTGAATGGATCCCGGATAGGTCCACAGAAGGATGAGGGTAATGTTGCTATAGCACTCTCAACCTCTGCTCCAAGCTTTGAAGCCATATCTTGACCCATAAAAACACTTTCTGACTGAGAGCTAAATGAGACCCATATATCCCAGATATGTGGCATGCAGTTTTCATAGAAGAGATGAAAGGGATCGAGTGGGAAAAAAAATGGATGTGAGAAGGCAGGGCTGGCTGCACAAATGGGAAGACCAGAGACACCAGTTTCCCGTACAATTGCTGTGCGCTGTGCTTCATTTCCCTTTGCAGCTTCAAGCCTCTCAATGGTTCTCCAGTAGCCCTCTAGAGTCCGAATTGGCAGGCTAAAAATGTTAAAATGAGGGCGATCGCCATTAATCTCCTGGCTCTGTGGTGGAGAGAGAGGGTAGTACTGAGATTTAGCACCTATAAGATAAAATAGTGAGATAAAATAATATAATGGTATAATGTTGTATACCTCTTTCCCTGCTAGAGCGTGCACCCTGCACCATACTAAAACGACACCCATATCTAGCCATATGTCCAGCCATTTTGCTGAGTTTTGCAGAACCAAGCATATCTCCAAGAACACCACAAAGAAAGACCTTCAAAAGGAAGTATGTTCCTGAATATGCATCAAAGGACCATACACCAGCACTAAGCTTTGCAAGCTCCTCATATAGGACATAAATGAATGACTCCACATTTCCAGGTGAAGAGGGTCCAGGAATGACAAGTGGAATGATGATATTGGCAGCTTTGGATCGCATGTTGGGAGGAAGGTTCAAAATGGTGACAATAAGGACCCATACATCAGACTGCTTCTTCATAGTAAGCTGAGCGCCATCACCTGAAATGGTTATAGCAGTGTCAGTGGGGTTTTGGAATAAGTGGGAGTGATTGAGATGGCTAATGGAGTCAGAGAAATCTGAGTATGTGGTTGGGAAAGAATCAGGCTTTAGGTTTTTCAGAGCCCTTTGCAGATGCTCATGTCGATATTGCATAGCTTTTGCTGTCTTCTGATTCATATAAAATGACTGAATAACAGGTGTGATGGGGGTATAAAGCATTTGGGCTCTTGGGCAACCATTCTTGTCATAACGTGGCTCACCGCAAGGCCCGAGGCGTTTGTCGCGAATATGGATGCATGAACGGAGGTCTTTAAACTCTCCAGTGAAAGCCATACAGCTTTTGGGACACATGTCAACCAGCTGAGAAGACAACCCCGTAAGCTCTACAGCAAGCTTCCGCACCATATATAGGCTAAGAATCTCAGTGCCTGTGGCCTCTTGAAGGACCTGGGCATGGAGCCTGTATGCCTTGACAGTGCCACGAGAGTCGACCCATGCAATGTAGTGCTTTAAAGAAAGCTCTTCATCTGGGGTTAGTGACCGACCCCTACAGTCATCAACAGGTGGGTGATTGGGTGGGGTGTAATCTGATAAAAGCTGTGCCCGAAGCCGTCTCACAACTTCTGGAATGTCAGCAGCAGCATCACCAGAGTTGTCACTGCCACTAGAACCAACAGCGCCGGTGTCCAGATGCCTTATTGAGGAGGAGAATACAGCAGGATGGAAATCCACCTCATCATCAGAGTCAGAATCAGAGCCCGCAAAGCCAAGACCAGCCTCAGAAACCATAGGGTCTTGATCCGTCTCTGAGTCAGAGATATTGGGGTCCATCCCTAGGTCCACATCAGGACTAAAAAGATCATCTAATTATCATGTAGCCATAAGCACAGATGCACCTCTTTATATTAAAATATACCTACCAGGCTCTACAGCTTCCCCTTGATAATCCTCAGAATCCTCGGAGTGGACCTCGGAGTGGGTGTTAGCCAGCTGAGGTAAGGGATCTGTGCCGCTTTAGGGTTAAATAATAATAATAATATAATAATAATAAGTAATACCTTCCAGGTCCTCTGAGCGAGATCCAACAAAATCCGGCACTGTATCAGGCCGTGAAATGCCCCCTTCGAGTTGAGAAATGAGTTGGATAGTTTGATCTATGCAAGATCGCACAAAAGCAGCTGATTCCGCGTTGGATGAGAGGGATTGGAGGAATCCTTGATCTTGTCGCAGATGAGACTCAATTGTGCGTTTTGTGACCATTTTTGAAGTTCCATAGCACTTGGAACACTGGCAGGTGTATCTTGAAGTCATGGCTACACGATTGACACAAGGATTGATGAGAGTATCGTATTTCGTAGTCGGTGCAAGGGGGAGCGGGCGAGCGCAAGGGCATGGGCAAGTGGGCGGAATGGTGCGGAGCTTGAAGGGCACGTGCCCATTCTACTTTGTGCTCGTGAAGTTGATTCCCAACTTCTCTCGTTGCGGCAACAACACATACTCTTCCAGTCTTATTCGTATACGCTGCCTTGATGTCTGACTTTGACGATGACTTTGACGATGACTTCCATGTGGCCGGCCATGCCCCAGGACATTTACCACCAGACTCGGACACACCACCCGACCGTGACGATGAAGACGATGAGGAATTTGCACGGCACGGGGGCTTCCAGTATAGTAGGTTGAAGCCTTCACTGAGGTCGAGGCCCCCTATAAATTTTTCTGGACGACGCTCAACCATTGACACCAATCGTAACTTCGACAACTCTGGGACCGGTTTTGGTCCTTCACGTTCCCACATGTCAGGCTCGACCTTGCGTTCCGGTCCTAACCACTCAATGATTCCTCGCAAGAGTTCTTTTCATTCGATCCCTCCTGATGTCATTGCGGCGCTCACCGAGAACGAGCTTCTTGACAACCCCCTTTACCGCAACCTACGCCAGGACCACTACCGCCTGTCCTCCATCCTTGCCAAGTACGCAGAACGAGATCTCTTAGCGGCGAAGAGTGAAGGCCCTGTCCCCAACATGTACCAAGGTGCGTCACAGTGCTAATTTACTTTCTAACATCACTAACTCACATCCCGTGGCAGTGGTACCCCGCGGTGTGAGCTCTTGCCGTGCAGACTCTTGTGGCCCCGACTCTCGTGCATCGTCATTGGGGCCAAGCGATTCCGCTTCTCAACCCACAAAATTCGACATGATGATGGACAAGGCTATTGAAGACATCCTCGAAAGTGTGGAGGCTCCGCTCACGCGCCCACGATGTCTTCCGGACTCCGTGCTTTGGGACTTCAAAGGTTTAAAGGACCAGCTGGGGCCCCCCATCATCACGCAATCCAACCAGAGTCGACCAAAGATCAGTCTTGCTCTCCGCCGTCCGAATGGTGATTTGCTCTCAAATCTCGAACAGTCAAACATACGACGCTCCGCAGACATAATCATTCTGAAGCTCCTCAAGTTCGCCGATTTGGACCCTCGATCGGCTGTGCGTACTGACAAATCCAAGCCATGGAGCAAGACGCTCATCAAGAAGTTCTTCCCGGACGAGTATGATCAAGCCATACTCGACCTTGAAGCGGAGCAGAAAGTCCTTCGCTTGTGTTCAGCTCACTGGAAGGCCGACGCCATGGTTACCAAGGTCTTTCAGCGACTCGAAGCTAAGGCTACAGCAGAGGCAGAGGCTGCGGCAGCGGCAGCGGCTTCGGCAGCGGCGGGCTTTGCGCGTGCTCCTTCTCCACACTCCAATCTTTCCAACAATCTCTACCCCCCTGCACCGACTGCGTCCATTCCGCGACATCAGGAGGTGGCACCCATGAATGCGGCGAAGCGGGCCCTCGAGTTGAGCCCTGGCCCCAAATCGCCGTCGGCATCGCATGCTCAAAAGCGCAGCAAAGACAACTTGGCTTCCGGGCAGAAGACTGTGGGCACTAAAGGGCTCTCGAACGGTATGTGCCCTACTCGACGATGTCCAACCCCGCTGACGAGTAGTACTTGCGCACAGAGAGCCAAAGGTCTGTAGCACGCCAAATCACACCCACGTTTCTTAACCGCCCCGAGATGTTCCGTGCGGAACCCGCACCAACAAATCTTCGTTTACTTCACGTCAATCCATCAGGTGCGTCTGAGTATCACCTTGCACTCACATTATACTGATCTAGAGTCGAAACCTCAGCCGACAATCTCATTGGTCAGTCGAAATGACCCTTCTTCGCGCACGCTCCAACTGACTGCATCCTCACAGCGATCCTTACATCTAGCTTTCCTTCCTTGACCGACGCTCCCCGGCTGCTTCGTTCCATGAACGCGCAGTCATCGTTCAAACAAAGCGAGCCGTCTGAGCAAGTCACAATGCTCCTCGATCGTATCCAATTTGCGGACCCATCGTCACCGGATATCGACGAGGACAATGCGTGCCAAGGTTGGGGGCATGAACAGTTCACGGCGGGTGGGATCACCCTATCGTCCTCGCTTACTAGTTGGCAGGAGGTCGGCAACGTTGCGACCGCCCTCAAGCTCGTGGCAGCCGCCATCAAGATGTGCCAGGAAGCAAGGTTAATGTGCGAGAACACCGGAACACCGAAGACGAGCGGGTTCATCAGCGACGTCTATCTCGAGAAGACACTCGAATGTCTTGAGAGTTGCTGGGTCGGCGCTGGTGGGGTACGTATTCACACATTTTCCTCCGAGTTTTTTGATCGATCTATTCTAGCTCCTTACTTCCCAAAAGCGGCTCCCGCCAATTCCCACTACTCCTTCTTATCGCGACATCGCAATGTCGCCTCCACCGCGTGGGCCAATGTCACCTCCACCACGTGGGCACATGATCAAGATCAAGCGGCCAGTTCCTGTTACCGGCGTCGCCGCAAGCAATACCCCAGAGGTTCCCACAGGAGCCAACTCTACCAACCAGCAGCCTGCTGCCAGCACGGAACCCACGGGACCTTCAGCAGGGTTAGACGAGGTGCGTTGTTGTTTGGCGGTATACTCTACTATCTCACCCACAGCCTCTAGGGCGCTCGCGCAGATTCTGCGTCGCTCAAGCTCCTTCAAGTGCATGAGCTCCAGGCCTTGATCAGTGACAACAACATTAGTACCCCGAAGTCGACGAAGCGCAAGGACGGTGCGTCATACATCCAAACTAAGCCCCTTCATATCCACTACAACCTGTACAGATCTCATTGCGGCTATTGTCACATCCCCCGAATTCTCACACATTCTCAAGTCGACCGTCATGGGAATTGTTGAGAGGGTGAGATTCCCATTGTCCGCGGTATCCGACACTGACCCCATGTTGCCAGCGCAAGAAAGGACCCAAAAAGCAAATTGCTGCGTTACCGTAGTGTTTGCGCACCACTGCGCTCGTATTTGACAAGTTTTGGGGCTTTTTTTTAGTAGTATTTGGACCTGTCGACGTACATACACATATAACCCCCGGACCTGGCATGACTGCCAGACGAAAAATTTGACTACTATTTGACTACAAAATGCCCAAAAAGTACGCGGGACGACTACGAGTGATCAATAAGTGAGAAGAATTGACAGCAAATGACTTAAGTCGTGCTGAGGCTGACTACGGATTTGTCCATCAACGACTTGATTGTGACCTTTGGAGACTTCAATGGGTCCTGGAACGACTCGAATCGGATTGAAATTGACTACAGATTTACCATAAATGACTTGATGTGACTGTTAGATGACCTGGATTAGACCTAAAATGACCATGTCTAGATGACTAATTGACCGAAAACGACGTTCCTCATGACTAAAAATGACCGTTGGATGACTCGGATAGCCCGTGTATTGACTTTGGTTTGACTTCGGCAAGGCCCTTGAACCTAACTATTCGTAGTCATTTGTCGTCAATATACAGTCAAGTCTTAGTCAATTGAAGTTGGAAATCTTGCAAATAGTCAATTTGACGACATTTGACTACATCGGACAGCAGCCAACTACCAGCTGACGTCAGCTGACTTTTCCTTTTTTACTGAGCGTCACTCAACACAGCAGCACCCAACACGGCTGGAACGAATGTGGACGTGGCCGTGGAGGCGATGGAGGTGGAGGTGGAGGCAGCAACATTTGACGCAGCAGAAGACCGGGCAGTGGAAGTGGTGAAAAGCCATCCAAATGGCCCACAGGACGACAACTGGCGGGTGTCGAAGGTGAGGCTCTTGACACCAAAGTCAGTGCGGACTGACCTAACGCTGGGCAGGGGGTGGGTGACAACACTTCACTCGAGATCGTTGAGCGAAGCGTCGAGGTTTCGTCTGAGGACGTTAGCGACAATGACAACGGGGAGGGCCTGGATGATCACACCGATAATCCAATTCATGCAGAGGCTCGCCATGCCGTCAATGCAATGCTCGAGGACCTGCGTGCTGCGAGGGAAATGGGATCAACTGGTGGGGTGTTGAAGTGGGGATACGCCGTTAATCCCTTCGACATGGTTAGGGTTTATGATGTCATTTCGGCGTGATGTCTACAATAACCCGACTCGTGATACCTAAGGCCGGGTAGCTCAGTTGGAAGAGCACGGAGATCTATCCGGGGTCTTGGGTTCGATCCCCAAACTGGCCATGTACTTTTCCCCTATTTTGAGGTCCCTTTCAATCGTTGTCCGGGGTGCTGCTTTGAAGGGGGTGGCGCCCCCTGGGACTTCATCATGGGGATCCTCCGTCTGCTGCTGACCAGGCCCTCAACCTCTGGAACGATTGCGCTGCCTTGTGCACAGCTTGTGTGAAGCTCGCAGACAAGTGCAAAGACAAAAGTCTTGGAGTCATCTTTCGTGCTTGGATCATGGCAATGGTTGGTGTCTTGAATCTTTATCTTGACAGTGGGCTCTCCTACACATGGAGAAATGCATCATTAGTTGTTGCAAAGGCCCGGGGTCAGGGTTTGACGCACGCGTGCAACCTCCACAAGTGGATCCTCGACTTTGTCCAGGGTGGACATCTCCCCCTCCATCGTGGTGGCCAAGCAAGGTGGACGGTTCTTGATGATGAAGATATATCACAACATCTTCAACGTCAGCTCGGGGAATGCGCAAAGGATGGGCACATCAAGGCAGCTGATGTTGTGAAGATTGTCTCAAGCCCCGAAATGCAGGCAAGCTTGAGGTGGATCGGGGTTTGCAAACCAATGATCACCGAACGGATGGCCCGCAACTGGCTAAATAAACTGGATTGGAGGTACCAAGAGAAGAAAAGTGGCATGTATATTGATGGTCATGAGCGAGACGACGTGGTGCAATACCGAAAGGCCTTCATTGCGCGCTGGAAGGAATATGCAAAGCGCTTCCACAAGTGGGATAACGACGGGAATCCCCTTCCGCTTCCGACCGGGTTTCCGACCGGGGTCTGCTCTCGTCTTATCCTTGTCACACATGATGAGTCGACATTCTACCAAAATGATGAGAGGAAAATGCATTGGACACATTCGAGCACGACCCCAACACCGAAACCAAAAGGCAACGGAAGTCGCTCATGATTTCGGACTTCCTGACTGTCGAGTGGGGATGCCTCTGTCACGGAAATCAGTGCGTCGCTTCTTCCTCAACCCTTTGCCCCATCTTACACATCCAAACATGCACAGGGAGGCCAGGGTCTTATTTAAAGCAGGCAAGAATCGCGAGGGGTACTTTGGTGCTGACCAGGTCCTCCAACAAGTTGAACGCGCCATCAAGATCTTTGAGGAGAAGACAAATGGGTCGGCCCAAGCCCTCTTTATGTTTGACAATGCACCAAGTCACCAGAAACGGGCACCCGATGCGCTATCGGCTCGGAATATGGTAAAACGTGAGTCCCCTTATCTGAAGCATCGCGCTTGCGTTGACAATCCCCCAGACCTGAAGCTCGGTTGGACGCACCACAAGGACGGCCCACCCATGCGCCACGGCTCTAACCCACAGACGGGCGACCCCAACCCCTCTATTTCCCCCCTGATCACCCCACCAAGCCCAGATGGTTCAAGGGCATGGAACAGATCATCCGGGAGCGCGGTCTCTGGCCAGAGCATGGCCTCCCTGTTGAGTGTCACAGATTCAAATGCCTGGACGCACGCACGGACTGCTGCTGTCGCAGGCTTTTATTTAACCAGCCTGACTTTGTATGCCAGAAATCACAACTTGAAGAACTGATTGACTCGCGCGGACATTTATGTGACTTCTATCCAAAATATCATTGTGAACTAAACTTCATTGAACAATATTGGGGTGCCGCAAAACTTCGATTTCATGTTGCCGGTCATGCAAGAACTCTCGAAGACATGCAAAAAAAGTCATCGCCTGCCTCGACGATGTCCCCCTGCTCCAAATTCGACGGTTCGTTTTTTTTTCCCTTTCTCCTCGGCCATGTCTGATAAGTTATTTGATAGATATGCCAATCGCTCAGCTCGATTCATCCATGCGTATGACGAAGGGCTATCAGGCACTCAGGCCGCGTGGGCAAATTGAAAGTACCATGGTCATAGAACACTCCCACCGGATATGATAACTCAAATAAACAATCTCTAGCTACATAGGAGAATAGCTACTTTTAATATCAGTTGTACCCCTCACTTTACCAGTTTGATCCCTCAGATTTTCGCGTTTTTACACCCCCTACCCCCAAAATTCGTCAAACCCTAACCTAGGGTTGAGGCTTACATAAGGGTGTGGGTTCCTGATTTCCTCTGCCTTACTGGCGCAGGGGTGCCCGCCGTTCTCGCGCAGCCTCGCGCGGGCTTCGCTTCACCCTGCTCACGACACCCTCCCCCTTCTGTATACACACGAGGGCACGCCATCACTGTCACCCTCTCCCTTTCGCACCCCCATCCCGATGCGCCTACCCTTCCATTTGCACGCAACTCCCCCACCTGGGTTGCACCCCGCTTTGCCCGCACCCCTTGCGCGCATGCAGAGGGATGCACCGCTCGCGCTTGGGTTGCACTGCCCCTCGTTCCGTGTGCCCCCCTCGCGTGCGCCCCTCCTCCTGGGCGCGGCGCGTAAACCAGGAGGGCTGGGGTAGCGCACCCCGCACGGAGGGGGCTGGACTGGGCGCACCGACCCTCCTGCATCCCCAGGCGTGCGCGTGCATGGCGGGGCGCATCAACCCGGGGCTGGCGTAGCCCGTGCGGAGGCGGGTAGACGTGTCGTCCCTCCCCTTTCGTGCACGGGCAAGGCAGTGTGATGCACATGGGGCTGGACTGGCGTCGCCCGCGCGGAGGGGACTGAGGTGGGCGTGCCGTCCCTCCCATTGCGTGCGCGGGCGGCGTAGGGCTGGGCTGGCGTGGCCTGCGTGGACGCACCGTCCGCCCCCTTGCGTTCGTGGGCAGGGAGGGGCGGGGCACGTGGGGCTAGGGCAGCATCACCAAGAGGGGTGGGGTGAGTGCTGTCCGTCCCCTTGCGTGCGCGGGCTGGGCTGGGCGTGTGGTCCGTCCCTTTGCGTACGCGTGCAGGGAGCGGCGGGGCGCGTAGGGCTGGGCTGGGCTGGCGTCGCCCGTGCTGAAGGGACTGGGGTGGGCGGTCCCCTTGCGTGCGTGGGCTGGGCTGGGCGCGCGGGTCCATCCCCTTGCATACGCGAGCAAGGAGGGGCGGGGCGCGTGGGGCTGGGTTGGCGTGGCCTGCGTGGACGGGTGACGCACCATCCGTCCCCTTGCGGTGCGCGGGCAGGGAGGAGCGGGGCGCGTGGCCTGGGTTGACGTGGCCTGTGCAGACGGGTGGACGCACGGTCCGTCCCCTTGCATGCGCGGGCAGGGAGGGGCAGGGCGCGTGGGGCTGGATGGCGTCGCCCGTGCTAAGGGGACTGGGGGTGGGCGCGCCATCCCTCCCCTTACATGCATGGGCTGGGCTGGGCGCGCCGTCGGTCCTCTTCCGTATGCGGGCTGGGCTGGGCTGGGCTGGGCACGTGGGGTTGGGCTGACGTCGCCCACGCAGAGGGGACTGGGTGGACACACACTGTCCTGCCTCTTGCGTGTGCGGGCAGGGTGGGATGGGGCGCATGGGGCTGAGTCGGCGTGGCCCGCGCAGAGGGAAGTGGGGTGGACACACACCCCTCCTCTTGCGTGCGCGGGAAGGGTGGTGGCGAGGCGTGTGGGGCTGAGTTAGCGTGTCCCGTGCAGAGGGAAGTGGGGTGGGCGCACTGTCCCTCCTTTGTGTACGCGGGGCGCGTGGGGCTGGGATGGTGTCGCCCGCGCCGTCCTGCCTCTTGCGTGCACAGGCAGGGTGGGATGGGGCGCGTGGGGCTGAGTCGGCGTGGCCCGCGCAGAGGGAAGTGGGGTGGACACACCCCCCCTCCTCTTGCGTGCGTGGGAAGGGTGGTGGCGACGCATGTGGGGCTGAGTTAGCGTGTCCCGCGCAGAGGGAAGTGGGGTGGGCGCACCGTCCCTCCTTTTGCGTACGCGGGGCGCGTGGGGCTGGGATGGTGTTGCCCGCGCTGTCCTGCCTCTTGCGCGCGCAGGCAGGGTGGAGGGACGGGGGCGTGTCCCTCCTGCATACCCGTCTCCGCGAAATGGGGAGACGGTGGGGCGCCACGACGAGGGGGGGCGCGATGAGGGGAGCGCAACGGGGGCGTGGGGTGACCTGCACGAAAGGGGTTGTAAGTAGGGGGCCGCGGATATGATGGGTGCGTGCTTACCTTTTGCGCCTCCTGTCTGTGTGGACAAGATGGGTGGGGGGCGTGTACAGAAGAAGGTGGGGGGGAAGAGAGGGAAGGACTGTGAAACGGGTGGCGTTGTTGGTCAACACGGCGTCTTTCGTTCGGTATCAAAAGGCACACTTAATTAGTGTTTGTACTATTCGCTAGGTTAGGCACAGTAATAGCCACTTCACGAGATCGAAATATTTTCTCTTGAGCATACAGACAGGTACTTCAGTGCCTCACACCAGTAAAACGAATGGAAATAAGGATATTGTATATTTGGTGTGAGCTTGGCTGGGAGTGCAGTGCTCATTATCCTCGCAAAGATGACAACGCTACCTCCTTTTCGCTTATCTATTACCTCAGCAGGAGCCACTGGACCGGCCACTCAGACTGACTTGAGTCAGGTGCTGGACTTTGGTCATTCCTGGCCTGCCATTGGAAGCTTTGAATATGACAAAGAGTCTGCTGGCTATGACCTATCTTGGGAGTCCCTTGCTGAGTTTGACATTTGGCGACAGGAACAGGAGCGCATAGACTCAATTGATCTATCGCTTTTCAAATACCGAATGCGGCATACGTCACTTTGCTTGGAGACGCATTTACCGATGTTCGCGCCAAGGATCGGGCAGAATCAAACCCTACAAGAAAAAATACCCGGACCAGATCCAGACACTCGGCCCCAAATGGATTGGGTGCCCATGCAAAGTCGACCTCAAGGGCTACCCTGGGACACAAGTAATTTTGGGGCGCTACACTAGGACCCATGACCATGCTCTAGGCCTTGAAAATCTGATCTACACTCAACTAAGCAAAAACGCGAAAGGGAGAGTGAGGGAATCCTTAGAGCAGGGGGTAGAACGCCGAGCTATTGTAAGTAATCACCGCTTTTTTGCACATGTCGGCTAACATTCTTCATTAGCTTCAGTCTATTCGCGCTTCTGCGTCCGACACCGATCGTGATATGTACATAGTGATGAAAGACATAAATCACATTGCCACTGCACTGGAGCAGGAGAAAACACAGAAGCACACAAAAGATGAAATTTCCATCAAGATTTGGCTGGAAACCGATCTGAAGGAACAGGGGGTAAACTCATTCTGCAAAGACAGGCAAGATCCATCCCCTCAAGGATCGAGATTAGTGGAGGATCTGTTCATATTGGTGATCCAAACTAAGTTTCAATCTGATGCTTTTGGGTGCCTTGGCAATGGCATCCTCGGCATTGATGCGACTCACAACACGACTTGCTATTCTGGGATGATGCTAGTTACAATTATGGCCAGGGATCATTGGGGACATGGTAAGCAAATAAATTCATTTGCCGTTTTGGGCAACTACTCATTACCTGTCAGGGGTGCCAGTAGCCTGGATGCTGTCGTCCAATATACAATCAGACACGATCGCTTATTTCCTCAATTTAGTTTGATCTTGGAATCCGGTGGTCCAGCCTACTTATTTTATGACAGATTGCGACCAGGCCCAGATTGCGGCACTGGAAGCCATGTTTCCACAAACTCGGATAATTCTGTGTCAGTGGCATGTGCTCCGTGCGATCCAATCACATTTTCGGACAGATAAATTCGAAAGATTGTGGGATCTAGTGAAGAAATTGGTCAAGACTTCCAATCTGGCCGAGTTTTTTGAGATATCAGACAAGATCTCCAGTGATCAGGAATTCCCTCTGTCTTTTGTGAAATATTTTAACACAAAGTGGATGCCTATATTGCATATGTGGTCTCCAGTGACTCGGAAATCACGGATTATCTATGAGGAGAGCGAAACAAACATGCTTTTGGAGGGGTAACTATTCTGTTATCTGCTGAATAAGCGAAATCTGATTCATATCCAGATTTCATCATTTGTTAAAGTCCTACTGGATGGATGGAAAGCGCAATCATCGGATCGATCATTTGATCTATACGCTTACCCAACGGATGATGCCAGAGTATTATCATCATCGGCAACGTCGCCAGGAAATTGGATTTGAAGGCGGCGATCTCGCTAAGCAACACGAAAAGGCAGTCATATCACGCGCTAAGACCATTCCCAAAAATTCCATTACACCACTTGGCAACGCTAAATTCCATGTGGCGTCTCAAACATTTCCAGGCTGAGTGTATGTCATTGACACCCGGGCTGCAATCTGTGAATGCCTGGACTTCCCAAGGATCCAGCTCTGCAAACACCTTGCTGCTGTGCGAAGCCAGTACCCCCACACCCCCAATTCAGAGGATCAAGAGACAAAGCCCCTCCATGTTCCTCCTATTCCCTCCCAGTTGGCATCATCCTCCCTCCCTGCCGTTCAACATCCTGCTCCGATTTTGGGTTCAGGAGCGCGATCGGATCCATTGCCGGAACGGGACAGACTAGTCCCAAATGCCAACCCTTGGTTGGAAACGTCCCGAAATATGGGTGCGCGGATCTCACCTAAGCGGCGTCAAGCGGCTGCCGCCCCTGTGCTGCCGAGCTCGACAGCTCAGCACATCGGACTAAGTGGGAAACGAAAACCACTTGTATACAGTGACCCCTACAGTGGGGGAGAACGGCCAGGGAAGTGTGCCAAGCCAGATGCAGTCTCTGCAGCTGCAAACGCCTCTGCGCGCTCCCTGGCTGCAGAACCCACAACTCAATAAAGATACTTTGACACTACATATTACATCGACTAACTTAGCGAATACAGTAGTACAAACGCTAATTAAGTGTGCCTTTTGATACCCGAACGAAAGATGCCGTGTTGACCAACGACGCCACCCGTTTCACAGTCCTTCCCTCTCTTCCCCCCCACCTTCTTCTGTACACGCCCCCCACCCATCTTGTCCACACAGACAGGAGGCGCAAAAGGTAAGCATGCACCCATCATATCTGCGGCCCCCTACTTACAACCCCTTTCGTGCAGGTCGCCCCACACCCCCGTTGCGCTCCCCTCATCGCGCCCCCCTCATCGTGCGCCCCACCGTCTCCCCATTTCGCGGAGACAGGTACGCAGGAGGGACACGCCCCCGTCCCTCCACCCTGCCTGCGCGCGCAAGAGGCAGGACAGCGTGGGCGACACCATCCCAGCCCCACGCGCCCCGCGTACACAAAAGGAGGGACGGTGCGCCCACCCCACTTCCCTCTGCGCGGGACATGCTAACTCAGCCCCACACGCCTCGCCACCACCCTTCCCACGCACACAAGAGGAGGGGGGGTGTGTCCACCCCACTTCCCTCTGCGCGGGCCACGCCGACTCAGCCCCACGCGCCCCATCCCACCCTGCCTGCGCACGCAAGAGGCAGGACGGCGCGGGCGACACCATCCCAGCCCCACGCACCCCGCGTACGCAAAAGGAGGGACGGTGCGCCCACCCCACTTCCCTCTGCACGGGACACGCTAACTCAGCCCCACACGCCTTGCCACCACCCTTCCCGCACACGCAAGAGGAGGGGGTGTGTGTCCACCCCACTTCCCTCTGCGCGGGCCACGCCGACTCAGCCCCATGCGCCCCATCCCACCCTGCCCGCGCACGCAAGAGGCGGGACAGTGTGCATCCACCCCAGTCCCCTCCGCAGTGGGCGACGTCAGCCCAACCCCACGCGCCCAGCCCAGCCCAGCCCACGTACGGAAGAGGACCGACGGCGCGCCCAGCCCAGCCCACGCATGTAAGGGGAGGGATGGCACGCCCACCCCCAGTCCCCTTAGCACGGGTGACGCCAATCCAGCCCCACGCGCCCTGCCCCTCCCTGCCCGCACACGCAAGGGGACGGACCGTGCGTCCACCCGTCTGCGCAGGCCACGTCAACCCAGGCCACGCGCCCCGCTCCTCCCTGCCCGCGCACGCAAGGGGACGGATGGTGCATCACCCGTCCACACAGGCCACGCCAACCCAGCCCCACGCGCCCCGCCCTCCTTGCTCGCGTATGCAAGGGGACGGACCGCGCGCCCCAGCCCAGCCCGCGCACGCAAGGGGACGCCCACCCCAGTCCCTTCAGCACGGGCGACGCCAGCCAGCCCAGCCCTACGCGCCCTGCTGCTCCCTGCACGCGTACGCAAAGGGACGGACCACGTGCCCAGTGTTACGATTCTACTCACTGACTTGGTTGTACGATTACAATATGATCCGATGACTCGCGTCTCATGACTCTTATCTCGCACCTTGCGCCTCGGCGATAGGGTTGGTCATTTTACGCTTCTTTTCATCCGCTGACCGTTTCTGAGGCGCGCGTGACCCCGCGAGATCCATCTGTACCACATATGGACTCTTCCCTTTGTTTACGCTTCAGGACTCTTGACTCATGGTCGCGCCATATGTTTGTTCCTCACAAACATCCTGTAATAGTATATAAGTCACGCCTTACCTAACTTGTACGGTAGACTTGACTTCTTGTGTAAAACCACATCGTCTTTGCCTCACGAACGACCCTCGACTCGCCCTTACGCTTGAGTCTACGCTTTCGCTCGCCTTTGCACTTGAGCCCTGTCTTTCTGCTATTATCCTCGGTTCCAGGGAAACCGAGTGATACTTGTGCATCACCGAACTGAGCCTTAACTGGCTCGCGCTCTCCCGATCCCATTGACTTAGCACGGTACACGTCGTACCTAACGCCCCTGTGGTGGCGTTACATTAAGTCAAGTCTCTCACAGTGGCGAACCTTCATAGTCGCGCCCGATCCCAGTTTCAAGCAGAATACATCGACCGATATAGTGACAACGAGCTTTCTGATAAAGTCAAGGGAGCCGTTGTCTGGAAAGAACATGAAGGAGTGGAAGGATACTTCCTCTTCCACCCCAATACACAAAAATATCGACAGGTCCACTATCTCGAGGATCTACGACAGTGGGCGTGTATTGACTACTCCGCAAAGAAAGGCCAGTGGTACACCATCAGTATAGTACCTCAGGCACTCGGAGTTGGACCCCTTACGACTCATACTACCCCTGGCATCGCCATCGACGATGACTCTTCATCACCTAGTGTCTCTATACCAACGACAAATCTACCCACTATCGACCCAACAACCCATTTCCAAACTCACGTTATGTCCCAAACTCTGCAAGCTTCGGCTAGCACAACCCTCACCAGTGGAGCAGGAGGATCCTCCGGAGCATCAAGCTCGGGAGGAGGAGCACCGAACCCACCTAGCAGCGGTGCACCAATACCACCGTCTGGCGGTGGCGGTGGCGGTGGCGGTGGCGCAGGCGGTGGCGCCGTGCCAGGAGCGGCCGCACCTGCAGCGCCAGCCCCTGGAGGGAATGGACGGCTGGGAGGAAACCCCCCTCCCGAGTTTACGGGAAAAAGGGACGAGAGCAAGGCATTCTTGCGCGCGTTCTTCCTCTACAAAGGAATGAACCCCACTGTCGATCAGCTCTCTATCCCGGCCTCAAGAGCAATGACATTTCTGTCATACATCCGAGGCCCACTCGTAGACGATTGGGTAGATGAGCAGGCGCAGTGGTTTAGACGACCAGATCACGGCAGGAGTTAACCGCAACAACGAGGTCCTATGGGCCACAGTCAGAGATCGATTCGTACAGGCTTATACCGACACTTCGGAACAAGCCAACGCGCGCAAGGCGCTCCAGAACCTCACCATGAAGGGAGGGGACATCGACACGTACGTCGTGACCTTCCAGAACCTTGTCACAAAAGCGGGGTACAATCCCGACGAAGCCACGACGCTGGAACTATTCCAGGATGGGTTACCGAACCAGTTAGTAGTCAATGCTGTCCGCTTCCAGCACCCTGTCAACTGGGAGCAGTGGAAGGCGGCCGCCAGATTACAACAAGCTGAATACCTCATTCTTAAGGACCGCCTTGGCAAAGGAAAGCCCCAGCGGAAGAAAGGTGGCCAAAGCTGAGAGCAGTGGGTCCAAGCCCTCAAAGGAACTCGCAATCCCAACGCCATGGACGTTGGACGCGCCAGAGCCTCCGTGGCTCTCACCGATGCCAATAAAGCCTCCCTTCAAAAGGAGGGACGATGTTTTAGATGTCATGCACAAGGGCACATCTCACGTAACTGTCCTCAAAGGGCATGCAAGTGGCTGCCGCTACGTCTGCCATGGCGCCAACCCCCATGTCCCTGCGATCACCAACCACAGCTTCCACGAGTTCAAGTGTACCAACTCCTGCCGTCTCTTCTTTCGCCATACAATCTAGTCGCGTACTATCGAATGAAGAACAGGCGGATCTACAGATCGCAGCGATGAAAGCACAGACCCAGGAGGTATGAGACCTCATGGTAGATGTTGCGTTAGGCCCGTCCTAACGTGCTCGACTTGAGCGTTGGTACAGTGGCAAGGCTGGCGAGGAACGACTTAGCGAAAATAGATACACGTCCGTAGTAGGAACGCGATCGTCCACAGCACTGGGGCAAGTTCCACCAGGCGTATACGTTCTTGGGCGACCTGCCGAACAAAGGCCAGGCGCACTAGCAGGCTTAGAGAGAGAGATAGGGACGCGGCTAAGAGGAGCCAAAGAATGGTGGCTGATGATTCAAGAAGACCAAGCTAAGGAGCTCGGTCTTCGTACACGACGGTAGATATACAATTGACGAGGAGCTTTGAAGCTCCTCCTGAATGTAAGGTACCCAGTAGCGGTAATAGCTCGAACCCTACTACGACTGTCCTAGGTAGAAGTCAAGTCCGATACATGTGATACTCCACAGAACGCTGACTGATACGACTGTCCCTGACTAATACTGAGGTAGTCAGAACCCTGTAAGTCCGTACTCCGTACCGATAAGTCCGATCGCAACATCACCCCCTCTTCAGGTGCGACGCCCCGACGCTCCAAACCCCTCTTCCTCATAGAGGATTCGAGTGCGTACCGCCTGTGCCGCCCCGCGACGTCCTCTGCGTGTCTTCTTCTTCGTCAACTCGTAGTCCACCATAGTCCGGGCCTCGTCCTCGATGCGCTCCAACGCATTGGCCATCTCCAACCTACGCCGGCTTGCTGATACCTTGCCCTGGATCTCCCCCACCGCGGCGATGAGATCGTCGATCCGCTGATTGAGGCGTTGCAGCTCTCGGTCGGCGGCGCGGTAGCGAGTGATCTCGCCAGTGAGCGAGATGTCGTGGAGGGAGGAGAGGCAGCGGTCTACGCGCGCCCGGTCTTCGAAGCCTTCGGTGAAGAGGACCATGTCCTCGTTTTGGTAGATGGGCTTGCCGCCATAGTTGTAGCGGGGGGCGGCGTAGAGGGGGCGAGCGTAGACCTTGTCGGACTCGTCGATGATGCCTACCACCATGGGGTCCGGGCCCATGATGACCTGGTGGTAGCGGGCCTCGCGCTCGACCCCGTCGGGGGAGACGATGCGGAAAGGGAGGTAATCCCCTCCGGCGTTGCGCGTGAAGCCGGCAGGGGTGCGTGTGTTGAGGACAGCCAGAGGCTGGTGAGTTGGTCCTCCCATCACTCCGAGGTCCCGCTTGTACATGGGGGACCCATCGGTGTTGAGGGAGTATGGGGTTTCGCGAGGGTCGTCAGTATCGGTGGTCGAAAGAATGTGGGGGTGCGCAGCTGTGTAGTCTCCGTCTGCGTCCTCCCCGATCCCCCATTCATCCTCGCCAGCGTCCGCCGATGTCTCAGCTGCTGCATCCGCAGTTGTGCCCTCCGTAGTTGCTCGTCCCTCCACTCCCGGACGATCTCCTTCCACGGCCGTATCGGCCCGAATTCGGTGTGGTATCGGGACAGGTCCAGGGTGACCGTGTCCGTCAGCGTGTTGAATGAGGCGACTTGACGCCTGGCCCTCGAGTAGGGCATGGCCTGCCCCCGCGCTGGTTTCTTCGTCGTATGTACCAGGCTGCGCCTCGGGGGAGTCCGCGATTCCTCCGACGGTGGGGTCGGGGAAGGTGCTGAGCACTGCGATGGCGTCCTCGCGGGTGACGGGTCCGCGGGGAGTGACGAAGCTCTGGACCACCGTGTCGATGGTCGATTGCGAGGGGAGAGAGCAGGAAGACATGTTTCGGAGGGAGACAGGGTGAGAGATGGTAGCAGGGGATGCTGTAGGACTTAGCTCGTCCTGGGCTCTCCTTATATGGATTTCTCGCAGAGGGTTTAGCGCTTTGAAGTCTAGAATTGCTTGGTCGGCAAATACTTCACCCCGGTCGACCCACTGGTTCTCCGAGTCGGGATACCCCTTCCATTTCACCAGGTATTGGAGCTTCCGGGTTCTTCCGAATCTTCGTGAGTCTAGAATCTTCTCAACTTCGTATTCCTCTTCTCCATCCACCAGATCTGGTGGTGGGCGCTGATAGTTAGCCCCATGCGTGGTGGTCTCCTGATATCTGGTGAGAAGATCTGTGTGGAATACCGGGTGGATGCTCCACTGCGTGGGAAGCTCGAGGCGATAATTGACTGGGGACATCACCTGTGTTACCCTGAAGGGGCCGTGTCTCTTGGGCGCAAGCTTTGCGGTTGGTTGGTTGGTACGTAGGTGGCGTCCTTCTAGCCACACGAGGTCTCCTTCCTTGTATCTGGGCGTGTCCTTGTGTTTGACCCCACGACTTTTGCGCCTTGATAAGGAGTGCCTTGGCTTCGTTCCTCGCTTCTCGGAACTGATCAATTCGTAGCGCCACTTGGGGAATGGGCGATGGCCTATCGATCCAATCAGCGCGCGGGTTATACCCCATTAAGAGGTAGAAAGGGGACTTCCGCGTGGTCTCGTGAGGCCAGTTGTTATGCGTGAATTCTGCGATAGGGAGGTACGCCGCCCAATTGTCTTGTCGCTCGTTGGTCCAGAACCGGAGGTATTGTTCCAGCCATTGATTTGTTCGTTCGGATTGTCCGTCCGTCCGTGGGTGGTAGGCGGTGGAGATGTTTTGTGAGATGCCCAGGATGTTGCATAGTTCGCGCGAGAACTTGGATGCGAAGCGCGGATCCCTGTCGCTGATCACCTTGGTGGGTAAGCCGAATCTTAGAAAGACATGCTTAGCGTATAGGGCAGCGGTTCCCTCCGCCGTGATCTCTTCGTTACACGGAATAAAGATGGCTGCTTTCGAGCAGTCGTGGTCGGTGACGGTGAGGATGGAGTCGAACCCTTGCGAGAGCGGCAGTTTGGTGATGAAGTCGAGTGCGATGGTTTCAAAGGGGAGTGCCTCGGGGTTTGGGTATATCGGAGAAAGCGGTGCTTTGGTAGGTCGGTTGTTTGCCTTGTGTCTCTGGCATTCGGCGCACCCCTTGACGTAGTCCAGTACGTCCTGGCGGAGGTTTGGCCACCAGTAGAAACGTCCTACCAACTGCGAAGTCTTGTTGATGCCTGGGTGACCATAAACCGGAGGTACATGGTGTGCGGAAATGATACTTCTCTTGTCGTAGAGTCCGCCCGTGACTACTCGTCTTCCATCTTTGTACCAGGTACCCTCGACCTTCTTCAGTCGGTGTGCATCTATCCAGGGGCGGAGGTGGTCTTCGTCCTGGTGGTAAGTGGCGTCTGGTCGTTCCATCTCTTCAGGGTCCGATGGTTGTGGTGGTTGGCATTATGGTCTCGACTCGAGTGGCCCGTACGAAGAGCGCGTCGGGGAGTACCACGATGTCTTTGTTATCGTCGTCTCCACGGTCGTAGTCTGGTCTTCGTGAGAGTGCATCTGCCCTTCCATTTGCGGTGCCCTTGATGTGGTGGATCTCGAAGTCGTATTCGGAGAGTTCCAGCACTTCCCTTGCGATGCGTTGACTTATTCGTTGTGGGGATCTCCAGTATTGTAGATTGAGGTGGTCCGAGAACACCTTGATCTTGTGGGGGGACCCCGCTAGTAGGGGGCGCCAGTGGCGGAATGCTTTGATGATAGCTAGTAGTTCAAGGTCGTAGATGTCGTAGTTTCGCTCGGCCTCGTTGAGTGTTGCTGAGTAGTATCCTATGGGGTGTCGTTTACCGTCCTCCTTGCGTTGTAAGAGTACGGCACCCACCGCGAATCCTGATGCGTCTACCTCCAGTTCGAATTGTTCCCGGGTGTCCGGGTGTGCCAGTACTGGCTCGCTCGTCACCAGGTCCTTGAGCTTTGTGAAAGCGGTCTCCTCATCAGGGCCCCAGTGCCACTCCGTGTCCTTTCGTGTTAGACGGTTTAATGGGCGTGCGTGGGTTGCGAAGCCCCTTATGAAGAGGCGGTAGAAGTTGCAGAAGCCGAGAAAAGATCGGACCTGTTTGACTGTGGTAGGCGTGGGCCAGTCGCGGATGCCGGCGACCTTGATGGGGTCCATGCGAGTCACCCCTTTTCAAGGATTACCCCCAGGTAATCGATCGAGGTTGCGCCGAAGACGCATTTCTCTGGTTTGAAGTACAAGTCAAGGTCCTTGGCGACCTGCAATATGTCACGTACCGCTGCGACGTGCCCCTTTTTGCCGTTGCGTGAGGCTATGGCGACGTCGTCGATGTAGACCCGGATTGTGGTGCCCAGTGCTTCATGTTTCAGGATAGTGGGTCCGCAGGCGAAGTCCATCATTGCCTGGAAGGTCGCGGGTGCGTTAGTGAGGCCGAAGGGCATGACCAGTGGCTCGAAGAAGCCGTAACGTGTCTTGAAGGCGGCCTTTTCTTCGTCGCCCTCTTTCATGCAGACGTTGTTGTATCCCCAGCGGACGTCCAGTTTAGTGTAGATGTCCGCGTTTCCGAGGTCCGTAATGAGATCTTGTATGAGCGGTAGTGGGTATTGGTTACGCACGGTGAAAGAGTTGATCTTTTGGTAGTCCTGAACTGGCCGTAGCTTTCCGTCCTTCTTTTTGACGAAGAAGAAGGATGATGCATACGGGGATTTCGATGGGCGGATGTAGCCCTTCTGTAGTTGTTCGTCGAGGAATGTCCGGAGCGCCTCGTCTTCCTCGCGGGACATGGGATAGATCTTGCACTCTATTGCAGTTGGGGTGTCCTTGGTGAAGTCTATGGCGTGGTCCCAGGGTCGTCTGGGTGGGAATCGGTGTGACTCCTTCTCGCTGAATACATCGGCGAAGTCTGCGTATTCTTCTGGGATGGCAGTGGCGGTGGTGTGTTGCTGTGCTTGTATGGCTAGGTCGGTGGCGAGGGTGCGCGTTTTGACCTCCTCCCATTCCTTGTTAAGTTCGTACACTGCCTGTTGCTTCTCGTCGTTTGTGAACTCGGTGGGTTCGGTTGGGGAGAATGCGATGGTGACTTCCCGTCTTGTAGGGTGCGTAGTCCGGAGGACCACCGGGTATGCGTCTTCCTTGATGACGGCGTGTTGCCAGCTGATTTGGGGCTCGTAGGCGGCTAACCAGGGGTACCCGAGGACGATGTCTTCGTCGCCGGTGTCGGTGATGAGGAAGCGCATTACTTTTCTGGTTCCCTTGGTCTCTACTTTGAGATCTGCGCAGTGGGTGATTAGTCCTGCTCTGTTCTCGGATTTATCGATGTTCCATATCTTTTTGGGGGTGTCCAGCTCTTTTAACCCGATCCCCATTCGTTTTGCGAACGTGGGTTTAATGAAGCTATCTGTAGCTCCACTGTCCACTAAAGCTTTTACTTCGGCCATGTTGTAACTCGTTCGGACGGACACTGGAATTCTTAACGATCGGTAGCGTGTGATTATTACAGAGTTACAACGGAGTGCCCTCACCCAGGCCGTCGGGTTCAGGCGTTTGGAAAATCCTCTCTTCCCCACAGTTCTTGAAGGACTAGGTCCTTTACTTCGTCCGGTGCTCCAGCCACTCCCTGCAGCCAATCCTTAGCTTGTTGTTGTGGCGTGGCTGCGGCGCGTGCTTCCACTCTTGGTTCTTGGGCGTGGTAGTCGGTTTCGGACCTCCGATTGCTGCTTCCTTGTGCGTTATTGCGATGCTGTGGGCAGTCACGACTGAAGTGTCCTTTTTGACTGCAGGTGTAGCAGATGACTTCCCTTGCATCTCGGGGGAGGCCCCTTCCTCTGCCGCGTCCCCTTGGTCCGCCGCGCGGTGGGTACGGAGGTCTTTGCTGGTTGAGTATAAATTCTGCTCCCGCGAGTCTTGTCTGGGAGTCTTCGGCTTGTGCTCCTCTCGCTCTTGCTCGGTCTGCGGAGGGTGTCCATTGCGTTTGGGTCGCGGTACGGGAGGTTTCTGGGTGCCCAGCCACTTTGGGGGGTTCCCCATTGGCTGGGGCGTGGGGTAGTCCTTACAGTGGGCGGTTTGAGCGAATTAAGACGTGCCTGTAAGTGCATATACTGCTGTTGCTTCTTCATCGCCGCTTGCTTCCATGCCTCGAATGTAGCAGGCTCGTACTGTTCATAGACCTTGGTGAACAGTGCTCGGGGTAGTCCAGCTGTGAACAGGTCCAGCGTTTGGGGGGCGTCAAGGTGGTAGTCAGCCTGGCGGGCTAGTCGTTCAAAGGTTGCTACGTAGCTGTCGATGTCCCCGTCCTTCATGTGGACGCCTTTGCGCAGTTCCATTTGCGCTTGTTCCTTCTCCATAGTGTTGGCGAATCGCCTAGTAAAGGCGCGGAGGGTTTCCTCCCAGAGGCGTCGAGTATGTTCGGGGAAGCCGGTGTCGATCTGGCGTATGAGCCAGTCGGTCATGTACATTACCCACTCGTTGACTTGTTCCCCTTGAATGTATCCGAGGAAGAGGAGTGAGCGTCGATAGTAGTTGCGCATGATATCGCTTGTGCTATTGATCCCTTGGTAGAGGTTCCACTGTGCCCTGAATTGCAGGGCCTTGGTGCGGTTGCCGTCGAAGATCTGGGGCGGATTGCCTTGTAGTCTGTCTGAGGGTCGGGGTTGGTTACCTATGGGGAGTGCTCCAGGGAATCCCCCTCCTCCGGGCGGTCCTCCACCTCCGGGTGGTCCTCCTCCGTGAGGGTGGCTTCTTCTACCGCCTCCCCCTCCTCCGGGTGGGTCTGGTTCGTCTGGGCCTATGGCCCTCATCAGAGCTGCGTCATCCGCGTTCATGCGGTGTCCGGTGCTGGGATCGATCGGGAGTAGGTCTTCTGGAACTCCGTCTTGTGGCTGTTGTATGGGGTCCAGTTGAAGTGCGTATGTTGGTTCTAGTTGGGTAGTCGTCATCTCGTTAGGTGCGTGAACGATGATCTGCTCAGCTTGTGTTCCTTCGTTCAATGTTATTCCCCTTGCTAGGTTGGCTAGCTCCTCTTCTTCTTCCGCGTTTACTTGCGAGAGGTGGTCCTCTTCCTCGCTGTTTCGTTCTGATTCGGAGTCCTCTTCTTCTTCTGTGGTGCTGGCGGTGGGTGCACCGTCGATTGGTCCGGCTCGCGCAAGGGGGACTACTTCGCTTTCCAAGATATCGCAGCGATATTCGCTTGTGGTTGGTCGAACTACCGTGCGTACCCCTGCGTCGTTTGTTGCGAGTATGCACCAACAAGTATGCTCGAAGCTGAACTCAACTGGGTAGTAGCGACTTGGTCGATTTGGGAAATTGACGAAATATCCGGTTTCTCCTCTATGCGTCCTCCACCTAGCGGCTTTCAGGTAGCGTGTAGGGACGTTCCGTTCTCCTCGCTCTGGGATGGTGTATGCTTGGACTTGGTTCCAGCCCCACCGGTCTGCTGTTGTGGGCGCCACTGTGGTGTTGGGAATAGCTTGGTCTTAATGTTGCGTTAGGCCCGTCCTAACGTGCTCGACTTGAGCATTGGTACAGTGGCAAGGCTGGCGAGGAACGACTTAGCGAAAATAGATACACGTCTGTAGTAGGAACGCGATCGTCCACAGCACTGGGGCAAGTTCCACCAGGCGTATACGTTCTTGGGCGACCTGCCGAACAAAGGCCAGGCGCACTAGCAGGCTTAGAGAGAGAGATAGGGACGCGGCTAAGAGGAGCCAAAGAATGGTGGCTGATGATTCAAGAAGACCAAGCTAAGGAGCTCGGTCTTCGTACACGACGGTAGATATACAATTGACGAGGAGCTTTGAAGCTCCTCCTGAATGTAAGGTACCCAGTAGCGGTAATAGCTCGAACCCTACTACGACTGTCCTAGGTAGAAGTCAAGTCCGATACATGTGATACTCCACAGAACGCTGACTGATACGACTGTCCCTGACTAATACTGAGGTAGTCAGAACCCTGTAAGTCCGTACTCCGTACCGATAAGTCCGATCGCAACAGTAGAGAAGCTGTTCGGATGGGAGGATTTTCTCGACACTTGAACCCCGCGGCCTGGGCTAGAGCATTAAACCTAAACGTGTATACTAGCAGATATCGATCCATGCGAATTCCAGTTTTGTTCAAATCTGCACACGCAACGGGCCGAACGACAAGTCCTAATCGACTCAGGAGCCACAGACAATTTCATATGCTCCTCACTTCTGAAGCGACTCCAAATCGGGACACGGGAGGTAACACACCCCATCCATATTTGGAATGTAGATGGCACCCATAATCAGGATGGCGCTATCACGCAATACACGGACCTTACCGTGCGAACGGGAAAAGAAGAAAGGACGCTTCGCTTCCTAGTCACCAATTTAGGAAGGGACGAAGTAATCCTGGGATACCCTTGGTTCACGGCCTTTGAGCCCGCGATCAAGTGGGGAGACGCGACGCTGAACGAGGAGTTCCAGCCAGTCGTGATCTCGAGCCTTCACTTGTCAGACGAAGCCACGCCCATGGAAGCCTCCATTCGGGCGTTGGAGACGTATGAACTTGACGAGGAAGCGTGGGGAGCAGCTCATGGATGATGAGCAGGAACCCCAGATCGCCTTTTTACAGAAGACTACAACCGCTTCTGAGTTGGCACAGCAGGAGGCAGCGAAGAAAAAGGAGCATACTTTTGAAGAAATGATCCCAGAAGAATACCAATGCCATCGCAAAATCTTCGATGAGGAGGCGTCTCATCGATTTCCCCCTTCTCGCCCGTGGGATCACGCCATAGACCTCCTCCCCAACGCTCCAACTTCGCTGGATTGCAAAGTCTATCCGCTCGCACAGAACGAACAGGAAGTACTAACCACCTTCCTTAACGAACAACTTGCAAAGGGGTATATTCGTCCATCAAAGTCACCGTACGCATCCCCTTTCTTCTTTATCAAGAAGAAGGACGGCAAACTACGCCCCGTCCAAGATTATAGGCGGTTGAACGAACTTACAGTCCGTAACCACTATCCACTCCCCCTGATCCCAGAACTTGTCGATCGAATACGCAATGCGTGTCTGTACACGAAACTCGACGTTAAATGGGGGTATAACAACGTGCGGGTTAAACTAGGAGACGAGTGGAAAGCCGCCTTCAAAACCAATCAGGGGTTATATGAACCCCTCGTCATGTATTTTGGGCTCACCAATTCCCCCTCCACATTCCAAGCGATGATGGACGATACGTTCCGCCCTCTCACCCTCACGAACGAAGTAATCTGTTACGTTTCGGCCCGGAAGTGGACACTGACGCTCGGGGATGACACCACGTCAGCAGTATATTGTCATGGACTTGTTGGATCAGTCAGCCGGGTAAGCTCCGGCGCATGTGATTGTGTACGATAACAGATCGGATCATGACTCGATGTGACTCATTCCTAGGATAGTTGTATTAGGGTTTGCTCTACTTACGCTATTGGCTAGGATAGCTTGGAGCGGCGCTTGAAAGCCCGCGAGTATCTGTATAAGTAGTAGTCGTGGAAGACCAGGATCGCCATCTTGGTCTTCTTCAATACCACCGTCTTCTCATCTCTTCGTCTCTCGGACTCTCCTCCCTGTGAAGTGAGTCGTCTCCGGCATATCCCCTTAGACCAGGGATCCCCGTGAGCTTATCCCGAGTTCCCCTTCGTGGGCAGTGGACAACTATCCTGCTGGTTCGCAATACCATCAAGTCTTCCTCTATCACAACGAACGAGTCGCCAAGCCATACGGTTACATCTATATCGTTGATCACCCTTCGTGGAGAACTATTGTCCCGGTTGAAGACCCCCCGGCCAACGTTCCTCAAGCGGAGGACTTACACGCCTTCATCGCATTGAACGGGGACCTTGCCCCTCATCCAGCTGAGTACCCAGACGCCATTACCAACAGTCTCTTCTATCGATCGCTTAGGATCGCCGCAACCAACGAGGCCTAAGTCAGGCATACGTCCGTGGTAGACGTTACATTAAGACCAAGATCCATCGTGGCCAATCCTAAAACCAAAGAACTCTGGGTGCCATTCCGCCCCTACTACATCGACCGACGAGGAGAACGCAACGTTCCCAAAAAATACCTTCACTCAGCCTTTTGGAAGGACGACGCTGAAATCCCTGGATACGTCGCCTACTACATCGACCCACAAGAACGACAACACATCATCCCAGTCGAGTTCAACTTCGACTTCACCTGTTGGACCGAGATCCGTTGGAAGCGACGCCAACAACAAATTCCAAGTTACAAAACCCGCATCATCCGCACTCAACCTCGACATTCACCAAAGCGAAGTAGTAACCCGTGACCAGTGGGGACTCATCGACGGAGAAACAGAAGAACCAGCTCGATCCCCAACTCCCCAAAACACCAGCACCCTCTCCATCACTCGCAAGCAATCCCGAAGACATCCACGTCCTCAAAGACGAACAAGAAGAAGAAGCCTTGGAACTTATCGCTAAGTCTATCCCAGTCATGAGCCAAACACAGACAGTAACACACGAAGAAATGCGTCTAGGCACTGCCCTCTTTGACACCAAATACCCGCGTCACGCTGACCCACCTCCCGGAGGAGACCCCGGAGATGACAAGAACAACCACGGCGGAGAAGGGGGTGGAGGAGATCCTGGAGGAAATCCAGCAGGACTCCCTGACACGTCAGCACTCCCACAACTCACCGACCGATTCGTCGGAAAGGAACCACCTGTATTCAAGGGAGAACGGGACAAGGCAGAAGCATTCCTAGCCCAATGGAATCGATTCGCAGGGGTTAACAAGTTCAACCGCAACATCAGCTTCCCCTACACCAAAGCAATGATGTTCCTCACCTATCTTCAAGGAGACCTCGTCGACGAATGGGCCACCAAGAACCCAAGAATGGCTTGACAAACAGCCAGACCAAGCCGACCCCTGGCTCTGGAGTGGCGTCGAGATTGCCTTCAAAAAGCAATTCCGCGACAACCTCGAACAAGGAAAACGCTCGTCTTGAGCTGGACAAAGGATTCCGCATGACGGGATCAGACATTGACAGCTACGTGACTAAATTCGAGAAAACGGTCCGCTTAGCTGGCTATCTGCCTAGATGACCAACTGGTCCCTCGACAAGTTCACGAGGGGACTACCCATGGACCTCTATCGCAATGCCTACCAGTTCCACGACCCCAGGAACTACTCGCAATGGAAGACTGCCGTAATCGAGCAGCAGAAGAAGTACCTCCACATGAAGGCTAGACAAGACGGGTTCGGTACGACTACCCACAGCTCAACGTCCCAAGCAACAGCAAATGCGCTTCCAAACACCGCAAAGGCCAAACCAGCCTACGTGGAGGCAATACCAGAACCATCCCGACGCAATGGACACCACCCCAGGAAGAATCCGAGCTCGAGTAGCCGAAGTGGGGCGACCCAAACACCGCCCAGAAATCATCACCCAGCGACAATCGCGCCCGCCATTTCCACCAAGGGGCAGGCTTCATACAACGCGGA